>CM053787.1:906207455-906717455 GCA_028749045.1 Cupressus sempervirens | reverse complement strand
TTCATCAATCAACTAAGTGATAGTACTTGAATCTTATAAATAGTTATCTTATCAGTAAATAATAGGTTTGACATCAATGGCAAAACAATGATTGAAACACATATTCTTCTTCAAAAATCTCCCTCTTTCAATAATCTCTCTTCAAAAATGATCTTTTCAATTAGATCTCAACAATCTCCCTCTTTGGCATTGATGGCAAACCAAACTAATCAACCAAGTTAAACAAATGATGAACATCTTGTTCAACCAAACTGACTAGATTAAAATAGTAAGACAATACTAAAAAGAAAACTTCTATCAAAATTTCTCCCTCTATCAACAACTTCCATCTTCTGATTAGGTTACAAAATTCCTTCTCATGATTCCCCTAAGCTCCTTCTTGTATCTCCCTCTTACTAGGAAGACTAAGATTTCTCATTCTTTCTTACATTGTTTTCTATCCTCTTCATCATACATGTGTTTTTTTCTAATATTATTGATTAGTAACACTCAAAACTCTTCATCTATTTGACAATAATCTCTTAATACTTTTGATTAGGAATATCTCCCTCTGTGATTATACATTTTGGATTTGATCTATCTTCCTTTTGATTAGTAAATCTCTCTTTTCTAGTAATTTCTTGATCAATATCTCCCTATCTATTCTAACTCTTGATCAGAAGAATATCTCCCTCTTTGACAACAATGCCAAAGACATATACCAAAAACTTGTCATCTTAAAACATGTAGATATGGGCTTTTTTAGTTTCTTTAGTTTCTCCCTCTATCACCTTGCTTGTGACTGATTTGAAGTTTTAGCTCTATGATTATTGTAGGCATCTCCTAAAGTAAGATCCTCAACATCAATTTATAACATATGAACATCAGCTTATTTGATGCAGGGCACTTCTTTTGTTACTTAAATAGCCTTTTACAAGGGTATCACCCCTAATTTACCTCTTACATACTAAGAACGTCCTTAGGTAATGCTTTTGTAAAGATGTTATCAATTTTCTCCTTTGTGTTAACATATTCCATCTTCACCTCTTTATCTTGAACTAACTCTCTCAAGTAATGATACTTGGTTGCAATGTGCTTAGTCTTTGTGTGCATCACTGGATTCTTTGATTATTGATAGCACTTGTATTATCACAATAAAGTATCACTGGTTCTATGATCTCTTTCTTCATTCCTTTGAGTAACAGCATGATCCACATAATGTTTGCATAATTTTATAGTAGCAACAACATATTCAACTTTAACAGTATATTGTGAAGTACAATCATTTCTTGCCATTCCATGTAATTGGTCTCTTGCCTAAGAAAAATGCTCTTCCACTAGTGCTCTTTCTATCATCAATGTTTCTAGCCTAGTCAGCATCAGTGTAGGCTCTTAGTTCAAACTTTTCATTCTTCTTGTAGTATAAACTAAACTCTTATGTTCCTTTCAGATGTCTCATTATTATCTTCACATCCATTAAGTGATTCTCCCTAGGATTGGAAAAGAATCTTGCAACTATCCCTATAGATAATGCAATATTAGGTTTTCTATGTACTACATATTTCAATTTATCAATCATAGACCTATATAATGTTTGATTCACCTTAGTTGAATCATCATTCTTTGACAACTTGTGTCTTGTCACCATAGGTGTACTTACTAGTTTGGAAACTTCTAATCTAAAAGTCTTCAATATTTCCTTGACATATTTTGATTGAGTAATGTATATTCCATAATTCATCTAATATACTTGCAAACCCACAAAAAAAAATGATCTCTCTAGAAATAGACATTTCAAATTCTTGCTTCATCTATTTTGCAAAATTATTACATAAAACATCTTGACCTCCAAATATGCTATCATTAACAAATATTTTAGATAACAAAATACATTTTCCTTTCTCTATCTTTATCTACAGATTGTTGTTATCATTATTCCTTTCAAATCCAATTTTCACAAGATAATTATGAAGTCTCTCATACCATGCTTTTGGTGCTTGTTTCAAACCATATAGAATTTTGTGTAGTCTACATACCATGTTCTTATTGTTATCATCAACAAAACCTTCTGGCTGTTCTATGTAAACTTCTTCCTCCACTATGCCATTCAAAAATGTAGATTTAACATCCATCTAATAAACTTTGAAACCTTTGTATGCAACATAAGCAAGTAGAGTTCTTACTCCTTCCAATCTAGCAACAGGGGCAAATGTCTCTCCATATTCAATTCCTTATTCTTATGTGTATCCCTTGCAAACTAATCTTGCTTTGTTTCTTTTGACTTCACCATTTTCATCTAGCTTGTTTCTGAATACCCACATGGTACCAATCACATTCTTGTCTTTTGGTCTGGGAACTAGACTCCATGTTTTGTTCTATTGTATTTGTTCAATCTCCTCTTCCATGGCTTTGTACCAGTCAACATCTTCTAATGCATCTTTCACTATTTTGGGTTCATTCATGCTTAGCAAACATGATTCACTTCTCAATCTATTTCTTGTCATTATTCTTGCATCTTTATCTCCAATTATTTGATTAGTAGGATGATGTCTTTTGACATACTTAGACAATCTTGGCTCACCTCTTGTGTCTTCATTTTGTCTTTCATCTTCAAAATCATTGTGTATATCTCTATCAATTATCTCAACATCTCCTTCATGTGTACTAATCTTAGAATTAGAATGTACACCCACTTCATTCTATAACTTGGAATATAAATGTAGCTCAATTCATGAATGCAACTCGACATTCATAGGGTGTGACTCAATAGTCACTATAACTTGCTATTGATTTGTAACTTGATTTGCATTATCTACTTTAGTAGGTATATCCTCAAAGAAGTATACAAATGATTTGTATTCTTCTAGTTCTTTCATAGGTTCAGCCTCATGTACTTCTTTCTTGACTTACACATAGTTCAAGGTATAGAATCAATACTTACAACTTCTCTCCAATATTTCAAAGAAACATTTTTCTCCATCATGAGTGTTCTAGCACAGTCCATTATAGATCTATTTCTCCTTTTAGATATTCTATTTTGTGGAGGGGTTCTAGGGGCAAGTGTATATCTTTTGATTTCTCTATCATTACAGAACATCTCAAATTCATTTGATGTGAATTCTCCTCTATCTAATCTCAAACATATAAGACTCTTACCTATTTCTTTTTCAACTCTTGCCAAGTACCACTTAAACATTTGAAAAGTATTAGACTTCTATTTTAGAAACATAATTGTCATCATCTTAGAATAATCATCATTAAATAGAATTATGTACTTATCTCCCTTGTAGCTTTACACTTCAATCAGTCCACACAAGTCAGTATGAACAATCTCTAGTATTTCTCTAAAGGTATAAATTTTACTCTTAAAGCTTGACTTTATCATTTTTCCTAATTGACATTATTTGCACACTACATTATCAGGGTTCTTCAATTTAGGAAAACCTCTAACTTTCTTCATGTTACTGATACTAACTAGGTTATCAAAATTAACATGACATAACCTTTTGTGCCAAAGCCATACATCATCAAATTATACAACAAGAGAAATAGCATCCTCTATATCAAGATAGAATAGATTATTTCTAGTTTGATCACCTTTTCCAATTAGTTGTCCATTCATGTCATATATCTTAGCAATCTTGTTGTCAAATTGAACCTTGCAACCCAAATTGTTCAATTATGATAAACTCAACAAGTTTTAATTTAGTCCTTCAACATAGTAAGCATTGTCACATGAAATCTTATATGTGAGTTTGATATAAGCTTTTCCTTTTATCAAACATGGTGCATCATTACCAAATCTTAAACTATTTCCATCATAACAATTTAAGGTAATGAACTTCCTTTTGCCTCTAGTCATGTGATGTGAGCATCCACTATCAATGATCCATCTATCATTTTTGTTCATACAAGTCACAAGTGCATTTGTTTCATTTTCATTAGATTTGTCCTTCATTAAAGCATACACCACTTCATCATCATGTTTATAAGAATCATCCCTTGTTTCCTCTTTAGTAATGTAGCATGAATTCTTTCCTTTATCTTTGTAATCTTTTTTGTCATCTTCTCCTCTAATCTTGTGCTTGTCACCACCTCTGTAGTTCTTCTTCTGTGTACATCTTGTAGTAATATGACCAACCTCATTACAATTAAAACAAATTATGGGTAACTTACCTTTAAACTTTACTTTACCTATGTGGAATCTTCTTGCCAGTAGTGCTTCTAGTTGTTCAACATCTTCTTCATCTGTATCACTATCACTAGACACATATTTTCTTTCTCTTCTTCTTCTTCTTCTTCTTCACCTCATTAGAATCTTTCAATAAAAGGTTCACTTTGAAAATAGATTCAAGACTCCAAGGTTTGTAATTATCAAAGTTAGATAGCTCTAAAGTAGTGAATCTACCTACAAGACCTTCAAGAGTTAGATTGTTTCCTAGAATACATATTAGTTTTTGAATTGTAGAAAATGTAATAGCATAAATAGGCAGTAGTGTTCTCAAGACTTTTCTTAACATAGTATCATCATCTATCTGACTAGTAGCTACTTTTATTGCACTAATAACTTCTTTTATCCTAGCAACATATTGAGAAATATTCTTGTTGGCTCCTGATTTAACAAAATTTGAATCACAAAGTATGCAAGGCAAGAATGCATCTATGGGCAGCTATCTCCAATGATGGACATAATTCACCAAGAACTTGGGACAACTATAAGGCTATGCTCATTCTTCACTTCAGGCTCCACAAAACCTAGGAAGGTGAACCTCTTAAGTTCTGATTATGTTACAAGTGCAATGAGCATAATCAGGATCTAGAAAAATAGATGAAACCCCTAAATCTTCTAAACTTAACCAAGAAATCACAAGCATGAAATAGCTAATAGCATAACACATGAAACTAGTAAGCTAAGTGAGGGTTAGACTTTGAATAATTTTCAACATAAAAAGGGAAAAGATGATTTAATATATTGATATCAACAAGACCTAGGTATGAGCAATAAAACCTAATGATCCTATCTCTAATTAGTGCCTTATGTATTGGGCAATTACATGAATTACAACCATACATTTCCTAGAAATCTTTGACATAATTCCTACATCAAGATCCCTGATCTATATTTCACCTTGTGAATAGACATCTACCTCAAAATGAATCTTGTACTTAGACCATCCCATCATGAAATCTACAAACCCTATGATAAACATCAAGCAATTACATGGCTCTTTGTTCCATCAACAAGATACTTGAATCACTACATTCTTAAACAAAATGCAACCTAGTTTATGCTCTTTGTTCAAAAACTAGAAAAGATTACAAATCCATGAGCAATAGACAAGATTCAAACTGAAATTAAAACCCCTTGCTATGTTTTTAATCATTTTCCTTGAAAAAAAAATACATGAAAGATGTACAAAAATACTTCATGAATCACCTAACAAACCAGAATTTTCTGCATAAAACTTAAATGCTACTCAATACAAGAGAAATTGTTGAAGAATATGGTGTTATAGCAATGAGAACATATCAAAATACTAGAACCATTGGTCTCACAGATTTGGGAGAACTCCAGATTGAAGCACACATGGTATTACAGCAATAAGTCATTTTTTCTCTAAAATTGGATCCTGTACAATGAGAAAGAAAGAGAATTATATAGAGGAAGGAGTTCCTAGATCTGATCTAAGAAGGACATGTGTCCACTTGAAACTTCATCTCCTAGCAGTGAAAAGAATCTCTCAATCTCTCTCTACAACTACATATCAAATCTTCAATCATTTTGGCCTCCAAAAGTAAGAAATAACTGAGATATTTGATTGAAAATCATAACTAATTTTGATGCCAAATTTGAACTCAAGGAAAAAGTGAAAATCAATTAAAAGATGAACTCTAGAAGCACAAAAACTTTTTCAGAATTCGTTTAGGCTTCAACAAACTTCAATTTTTGCCCCCCTACTAATTTTAATGCTTGATGATGAAAACTGCCCATTTTGCTGAGAGTGCCCTGGGAATCACAAATTCACTTATAACTTGAACTAATGAGCACCTGTGTAAAAATTGACCTCAAAAATGGATAGCTCATCTTTTCTCAGTTCTAACGATATATTGGAGTGTATATTTTGGGTGAACAATACCCCAGTTATGGCCATTTCAAATATTGTTTGAATTTTCCCTCATAGATTCTATCCAAGTCAAACTTGGTTTGACCAACCTTATGACATGTGTCGATTCTTGATTAGTTCATTTCATGCACAATCATTGGACCCCTCCAACTAGGTGCCACATGGCATCATTTGATTCATCCTCTATTCTACCACATTAGTATTCCATGTCATCATGCCACATCATTGGTCGCTATGTCACTATTTGAGTTGGTATTTCACCATGTCATTAGCGACATAATGACCTTGCAACATGTGTCATCTTCTTGCCACATCAGCACCTTGGGAATCATGCCACCTCAGAAGCCTCTGCCACATGTCACTGTTAGATTTGTCTACCTTGTCACCATATCAGCACCATGTGTCAATCTTGTATTGGGTCACCATGTCGCTATGTTAGCCTCCCTTCAAATTTTCTTTGGTGACATGGCGACCACTATCACATTCACCACATCTCACAATCTAGTGCCCTCTAAAATTTTATTGCCACATCACTTCAAGCTGACCATTATATTTGGTCCAACTCTTGCCATGTGTCATTGCATGATTAGCTCTCAGGTCCACATCACTGTGCCAAGCTATTAGTCTACTCACCAAATTTCTCTCTTTGCTAGAATTCTACTTTTCTAGGAGGTTGCTAGCCAAAATTTGAACTTTCTAGTAGGTCACCATGTCACAGTGAGGAAAGTGTCACCATTTTTCGGTGGAGACATGGCACCTCCTCAGATTCTTGACTTTTCCAATGACAGTTTCAAATTTTTTGACACCACCAAATCATGTTGATTTCATCCTCTTATTTTGCATATTCTTTCAAAATTCAATACTTGGTCACCTCGAAGTGTTAGTGATTGGGCCCATGTGCACACCTTACCTTTTAAAAGACCATGTCTCATAGACATAATGCAATATGAGTGCAATACTATTTAAACACTAAAACTTTCTCCACCATAAGGCATGCGGGTTAAAAAACATTCAAATCCCTCTTTGACTACAACTTTCTTTTGCAATGTGGGGCTTCTTTCTTATCACTTTTTTACCATCTCTACCTTTTTATATGCATCTGCCACTTCTCCTTGATGCACATCTACTCATAACACTAGTTGTCTCCCCTAATTTTGCATTGTAGGTTTCCTCTACCTTTATTTTTGTGTGTTATTTTTAGGCTATGGCTTTTATTCTTGATATCCCCTACTTCTAGTGTGGACTTTTTTTATGCTCCTCCAAATGTGTAGCCATTCCCATATTTCTTTTGCACGTGGAGTGCCTTGTCTTCTAATGGACTATATGGGGGTTCCTTACTCTTTGGTTGCATGGGATTCCTTGACTTAGAATGTCATTGGCTCCTTTCTAAACAAAAAAAATTTTTGTAGTGCCCTTCATGCTAACATTGGTACATGTTTGATCAACTGCATGGGTGTCCTTCCTCTAATCACCCTCAGCCTTCCATTTAACTTTAATTTTTTCCCTTTCTATAGCTACAACATCTTTTAAATTCTTTGCTTCTTTTTTTAGGACATGGTGCTCCATGATAGTGTCTCCTTTCTTTATGCTAAAGCTACTATGAAGATAGTAGTTTCCACCTCGATGTTTTCTCAAGTGAGTGCAAATGGGCATTAAGCATGAGAAGCTATCAATAGCTCACTCTCTCTCCTTGTGTTGGAGAAATTTCACAACAGTGCCCTTTTCCTTTATTGCTATACCGCTTTAAAGATTGTGGCTTCTCCTCTAGCCTCTTTGGAACTTCTACAATAAAATAACATGTAATCTCTAAAAATTGGGAGGAACCTCTAGTGGGAATAACCTTTAAATCTCTTCTTTATTGAAATTCTCATAAACACACCTTCTGATCAATATATAAAGGCAAACTAAAAGAGGATCTAAGTTGTTGTGGTTGGGTATCTAAAAGAGATCTTGAATATATGATGTCTCAAATGCTTCTAGGCCTATTTTGTGGGTCCTCCACAGAGCTTGAAGTATATGCTCTATTGATTCCACCCCACATATCCACATGTATCATTTGTCTCTTTTTGAAACCACCAACTTCTATCCATTTCTTCTTCACTGCTTCCCAACAAAGGACTCTTGGTTATATCCATAATCATGAATCCCTTCATCTGAGCTAACTTGTCCATTGAAATATAGTTTGGCTTCATCTTGCACCAATAACCATCAAGATTATTAGAACAACATGGAGAATTGAGATCTTTCACAATAATACCCCCACCCCAATGTTTGACAATACAGGAAAAGAAGTTGGCAAGTCCTTCCTTTGATGTTGATAATGTGGACCATCTATTATTACCTTCTCCAATGATATGCAATGTTGTAAGCCTTGTGTCTTTTCAACTTTGTGTAGAGTCAGCACACTTGTGCAATCTTAGACAAAATTATATGTCACTTTAAGTAATTATAATGATTAAAAGAAACCATTATAGTACTTCATCAATATTTCAATCTACAATGTCTAGTCAATCTGCGCAAATTAGTTGGGCCCAAAGTGGGTTCGGCTAAAAAAAATTTCATTTTTGAATGACTGACATTGCAAAGTAACCAATTGATCAATCTAACTAATTAAACTTGAATTCGAGCATTAATTGATCATTAAAACTTATTTTTTCATTTTATTGCAACATGTCAACTTTGTGCCAAGAGGTTCTTTTATTGGCTTTAAAAACTAACACAAACACCTGACCAAGTTCTGAAACCATACAAACCAATTCTCTATTTCACATACTTTTACCCTGTCAAATCTCATGTCATGAAAAATTTTTAGTCAAAAGATATTGACTGTCAAAGTTGCCTTCCTAGAACTGCGTCCACATAAACATATCAGAAAACACTAAATTGTGTTTGGTTTTGGTTTCAAAAATTGGGTAAACTAACATTTGGGGAAACTAAAAACTGGGGCATTGATTCTCTATCATGAGGAAAATATAAATTTGGGATTTGGGCTTATGATGAATAATTGGGCATAAATGGCGAGAGGTCAAAGTGGGCTACTCAGATTTGCAGAATGGAAACATAGATAGAAAAACATTTTTTTGCAAATGGAATTGACATGGAAAAGTGTGTAGACGGATTCATCAAGATTTGAAAATTGGAAAAATTGAAGTATTTTCTGAGGAAAACACAGTGGTACAATCCATTTGATCTCAACTATCACAGATTTCAAGATATAACATCACGAATAGGGGTTCTGACAAATCTGCACTTCTTGACACTCATGAAAAGTTACAAGTTGCATTTGGAATCACGTTCCAAAACTAATCAAATGGATTCATCATAAGCTCAAAATTGAAATATAAAAATTTTCTAACTTCTAGAACGCAACATAAAAGGAATTTTCTTATTTTGGTCAACTAGGTCAAATTTATAACAAGTCAAACAGGGCTTCTTAGAATTTAGAACTAATTGCATCAACATGACAACATTAAAAGAACAACTTTGAGGGATTCAAAAACTAGCCAAACAAATTCAAAATGACTCAAAATATGAAACATAGGCTCTTTGGTATGGACACTAAAGACTACCAAAGCAGAAAGTCATGAAACATTATTGGGTGCGAGATAGTCATATGCAAACTAGGCCTCCTATTGTTGTTTGACACTTAGGTGAAAATCCAAAATTGACAATTGCTCAAAATAGGACTTCATGAAATGGCTCAGAATGGAATTTTTTTATCATGGGACACATATATGCACTAAATGCAAGGTGTTAGAAACATTAAGCACCTCATGGGTCTCAAATGGACAATTGGGTACACATGCATCAAATAGTGCTTAAGGGCTTGATTTTCTCAATGGTACTCACAATCAGAACTTCAATTTTGAATCTCAATAGTGGCTCTGTATAGGAATGCATGTGCCTTATGGGATGGCAAGAATTTAGATCTTTGGAAGAAGAAAACCATTCACTTGACAACAAAAACTTCTCTCAAATAGCTTTATTGAAAGCAAGAAAACAATTACTACTATGTACAAACGATGGCCCCGGGCCATTGAAATTCAACAGAAACCTTTACCTCTATCATAAACTTGATTTTCAGCTGAACTTGCATGAGGTAAGTTAAAAATACTTTGCCTATCAGTTTAACCAATTAGATCAGCATCTCAAAACTCAGACTTAGCAAAACTGAATCTACATCCTCACTTCCATAATGCATATAAAAACTTGCTTCATTCTCAACCACTTCCTCATTATGAAAGTATTGATTAGCATGCTTATATATATTAGGCTCAAACTGAAAACCTTCTCTAACAAATGAATCATGCATGCTACGAGTCTCTTATATGAAGGCATCATATTCAACATGGGGAAAGGGATCACACATACCTTGAAAATGTGTATCCTTATGCATAACCGGATGGTACTTGGAGGAGCAATCAGATTTATACTCACACATATCATCAATGTCATAGTCTAAAACCAATTTGGAATATTCAAATGGTCCTTTGAAACCAGCAAGTGAATTAGTCATCTCATTAGTATGTTCATCATAAAAATCATTACAAGGTGCATGTTGGTTTTCATTAACAACTTCATCAAACACTTTGTTATCAAAATTATGATATGCAACATCATCATCATAATCATTGTCAAACTCAAAAGAAAAGCAATCTGACCTCTTATAGTAGTAGGATAATGTATCATTATTAAAATCATCATCAACTAAATTTGAAACTTCCATGTCTTCTTTAGACAATGGATTGATAACTCCATGCAAAGCTCCTTTGTAAACATTATAACAAGTGATGTGCTGATCAACATCAAACTCTTCACCATACAATAGATTAGTGAAAACCTTGAAACCATTTCTAACATCACTATCATGGACATTTTCAGCATATGAAGAAGAAAAATTAGAATCATCAGATGAGCACACACCGTCCACTCCATCAATAAGGCATGTAGAATATAAATCAAAGTCACTTTCATTGTCTTCATGAAGGTGATTCAAATATCTTGCAAACCAATCATCTTCAATCTTACCAATAAAGACTAGTGCATTAACCTTAGGATCACTTATATGCTGATTATCATTGCACTCATCCTCGAGACACTCATCTACACAATTAGGTAATCCATCCTTATAAATAATCCATTTATCTTAATATTGTGTAGACAAATTTTCTTCACAACCTTGAACATCAAGCTAACTTGTATGACTCTGGAATGAAACTTCACTTTCAGATTTAGAAAAAGAACTCATATCTCTACTAGCATAAGAGTACTTACTTCTGTCATTGCTTTCTTCTTCCCAATTTGCATCTGATTCATATGAAGATGAACATATACTAGCACTTTCCTTTCCTTGACTCGAGCAATAACTCTCGCCATTGTCTTCACATGATGCTTCTCCACAATATGTTGAATCAACAACTTTATCTTCATCATTTGAAATATCACTTCTGGCTTCTTCATCCTCATACTAAGATGAATACCTATCCTCTTCAAGATCAGTTATGTTTTCAGCATAATGTAAATCATCAATAGAAGAATGAATAATTGAATTTATACCTTGCATCTGTGCTTTGTCAAATGAATCAACTATATCATCTACTATTGTGATACTTTAAACATGTGTATTCAATTCATCAGGGACAAGCTAAGTTCCTTTTTGCAACAAAGAGACTTCATATTCACATGTCTTTAATTCTAAATTTTCAACCAAATCATTTACAACAATAGTAGTATCTATTTGCTGATCTAAAATTAAACACTCTTTATGACATTGATTCTTCCTTTGAACCTCATCTTGCCAGAAAAACTTTCTAGAAAAATGACTCCTAGTTAAGCCATATTTTATGTTAATCTCAGTCTCTATTGCCATCATGAATGCCTAATGCAAAGTCTCAGGTTCCTTATCTCTTAACCGATAACTCATTTTCTTATCAAATGCATCTAGGTAAACTATTAGACACACTTGATCTTCTAGTCTACATTTCTCAGGAATTTCATTTAAAACCTTTTCAAATCTAATATTAAATTTAGGAACTAATTCATCATTCTTGATTAGAATTTTCAAAAAATTATCAAAATAATTAGAGATGCTTACTCTTTCCTTGAACTACTTCACAAAGGCTGAAATTAATTCATCCCAAGATGAAATTGAACATGTTGGTAAAAATGAAAACCAATCCCTAGCATCATCTTCTAAAGTTTGAACAAACAACTTCATAAGAATGTCTTCATGAACAATTTCAAAATCACCAACCAAATCACTAAACATCTAAACATGACGAATAGCTGAAATTTCATTGTTCAAACTTAGAAAAATACTTTCTGAGATTATACAGCACAGGGTTTTGGAAACCATGATTGCCATTGAAATTTAATGGCATATATCTCTTGGTAGAAATAGATCTAGAATTCTTATCCATGGACTGCATACTAGGTGAAGGGAAATTTGACATTTCTCACAAACTTAAAATTCAATCACCAAGATTACTTTTAGTATTCATTAATTGCAGCAAATCTAGAGTTCTCTCTACCAATTCAAAACTTCATACATACTTCAAAATATGACAACACTTGCTGAATATATTCTTCACAAAGTATGCTGAAATGTATTAAACCATTCTCCTATTTAATGTTGAAAACCATTTGATGGAGAAAATTTTGTAAAGCTTACTTCCATGGAAATGAAATCACATGAAAGTGGAAACTACCTTTCAATACTAATGCTTGCAACTAATTCAATGCTACAAATAATAGTAGATTCAGATCTTATTTGGATTTAGTAACATTTGCACTACATCTTGCCTAATTCTTTCATCCATTGTCAAGAACTCGAGATACATTCTACAAATCAGCATTCCAACTATTGTTTCCATCAAAATATCTTCACATTCACAAAGCACTAGTGTAGAGATATACTTTGAGTCACCACTCACTTAGTGAGAAAAGATTTACCAAACTTACAAAACATAAAAAGTTGGTCCAGAATTTACAATAGGTATTTGAAAACTTTATTCAACAATGTGGGAATTTCACACTCTTGACAAAGTGAAAGAACTTGACATTGATTCTAAATTCTGACAACACCTTATCAAAATGCCAAATGACTTTGATATTACAAATTATTCAATTGAATCAAAACTACTACTGTCAAGAATAAGGCACAAGTGGGAGACATGAATATTCAACAAAGAAATGGAAAACACCTTATAACCCTACTATTGTAGAAAATTCTTCCTGCTGTATTGAATCCTTTTAAAATTCTCAAGGTTTGTCTATCACACAGAATCAGAAAATGTTATTTATTGTCCAAGTACTTAAATATTCAATTAACACCAGATATTCTTGTCCTTGTAACAAAATGTATTTCCATCTTGTCTACCTAGTAGAGTCACCATTTTGTTGGCTCTTGATTTAATAGAATTTGAATAACCAAATATGAAAGGTCAAATTATATAGGCATTTGACCGATCCTTGATAGGCAACTTGTTGACTATTACCTGGGGGAACTAAACCATCCTTATTATGGGATGTCATTGCCTTATAAATAGTAGGCAGCCCTACAATTCTATGGCCGAATGCATCTATGGGCAACTATCTCCGATAATGGACACAATTCACCAAAAACCTAGGCCAACTATAAAGCTACACTCCTTCTTCACTTCAGGCTCTGCAAAACCTAGGCAGGTGAACCTCTTAAGATCTAATGATGTGACCAGTGCAATGAGTATAATCAAGATCTAGAAAAATAGACGAAACCCCTAAATCTTTTATAATTAACCAAGAAATCACAAGCATGAAATAGCTAATAGCATGACTCATGAAACTAGTAAGCTAAGTGAGGGTTAGACTTTGAATAACTTTCAACATAAAAAGGGAAAAGATGATTTAATATGTTGATATCAGCAAGACCTAAGTATAAGAAAAAAAATCTAATGATCCTATCTCTGATTAGTGCCTTATCTATTGGGAATTTACATGAATTACAACCATATATTTGCTATAAATCTTTGACATAATTCCTACATCAAGATCTCTAATCTATCTTTCACCTTGTGAATAGACATCTACTTCAAAATGAATCTCATACTCAAACCATCCCATCATGAAATCTGCAAGCCCTGTGATAAATATGAAGCAATTACATGGCTCTTTGTTCAATCAATAAGATACTTCAATCAAATACATTATTAAACAAAATGCAACCTAGTTTATGCTCTTTGTTCACAAACTAGAAAAGATTACAAATCCATGAGTAGGAGACAAGATTCAAACTAAAATCAAAACCCCTTGTTGTGTTTTAATTCATTTTCCTTGAAGATGAATACATGAAAGATGTATTGAAATACTTCATGAATCACCTAACAAATAAGAACTATCTACATAAAACTTAAATGCTACTCAATACAAGAGAAATTGTTGAAGAATATGGTGTCACAACAATGAGAACATATCAAAATATTGGAACCATTGGTCTCATAGATCTAGGAGAACTCTAGATTGAAATGCGCATGGTATCACAACAATGAGTTATTTTTCTCCAAAACTAGAACTTGTACAATGAGAAAGAAAGAGAATGATATAGAGGAAGGAATTCCTGGAATCTAATCTACAAAGGACATGTTTCCACTTGAAATTCCATCTCCTAGTGGTGAAAAGAATCTCTCTAATCTCTCTCTATAACTACATATCAAATCTTCAATCATTTTGGCCTCCAAAAGCAAGCAATATCTAACATATTTGATTGAAAATCATAACTAATGTTGATGCCAAATTTGAATTGAAGGAAAAAGTGAAAATCAATTAAAAAATGAACTCTTGAAGCAAAATTTTTTTTAAGAATTCATTTAGGCTTCAACCAACTTCAATGTTTGCACCCGTATTGATTTTAATGCTCCATGATGAAAATTGCCTTTTCTACTGAGAATGCCCTAGAATCACAAATTTGCTTATAACTTGAACAGGTGAGCACCTATGCAAAAATTGACCTAAAAAATGGATAGCTCGTCTCTTCCTAGTTTCAACAATATATTGGCGTGTATTATTTAGGCAAAAAATACCCTAGTTATGTCCATTTAACATTCAAGCTCCAGTTCATGGCTTTGCATAGCATTTTACAAAAATTTTACCCTTTATAAAGTTTGAACTCTATGATCAGTTCAAAATTTATTTAAAAACTTGCACATTCAACCAAGGGAGAAATTTTTTAAAAATATTTTCTAATATTTTTTGAATTTTCCCTCATAGATTCCATCCAGGTCAAACTTGATTGTTTTATTTTATGCATAGTCATCAGACCCCTCCAACTGGGTGCCATGTGGCATCATTTGATTCATCCTATGTTTTTCCATGTCAGCATGCCATGTCATCATGCCATATCATCAGTCGCTATTTCACTATCCAAGTTGGCATTTCACCATGTCATCAGCGACATAGTGACCTTACAACATGTGCTATCTTCTCGCCACATCGACACCTTGGGAACCATGTCACCTTAGAAGCCTTTGTGATGTGTCACTATCAAACTTGTCCACCTCACCGCCACATCAGCGTCACATGTAAATCTTTGATTGGGTTTCCATGTCACTATGTTAACCTTCCTACAACTTTGCCTTTGCAACATGGCAACCACCGTCAGATTCACCACATGTTGCAATGTGGTGCCCTCTCAAATATGATCGCCACATTATTGCAAGTTGACTATTATATTTGGTCCAACTCTTGCTACATATTGTCATGTGATTGGCTCTTAGGTCCACATCACAACACAAAGTTATGAGTCTATTCATTGAATTTCTCTCTTTACCATAATTTGAACTTTCTGGCAGGTTGCCATGTCGCATGTCAGAAAACGTTTCCATTTTTTGGTGGTGACATGTCACCTTCTTGGATTCTTGACTTTTCTAGTGATAGTTTCTACTTTTCTAGCACCACCAAATCATACTGTCATCATCCTCTTATTTTTCCCATTCTTTCAAAATTCATTACTTGGTCGCCTCCAACTATCAGTGGTTGGGCCCATGCACACACCTTGCCTTTTAAAAGGCCATGTCTCGTAGATACAATGCCATATGAGTGCAATACTATTTAAACACTAAAAATTTCTCCACCATAAGACATGTGGGATTAAAAACATTCAAATCCTCCCTTTGACTACAAATTTGTTCTGCAATGCGAGGCTCCTTTCTTATCATTTTTTTACTATCTTTTCCCTTTTATATGCATTTTCTACTTCTCCTTGACACACATCTGCTCATAACACTAGTTGTCTCCCCTAATTTTGCATCGTAGGTTTCCTCTATCTTTGTTTGTGTATTTTATTTGTAGGCTAGGGCTTCTATTCTTGATGTCCCTTGCTTCTAGTGTGGACTCCTTTTTATTCTCCTCCAAATGTGTAGTCATTCCCATATTTGTTTTGCACATGGAGTGCCTTGTCTTCTAACAGACTACGTGGGGGTTCCTTACTCTTTGGTTGTGTGTGATTCCTTGACTTGGAATGTCGTTACCTCCTTTTCAAATGAAAAACTTTTGTGGCACCCTTCATGCTATCATTGATACATGTTTGATCAACTGCATGGGCATCCTTCCTCTAATCACTTGCAAACATCCATTTAAAATTAATTTGCTCTGTTTTTATAGTTGCAACTTCTTTTAAACTCATCATTTCTTTTGTTAGGATGTGGAACTCCATGATAGCATCTCCTTTCTTTCTGCTGAAGCTACTATGAAGATAGTGGTTTCCACCTCAATGCTTTCTCAAGTGAGTACAGACATGCATTAAGCATGAGAAGCTATTGACAAAGCTACTCACTCTCTCTCTCCTTGTGCTGGAGACACTTCACAACTATTCCCTTTTCCTTTATTTTTGTCCTACTTTAAAGACTGTAGCTTCTCCTCCAGTCTCTTTGGAACTTTTGTAATAAAATAACACATAATCTCTACAAATTGGGAGGAACCTTTAGTGGGAATAGCCTTTGGATCTCTTCTTTATTGAAGTTCTCATAAACACATCTTCTGATCAATATGTGAAGGAAAATCAAAAGAGGGTCCAAGTCATTGTGGTTGGGTATCTAAAAGATATCTTGAATATATGATGTATCAGATGCTTCTAGGCCTATATTGTGGGTCCTCCATAGAGCTTGAAGCATATACTCTATCGATTTCACCCCACATATCCACATATATCATTTGCCTCTTTTTGAAACCACCAACTTTCATCCATTTCTTCTTCACCATTTCCCAACATAGGACTCTTGGTTATATCCATAATCATGAATCCTTTCATCTGAGCTAACTTGTCCATTGAAATATAGTTTGCCTTCATCTTGCACCAATAACCATCAAGATTATCAAAACACCAAATCTTTCAAAATAATACCCTCATCCCGATGTTGGACAATATAAGAAAAGATGTTGGCAAGTTCTTCCTTTGATGTTGGTAATGTGGACCATCTATTATTACCTTCTCCAATGATATGCTATGTTGTAAGCCTTGTGTCTTTTCAACTTTGTGTAGAGTTAGCACACTTGTGCAATCTTAGAAAAAATTATATGTCACTTTAAGTAATTATAATAATTAAAAGAGACCATTATAGTACTTCATCAAAATTTCAATCTACAATGTCTAGTCAATCTGCAAAAAATAGTCAAGCCCAAAGTGGGTCCAACTAAAAAAAAATTCATTTTCAAACAAATGACATTGCAAAGTAACGTATTGATCAATTTGATTGATTAAACTTGAATTTGAGCATTAATTGATCATTAAAACTTATTGTATCACTTTATTGCAACTTGCCAACTATATGCCAAAAGGTCCTTTTGACTGGTTGTAATAATTGACACAAACACCTAATCGGGTTCTAAAACCATACAAAATGACTCTCTATTTCACATACTTTTAAACCATCAAATATCATCTCATGACGAATTCTCATTCAAAAGATATTGATTGTCAAAGTTATCTTCCTAGAACTACCTATGCATAAACATGTTAGAAAACACTAAATTGCATTCAATTTTGGTTTCAAAAACTGGATAAACTGACACTTGGGGAAACAAAAAATGGGGCATTGATTCTCTATCATGAGGAAAATATAAATTTAGGATTTGGGCTCATGTTGAGTAAATAGGCATAAATGGCAAGTGGTCAAATTGGGCTACTTAGATTTGTAGACTGGAAACACAGACAAAAACATTTTTTGCAAATGGAATTGACATGGAAAAGTGTGTAGATAGATTTGTCAAGACTTGAAAATTGGAACACTTGAAGTATTTTATGAGGATAAAAAAATGGTACAGTCCATTTGATCTCACTTATCATAGATTTCAAGATATAACATCACGAACAAGGGTTCTAAAAAATTTGCACTTCTTGACACCAATGAAAAGTTACAAGTTACATTTGGAATCACATTAAAAAACTAATAAAATAGATTCATCATAAGCTCAAAATTGAAACATAAAAAGTCTCCAACCTCTAGAATGCAATGAAAAAGGAATTTTCTCATTTTGGTCAATAGGGTCAAAGTTATAATGAGTCAAACAGGGCTTCCCAGAATTTAGAACTAATTGCATCATCATGACGACATTAAAAGACCAACTTTGAGGGATTCAAAACTTAGTCAAACAGATTCAAAATGAATCGAAATCAGAAACATAGGCTCTCTATTATGGACACTAAAAACTTCCAAAGTGACAAATCATGAAATATTACTGGGTGTGAGATATTCATATGCAAACAAGGCCTCCTGTCATTGTTTGACACTGGTGAAAATGTAGAATTGACAATTGCTCAAAATAGGACTTCACAAAATGGTTCAGAATGGAATTTTTTTATCATGGGAAACATAGATGCGCTAAATGAAAGGTGTTAGAAATATTAAGCACCTCATGGGCCTCAAATGTACGATTGGGTACACAAGCATCAAATAGTACTTAAGGGCTTGATTTTCTCAATGGTACTCAAAATCTGGGCTTCAATTTTGTGTCCCAACAATTCACAACTTCTTCCATTCTCATATCATAAAAATTTCCTCTAAGACTCTCAAATTTGGCTCTTTGAACATTTTTGTCTCCTCCATAGATGGTGGCTAGGGCATCCCACATTTTCTTTTCATTATCAAGACCTTTGATAGCATCAAATTTGGCATAGCTTAGGGAAGAGGCAATCTCCAGTATCACCTAATTGTATTCTTTCTTCCTCTACCTATCTTTAGTAGTTAGGACTCTAGCTAGATCAACATGTTCTACAAAAATGGTAGATTATGCATGATCTCCAAGGTGTAGCTTCATCAAACTCTGCCATGCAAAAAAGTTATCTCTATTGAGCTTGGGTTCTTCTCTTTTAGAAATCTCAATATTTTTGCTTATAGTACCTTCAAACTAGTCCTCTTAAGTAGATGGATCTAATACCAATTGTTGGAATACTTTAGAATAACTAAGAGAGGGGGTGAATCAATTATCTAAGGTCTGGATGTATAAATAAAACTTTTTATAGCTTAGTGAACCCGTAAAACATTCATATCCATGCATGCATCCATAAGATTATGCAATCACTAAAACTTGTAGGTTACTATCAAATCAACTTGCAAAAATGGAAAGCATGAAACATAATAGATTCATCAACATGCTTGACACAATGGCTTACATGGAAACCCAATTTGGGAAACACCACCAGTAACATGCTACTCCTTTTCACTCTTTTGAAGTGATGCCTTATAAAATGCCAACCCTATTAAGGGTTACAACACAAACTATTAAATGTGATCTAGTTAAGGGAGTTCAATCACCCTATTAGAAGTGAGCCTTGTTAGAGGAATTTAGGCCATTCTCTTGGAATGCCACCTAGTTAAAGAATTTTAAAATGTTTATTAGGTCAACCTTAATCCAAAGGATTTACCCTAAACTAATATAAATGTTAGAGAGTAATATTAGAGGTTTCATATGATACAATTTACAACTTCTCTTGCAGATTATAGATCTCTATTGAGTTCTCCATTCTACTTGGCCTTCATACTTTACATCTCTGGTAGTGTGTTCACCCTTCAAGCATTCATCTCCTTAAGACTTCTTTCTTAATATGCCATTGCAAACTCTTCTTAGGTCACTTGATGAAGCAACACCCTTAACTCCTTCTCTTCCTTAGGGTGTCATAGATGACAACTTTGTTTCATGACCAAACATTCCTATAAATACGAATTTTAGATATTTTTCTGTTCATTTTCCATTGTCAAAATTAGAGTTTAGATGGATTAGGTAGGATACAATGTATCCACCCCATATCTCATGTCTCATCTCAAAACTTCTCCTAGAATCCATTTGAATTCACCTAAAAATGGTTCACCTTAAATTTTGTGCCACCAGCTCATCAACCTTATCTTCCACCTAGTTCACAAAATTCAAAAAAACAAACTTGTTGGCTCAGATTCAGTAAATCTTCTATCTTTAAAATAATGCACAATTAAGGTTACAATATTTTGACTATGAATCATGGTCTACCCTATGAAAGGTATGCCCTGTAAAAGGGTTACAAAGACTATTAGGTTGCATCTTGTTAGAGGATTTCAACACCCTATTATAAGTGTGCCTTATTAGAGGACTTCAACTTACAACTAAGAAAGCACCCTGTTAAAGGATTTCATACAACCTGTTAGGACTATTTTGTTAAGAGGTTTTACTAAAATCACCTGTTAAAATGTCTTAGCTAGATCCTGCAATTAGCACTTGCTTGCCTGATGATAAATCACCTCTAAATAATATCTAATTGATCCTTCATGATCAGATCCCTCAATGTTATATCCTTCTCTCTATCCTCTATTCTTTCTAATTAATTTTGCAATTCACTCTTAATTCTAAGTCACCTTAAATGCTCTTCCAATTCTATCACTCACCCATAAAGAGTTTAGGGCTTCATCCTCCTTACAAAAACTTAGGTGGCTTAGGGTTAGGTATGAATCTATGGTTGAGATTCATCCATTTTTCTACTTAAACCTTTGCTTCTTCTAATTGGTTGGATGTAATTGCATAGGGAATCCAAATGTAGATTTGTCCTTATCTCAGAAAGATCATAAACTATCCTTAAGTCATCTCACAAATAGTTTACATAGTTGTTTGTGCCATTACAATCAAATATGTCAAAATTGTATCACTCATCATATGAAGTCTCTAATGCTTTTCATGCATTGTTCTATATACTGTGACTCAACACCTGCATTACTTGGCATCCATTGTTTAGTCAGTTCTTGAATCACTCGGCATGGTCTATCTTATTAGTACCTGAGTGACTTAGCACATGAGTGACTCAAGACTCATTGCAACTCAACATGGTCTAATGTTTATATGTTATGGTCAGCATGTATTACTAGTTTGGCATGAAATGATTAAATGGCTTAAGTGTATTGACACTCACTTGTCAAAATAGCTACACCTAAAAGGTCTTGGACACCATGCACAATCTACCATCTCTACTAAGCATGTCAATCTTATTGGAGCCCTAACTATTGATGATCTAAAAAAGAAGAAAGAACACAATCATGCAATGTTGGAGATTGCCTCTTCCCTAAGTTATGTTGAGTTTGATGACATCAAGGGTTGTTAAAATATAAATAAGATGTGGGATGCTCTTCACACCATTTATGGAGGAGATGCAAGTGTTTTGAGAGCCAAATCTGAAAGTCTTAAAGGTAAGTTTGATGATATGAGGATGCAAGAAGGTGAGAATGTTTCCCAATATTGCTTTAGAATAAAAGATGTTGAAAATTATATAAGAGGAGCAACTAGTAAGACAGATGATGATATTATATTAAGAAAATTATTGAGAACATTTATGCCCATCTAAGCTATTACAATTTCTATACAAGAATTAAGATGTATACTAGGTTCTAATTTGATTCTTGAAGGTTTGATAGGTAGGCTCATTGTCTTTGAGCTCTCTAATTTTGGTAACTTCAAATCTGACAATGTTGAATCTACTTTTAAAGCTAAACTATCATTAAAAGAACCTAAAGAAAAGAAAAACAAGGTCAAATATGTTTCTAGTGATAGTGATACAGATGAGGAGGATGTAGAACATCTTGAAGCACTGTTAGCAAGGAGATTTCATAGAGGCAAATGCAAAGTCAAAGGTAAGTTAAATATCATATGTTTTAACTATAATGAGGTCATTCATATTGTTGCTAGATGTCTAGAGAAGAAGAACAATAGAAGTGGAGACAAATACATAAGTAAAAGAGATGACGAAAGAAAATATTACAAAGAAAAAGGAAAGAAGTCTTGCTACATTGTAGAAGAGGAAACAAAAGATGGATATGATGACCATGATAATGAAGTGGTATATGTTGCAATGGAGGGTGATTCTAATTCTAATGAGGATGAGAATGAGGCAACTACATTGGTCTCTTATGTGAACAAGAATGATAGATGGATCATTGATAGTGGGTGTTCACAGTGCATGACTAGAGATAAAAGTAAATTCATTACCCTAAATTATTATGATGGAAATTGTGTAAGGTTTGGTAATGATGTACATTGTCTAATAAAAGGAAAAATAATCTATCAAACTCAGAAAAAAAGATCTTGTGTGACAATGTTTATTATGTTGAAGGATTTAACTATAATTTGTTGAGTGTGTCACAAATGAATAGTTCAAGTTACAAAGTTGAGTTTGAGAATAAGATGGCTAAAATCTATGATACATATGGGAAATTAATTGGGAATGGTGATCATACTAGAGGTAAATTATTTTATCTTGATATGAATGATGCTACTTGTCTTGTTGTAGAATTTTATGATGTGTGGTTATGGAACAAGAGGTTATGTCATGTTAACTTTGATAACTTAGTGAGTATCAGTAACATGAAAAGAGTGAGAGGTTTTCCAAAACTGAAGAAACTTGGCAATAGAATTTGTAAACAATGTGAGTTAGGTAAGATGACAAAATCTAGTTTTGAAATTAAGATTCACACCTATAAAGAAATTCTTGAGATTGTTCATATTGACTTGTGTGGACTAATTAATGTGCAAAGCTATAAGGGTGACAAGTACATTATCCTATTTGTTGATGATTATTCTAGTGTGATGACAATTATGCTTCTAAAAAAAAAATTTGAGGTTTTCCAAATGTTTAAGTGTTACTTAGCAAGAGCTGAAAAGGAGATAGGCAAAAGCCTAAAATGTTTGAGATTTGATAGAGGTGAAGAATTTACATCAAATGAGTTTGAGATGTTATGTAATCACAAAGGAATCAAAAGATAGACATCTACACCTAGGACCCCTCCAAAAAATGGAATTACTAAAAGGAGGAACAAATTTGTAATGGGTTGTACGAGGACACTCATGATGGAGAAGAATCTTTCTTTGAAATACTGGAGAGAGGCTACAAGTACAATGTCCATACCTTGAATTGTGTGTAAGTTAATAAAGGTACTCATTCAACACTTTTTGAATTATGGTATGGTTACTCACCCATTGTAAAATATTTAAGATATTTGGAAGCAAGTGCTACATTCTTAAGGATTTCAAGAATGATAAATTAGATGCTAAAACTGAAGAAGGTATATTCCTTGGCTATTGCAAAAGAAGTAAAGCTTATAAGTGTTTGTATACTAACACTAACAAAGTTGTGGAAAGTGCAAATGTGAAGTTTGATGAATATATAGAGGTACATGAGATTACACCTATGAAGAAACTAGAGGAATACAAGTATTCTATATACTTTTATTAAGGTATCCTGCTGATGAAGATGTTATAAATCAAGTTGCAAATAAGCAGCAAGTTACAGTGACTACCGAATCACATATAATGAATGTCAAGTTGCATTTAGGAACCAATCTACAGTCAGGAATTGAGTTGCTGATAGAAGTTGAGGTACATTCTAATTTTGAGATAATTATACATGAAAGAGATGTTGAATTACCTAATAAAGAAGTAAATAGTGATTCAAAAGTTGATAGACTTAATGAGGAAGGTAGAGCAGAAATAAGATTGTCAAAGTATGTCAAAAGACATCACCCTATTGAACAAATTATTGGAGACAAAGATGCTAGAACAATGAAAAGAAATAGGTTGAGAAGTGATACATGTTTGCTAAGCATGCATGAGTCTAAGACAGTGAAAGATGCCTTAGAAAATGATGATTGGAGTAAAGCCATGAAAGAAGAGGTTGAGCAGATTGAGAAGGACAAGACATGGAATCTAGTTCCTAGATCAAAGGACAAGAATGTTATTGGAACAAAGTGGGTGTACAGAAAGAAGTTAGATGAAAATAGTGAAGTCACAAGGAACAAGGCAAGGTTAGTTTGCAAGGGGTATGCACAAGAAGAAGGAATATAATATGGAGAAATATTTGCCCCTATTGCAAGATTAGAAGGAGTAAGAACTCTTCTTTCTTGGTTTGCAAGTATATTACATCAAGTTCTTTGTTGGTTTTCAAGTATATCAAATAAAATATGGTATATAAATAGCTCAGTCTAAGTATGTCAAGGAAATATTGAAAATTTTTGTATTGGAAGATTCCAAACTAGTTACCACACCTATGGTGACAAGACACAAGTTTTCAAAGAATGATAGTTCTACTGATGTGAATCAAAAATTGTACAGGTCTATGATTGGAAACTTGCAATATGTAGTGCATAGCAAGCTTAAAATTGCATTATCTATTCAGATTGTTGTAGGATTCTCTACTAATCCTATGGAGAATTATTTAATGGCTATTAAGAGAATTATGAGATATCTAAAAGGAACATAAGACTATGGTCTATACTACAAGAAAAATAAAAAATTTGAGTTGAGAGCCTACATTGATGTTGATTGGGATGGAAAAATTGATGATAGGAAGAGCACAAGTGGAAGAGCATTGTTTTTAGAAAAGAGGTTGGTCACCTAGATCAACAAGAAACAAAATTGCATATCTCAATCTACTGCTAAAGTTGAATATGTGGCTATTGCAGTAAATTGTACAAATATGGAGGAAATCACTGAACCTATGGTACTTTATTGTAATAATTCAAATGTTATAAATATATCAAAGAACCCTATGATGCATACAAATGCTAAGCACATTGCAATCAAGTATCATTACTTAAGAGAGCTAGTTCAAGACAAAGAAGTGAGGATAGAATATGTAAATACAAAAGAGGAGATAGTTGATATCTTCACAAAAGCTTTACCTAATGATGCTTATGAGTATCTAAGAGGTAGACTAGGGGTGATACCCCTATCCAAAAATACTTAAGAAGCATGAGTAGTGCCCTACATCAACCAAGTTGAAGGTTGTATCTTACAACTTGATGCAGTGGATATTACTTTAGGAGCTACCCAAAGTAACGAGGAGTTGAAATAGAAGATTTACAATCACAATGAAAGGTGACAGAGGAAGACTCTAAAATTGATTATATTTGCATACAGAGATGACAAGTCTTTGAAATTCTTGTCAAAGAGGAAGATAATGTACCTAATGTTTACTAAAGAGGGAGATATATGCCTTGTTGAGGGAGAAATGACTAAAAGAAATACATCTACCTAGTAAGAGGGAGAAAGTACTGAGGCGGATATAAGAATAGAGTAGACAAAGATAGATACCTAAATAATTAGAAAGAGGGAGATATAAGTCAGAAGGAGAGAAGATTTAGTAAATAGAAAAATAAACTTGACAAAGCTTACATTACCCTACATAGAGGAAGGACATAGACTACACTAATAGAGGGATAAATTTTAAATATTTATTTACTTTTTTGTATTGTTGTTGGTATTGCTTTGCCATCAATACCAAAGAGGGAGATTTTCAATATGAGATTTTTTTGAAGTGAAGAACCTATAATCGAACAATCATTATTTTGTCAATGATGTCAAACCTGCTACCTACTAATGAGACAATTGCTTTTTGGTCTGAAAGGTATCATTTAGTTGATTGATGAAGAGAATTTGAGAAGAGGAGATAACAATAACACCTAGAGAAAGGTTGAGTTATTTGGTATGTAAAAGAAGCACTAAGACCAAGTAAGACATTGCTACTATAGTGAATTTCTCTTTTCTACTTAAAGTCTGAAATGAAAGATTACTCAAGATAAGAATGGAAGAAGATCAAGTATGAATAGTGTCTACTGAGCCTTTCTAAGTAGTTAATGCAAGTCAAGTAGAAATCAATGGATGCAGAGTGAAAAAAAAAAAGCCTTGACGATCAAAGATAAAAATAAGTGCATGCTAAGTGATTGTCAATATATGCCAAATAAAGTTTAGTTGGTGTTGAGCATTAGTAAACTTTAGTATTCACTGAGTAAACTAGTGTTGACTAAGTGGAAGAATAGTATGGACGTTGAGTGACAACACATTGATGTCAAGTGCTAGTATTCATGTTAAATCATAGATTTGACAAATCTAAGCTAACTATTTTATTTTCTTGAATTGTGTGAAGCATTTGGAAGATAACTATGATGAGCTGGTGGCATAGAATTTAAGGTAACTCATTTTGTGGCTAATTCAATGAAGATTGAGGAAGAAGTTTCTAGAGGAACCTATATGCCTAAAATGTAGGAATGCTTCTATGAGTCATTATATCCAAGATTGCTAAAAAATGAGGTCTTGAATGGCGGCTCATACCTCTCTATTCATGGAGTGCAATGGTTTGTAATGGAGGCCCTTAGTTTGACCCAGTTTGTGCCCATGCAAGTACACCATGAAGCAAGAGATTCTAGGATCCAAAATGCATACAAATGGAGATAACAACTAATCTATATGATAATAATGCAAAACAATGCAAGAAAGAAAATGTAATAACAATGCAATACTAATCTATGAAAACAAATATGGATCTAAGCTAATATGCAAATGAAAGGATGAAACCTCATGATGGAATCCATGGATGCATGAGAGAAGAAGACAAGAAGATAGAAGTTCTCCACAAAAATCATTAGTATTCAAACTCCTTCAAAAATTGCTCTCCAAACCTACAACATAACAATAACATAATAATGGATGTTCAAGTCTACAACATAACAATAGAATAATTGTGGATGTCCAAACCAGCAACATACAAATATAATAATAATAGATCTCAAAAATGAGGAAAGGGCTATCCCTTATAAAGAAAAATGTGGAAGTGGGAAGCTTCTCACAACCAATATGGGATAATAGAGTTTGATCCATGCGAAAAAATTCCACCAATGAGAAAAGAGGAGAAGAATTAAATGAGGCAAGGAAAAAGGAATTTATTTAGTTTTTATTTGTTTCATTTCCTTTTTCATGTGGGATTTTATTTAATTAAAATGGAGCAAGTTCTTTTAATTAAATATGAAATATTTAATCAAATTAAAAGAGGGGTTTTTTTCTTAATCAATTAAATGTGGATGAATTTAATTAAAAGAGAGATTTTCTTTTAATTAAATGGGGACTTATTTTATATAATTAAAAGGGATATTTTCTTTTAATTAAACAAGACTTAGGATAAAATGATAAACCTTAGAAAAATAAATAATTGAATTTGATCAAGGAAATTGATTTAAATTCATTTAATAAAATATTGCAAACCATTGATTCGAGAAATTGATAAATTGATAAATTGAATAATGGGGGCCCATAGTCTAGGCGACCATTTTAGGGTGCATACAAAACCAAATGGAAAAGTGGGTAGATTCACTGTATCCTACCTAATCCTACCTAACCCTAAAATGGATGATTATGGTTAAGTAGAAAAAGATATTAAATCTCTCTCTATACAGAGAGAGCTAGTCAAAAGAAAAGGTTGTCATGTGTGAGAACCTAAGAAGGACAAGGAGTCTAGGGTATTGCTTCATTCAGTGGCCAAACAGAAGAGACTGCAATTGGCATGCAAAGTAAGAAGGCTCAAGAATATAAATCTTTGAAGGGTGAACAAGCTATCAGAGCTTAAATGTGTGAAAGCCAAGCAAAATGGAGTACTAGAATAGAGATCTATAATATGCAAGGGAGTTTTAATTTGTTATCAAATCAAGCCTTACTATTACTTTCTAATCATTGTACCGGTCTAGGATAAATCATTTGGATTAAGGTTGACCTAACATTCATTTGTAAATCTTTTAACTAGGTGACATTCCAAGTGAATGATCTAAAGTCCTCTAACAAGGCTCACTCCTAACAGAGTGATTGAAATCCTCTAACCAAGTCACATTTAATAGTGTGTATTGCAACCTTTAATAGTGTTGGCCTTTCATAGGGCATCACTTTAGAAGAGTGAGAATCAGTAGAATGTTACTGGTGGTTTTTCCCAAATTGGCTTTCCATGTAAAATTATTGTGTCAAATGTGTTATTGAATTTGTTATGTTTCATGTTTGCATTTCTACAAAGTTGTTTTGACCTAAGACACCAACCTACAAAGTTTAAGATTTGTATGATCTAATGGATGCATGCATAATAAAGTTTTATTGATATGTGTCTACTAAGCATTGAAAAGTTTTATTTATACATTTGGACCTTGGATAACTGATTCACCCCCCTCTCAGTTATTTTAAAGAATTCCAACATCACTTAATATTTTGAAGTTGTAATTTTCAAGGGTTTTTATTTTACTATTTCTATTTTGGTGTTTTCCATTGACATTGTGGCTCAAAATACTATAGATGATAGTAAAAATATCCTGTGCCATGGCACAATTTGCATTCATAGACACAATTTAATCACTCATTCTCCCAATTCCATTTTATTAAAAGTTGTTCAAAGTAACATAGGGGAGAAGGGTCTTCTAGAAACAAATTATTTAGGTATTATGCAATAATAATCTTGGATTATCTTTATTTATTAATTTCCCTTCTTAAGAATATATACTAATAGAAAGGATATAAATGAAGGTTCCAAGGAGTCAATACAAAAGAAGAGAACATTTTTTTAGGGGTTATGCTATGGATGAGTTGGATAAGTGGCCATGAATATTAATAACAGTGAAGTTTAAAAGATAGTTGAATACAAATTATTTATTCATAATTTCTTAAAATATATTTTCAATATATTTGTGCAATAGTAAAATATTTATTCTTTTTACACAAAAAAACTTTGGAAGTGTTTAGTGTACATAATTTTCCTCACTCGTTATGTGAAGGATTATTAAAACCTCATAAATTATCCATGACATCAATTTTAAAGGGTTAGGTGCTCATTTTATCAACAATAAAGTTTAAGATTAGAGTATGGTAGTTGCAAATCAATATTTAAATGTGATCATGATGTAGACATGAATCTTAATAGAGTTGTAGTTTTTTGGAAGATTCAACATAGATGATATCTATGGTGTTCTTTATGGGTTATTCATGATCTCTCTCTCTCTCTCTCTCTCTCTCTCTCTCTCTCTCTCTCTCTCTCTCTCTCTCTCTCTCTCTCTGAGTCACACACACAACAAGTAGGAGATATTCTTAGGAGTGTGTTTACCAATTTACAACTCTGTGGTTTTTAGGTCAAACTCACATGTTGAATTATATTTCATGAATAGTGGTCCACATAAACCCATCACTCATGATCATGAGTTATCCATATATAATTAATTTGTACAACTTGAAGATGTTCAATAGAGTGAAGCATTGATGTTTTTTTATAGAACTCATCAATCCCAATGCTACACTAAATTAGACATGTTTAACCTTATTGTTTTTCCAAACTTAAAGCCAATAACTTTTATTCCATATCTAATGAATAATGATTTACAAGAAGTCTTTGTTAATGAAAGTGATTAGTCCACTAAACGACCATTGCTAAGATACCATTCTTCCCATTACTATTCTAACTTGAGAAAGCTTAGTTATTAATTGCATCTCAAAATTTAGTCTAATTAATGTGCTACTTATTTATACTTTCTTACTTATTTCTTAAATTAAAACCTTATCATAATCTCAATGTTAGGTAGAATTGTTATTAGTATAGGAGCCTAACATACCTATATTATAAAATATTTATGTAAAATGCACCAAGCAATATTAAATTTTAAAATGCTTATGATTCATAAATAAGAAAAAACCATTACATTTACAATTGAAAATGACTAAGAAGAGTATAATAATGAAAAAAATACAAATTTTATAAGAATCAAATTGAAATTCGCATGGACTCTTGCATATTTCTAATCATGAATTATTCAACAAAAAGTCTATCTTAGACTACTTCAACTTGCATAAAGAGAAAGGGATGTCAATTTTTTCCCTTTGGAAAAAATGGGATAAAAAGATGAAAATGAAAATGTCAACTTCTTTACATTTTAACACTGAACAAATAATTGTTATACAAATGTAAACACAAAGTAAAAGTGAGAATACAAATAATAATCTTCATAATTAAAAAATAAAAATAAAATCTATAGTATCCACTATGTCATATACAAAACAATAATTATGGTCCCCCACATCTATTCTAATTTCTAGTACCTTTACATTAAATCAAACAAGATTTACCAAAGATAATCCATCACATCTACGTGATGTTTATAAAGATTAAGCATCAAAATTTATTGAAAACTCATCCATCCCAAATAATATTCTAACTTATACAAATTCGCCATTAAAATTTCTTCCAAAAGCAAACCTAAACAATTAACTCTACATTAACTTTTTATTTATTTATAAAACTCTAAGGTAATACCCATTTTCTCCTTTTTACTTATTTTTCAAATAAAAATACATATTATAAAAGTTTGACTTTGTAACTATTTACTCATTTTTACTTATTTATCAAATAAAGACCTTATTATAAAACTCCACAAATTATCTTAAAAAATATTATTATTAATAGGACCGCTATCTCCTACCCCACAACTACAACAATCTTTATTCCTCATACCAAAAAGAACCCAAAAATAAAAATCTTCCCATTTTGAATTTAATGCTCTGGTACAGAATTTCAAATGACAACGAAAATCCATTTACAATTTCTTGTCTTTATGTAATAATCATTTTCAATAGCCATCTTATTTGTCACTTTCCCCATTTGATTTTGTTTCCTTTCTAGAGTACCAATATACCCAAGTACTCAAGCCTTTATCCTCTTATGGAAGTAGTTCCAACCATTTTTTATTATGTTTTGCTCCAATCACGTTTATTCATTATTCCTTTCACTTAATGAAAGGATCAAATTAAAGCTTTTAGTTGTGCCTAACTTTCCCTCATATTCCTTTTCTCCAATTGAATTCTTGAATCTTCTATAGTTAGCTAGAATATGGGTTTAAATTTGACCTAAATAAGGAAGGGATTACTTGTGAAACAAAAGTTTGAAATCATGTGAGAAAATCTATAATCACACAAATGGGTGGGTGGTCCTACTTGAAAGATCAATCATTTTCAAATGTTGGAAATGTTATAATGCTTTGTTAAAACAATTGATAACAAGAAATACTAAGTTTTATCTTAGTTGTATTATATTTGATTGATGACTATAAAAATCAAAGACTTTTATATCATGAATGTGACAACTTACAAATGCATTAGAAATTGGACTTTTTATCATTGTTTTTCAACTTAACTATAATTACATGTGGCTCCCATCTAATCACCTAATATTATGTTGGTTGTTGCCAATAACACTCTTATATGTTTTTTTTTCCTTATGAGAAATAAATAATAAAATAGAGCTTAGCTCAATCCAAGTTGTGCTTGGCTATCCTTTGGAGTGTTTGGTATATAAGCATGTGATTGGTAGATATTAATAATGCCAACACTAGCTTTTTGTTCGGTATACTTTATGGAACTTTACATTTTTATTTGGTCATCACAGTATAAATATTCTTGTAAATTTGATATCTTGATTTTACTATTTTTTTGCAAATATTTATTGATTCCTCATTATATAAATATTCTTATAGATTTGATATCATGATGTTGAATCTATTTATGTAAATATTTATTGACTTATTATTATATAAATATTCCTATCAATTTGATACATTGATGTTAAATAAATCATATTCTTTTCATTCTAATTAACAAATCACAAAGCTTTTATACTTAAAAAAGAATACAATTGTAAATCAATCAATTTTAAATTATCAATATATTATAAATAAAATATTGTGTATACATTCTTAGTAATATAATAAAAAAAAATTAAAAGGTATATTGTTGGCCTTGACTAGAAGTGTAACAAAGTCACACCCCACTAAATAAGATTTGGACTAAGATGGGTTATTTGGTGATATTGATGTTAGGTGGTATTTCTTTAGTAAATATAATGTGTGGAAGGAAAATTAGTCTAGTTTAGGTTTGCTAGATTTACAGATATCAATAGTTATTGTATTTGCCAAAGACACATACTATTGCAATTACTTGTGAATAATGAGTGATTCATTCTTCTTATTTCAACCAATGAAATGTAAGTATTTTTATAATCAAGTTAATCCTTTGATTTTTTCTAATGTTTATATGTCAAATCTTTATTTCTAAAATAATGAAAATATTTTACTTTAGTTTGATTGGCTCATATTATTTGAGTCTTATAGGAGTGGATTTCTAGGAAACATTACCCTATATTTAATGATGAAATATATATAATATGAAACATATAAGACTTATATCAGACTCATAAAACTTATCAAATAATTTTTTAGCTATAATAGTTAAACATTATAAATTCAATAATATTTTTATGTTAGAAACTATTATATATTTTTTGAATGATATTATTTTTAATCTTAATAATTTAAAGAGAATAAATGAACTCTAACATTACACTTATATGATAATTTTTTTTAATTATAATTTTTAAAGAAATTATTATTCTTCAAATATTTAAATATGTATGATGATAGTATTTTTTGTTGGTGTGAATAATTATTCACTATACTTTACTTAATTTTACTTAAGTCAATGCATTATTTTATAATTTATTAGTTTGACACCTAGGAAGTACTCCTATGAGTTATCATGTTGATGACATAGGAGTAAGCAACTCTAATTCAGCACATGGTGTCTACAACATAATTTTGCATGCTACATAATTAATTGAGTTGTCATGTAGACAACACAATTATTCACACTCTTATTTTAGAACATGGTGTCTACAACATAATTTTGCATGCTACACCTTTGTAGGCTTATCCTCTCATCATCACACTTACTCTTGTGCTTAATGAAGGGTAATCCTCTCCTGGTGGACATGTCCTTGGTTGTAAGACTTATCAGTATGTTGATTCCTAGGCATTCTAGAAGCATTTCAGAGGCCTTTATATACAGGCACTCCTAGTGTGTATGTATATGACAAAACATTGAATGACAATAAATCAATTTTGGATATTGTTATTCTCATCATACCTTGTTAGTCTACTATTGTGCTTTTTCTTGAGTTCCTTGATCTTGGGTGATTTTTTCCTAAGAAAAATTCTTACATGGTATTAGAGCTATACCAAATTCTTACATGGTATCAGAGTTGAGGGAGATTTTCTTCACATAGCCATTCAAGACTGATCTTGCTTCACCTCTCTAAGGACACCTCAACCTAGATTTGGAGTATTACAGTCATTGGGAGAATCTAGAGCCAAAATGGACCTCGCCATTGCATTCATAACATTAATTTGGTGAAAATCAACTATAAATTTGCCTAGCCTAGGCCATAGTCAAATTTGAGTAAAAATTATTTTGTAAACCAGCACCCAAAGGCCTAATTTGGAAAGTGTGGTATGATCTATTAGATCTACAATTTATATTAATTCAGATCGGTATTTTATTTTTTCTGTACAAATTTTCAAAAAGAAATTGGCCAGTATGGCCTGCAAAGAGGTATTATGTTTTTATGCTTTTTTGTCTTGTCTTGTTATTGCATTGTGGGCATCCCTTGCATGGAAAGGGAAGGTAATTTCATGAGAATGTATTGTCTCATGTAGACATACATTCTCCCTCACATGATAATGTACTTCCTTGCATGCAGTGTTTACTTCCTCGTTCAATGTGATGGGAATCCTCACCCAGAGTCATGCACTTCCTCATGTGGAGGAATGCACTATCTTGCGCAGAGTGATGTAAAGTCTTGCATGAGACTGGAGAGTAGTATACTTTGTCACACTAGAAACATGGGGCATTTAGGCTTGACCAAGGAAGGTTTGAAAGTTGGTTTTGGACACCTTGTTGGATTTCCCACCTTTCTAGTTCAAATAGTCTTTCTATGGGGTTTAAAATATATTTTTTAAGTTTAATATATGTGATAATTCATTTGAGATAGGTTCCAGTCCTCTCCAACTTAAGATAAAGATTGTAGAAAATTTTAGGGATTCAAGATTTCAGCCTTAGCCAAATTTTAGGAGTCAACGTTTATCTTTCAACATGGTTTTTAGTAGATGAGTGGTTGTAACTTTAAGCCCTCATCTTCTCCATGACCTTTTTTCATCTCTGCTTGTGATTCGTGATTATGATATGAATAGTGGAAATGGACTTGTATGTCTAACAATGCTAGGAGCTTTTACTCTAGGTTTGAAAGAGAACATCCCCTTGGTATATTCTCATGATTTTTGTGGTCTTGGTCTATGAGTTATAGTTTAGAGCTTGAAGATCTTTGGAAGTGTTTGTAAGACTTCCCATGGTGTAGGTGAACATGAGGGTTTATCCATGTTCTGTATTCTCATCATCTTGTTTTGATGTTTCTTTATTACACTTGGTTACTTTATCCTATTGTTAAGTAACTTATCTTAAGAAAAAAATCATTCAATGCATATTTTATCCTTATATTCCTAGGATCTATAGGTAGGGCATTACACTTTTTGAGAGGTTATTTATCCCATTATGAATTCACAACTCAAGTACATTTAACTATAGAGTTCTCTCCATGGTTAATAAAAATTTTCTTACAACCCCATTTCAGAGAAATCTATAGCCAAGAATGCTTGCATTGGAGGAGCACTAAGATGGATGCCTTGTTGGAAAGTCTTTGTTCTTCACCTCTTTGAGGATCACCTAGATGGAATGAGTTCTAAGTGTTCCATTAATTTTCATGAGAGATGAGTTCTTGTAAACCACTACTCATGAAACATGGGTCAATCAATTTGACTAAAAAACCACGTAGTTGAATCATGACAAAAATATCACAATTCATCTTGATGCGGAAAATAACTGTTACTTGTCAAAATCTACAATTCTATAAAGATCTAACTCAACAAGAAATGTTGTAATTTTGAGAGAGATTTTATTGGTCCCAACCATTATTGGGGGCGGGGGGTGGGGGTGGAAAACCAACAAAAACTTTTATATTGGTAAACTAAGCTATTATAGAGTATATTCCTAACACCACTTGTCTTAGCAATAATGCAATAATAAATTTAGTTAAATAAAAGTGTATAGAATCACACAAAAATGCATACATCAAGTGACATAGTGATTTTATATGTGGAAACCCTTGATGAGAGGATAAAAACTATGGTGGGATTAATACACCCACTAGCCCTTATAATGCATGTAAAGGGTTGCCCAATTAAAAGCTGCAGTTGTTCCTTCTAGGAATACATTCTATTAGGAATGTTTGAAACCTATTAGGATTAAAAAATCTTGTGAATGTTACCTGGTTAGAGGATTTACAAATCTATTTCTAAGAGACACCTTGTAAGAGGATTTATAAAATATTTCTACTAAATCTTTCCCTATTAGGAACTTTAAATAAATATAATGGTAAGAAAGAACTCTAACTAAAAAAGATCTATTGATAACACTATCTTAGATTTTACATCTCCATTGCACATTCTTGAAGATACATTGATCTTCTTCCTTGATTGGCTTAACCTATGAGCACTTCACTCTCACCTTTGTCTCATTGTTCTAAAAAACTTATCATATATTATATTGTCCTTTGCAACTATGTTCTTAACTAGCTTTCACTTTGAATGACAATGCCAATACTATCTTGGTAGAAGACAATAGTAAACAACAAGAAATTTTACAAATAAATTTTAAGTGCCTTTATACACTTTGCATTGTCTCGACATAGTTACTCGAAACAAATCCCACTCAATTTCAAATTTCAAATTCATGCTTGAGCCATTCAAAGGAAACCCATTAAACCTACTTGTAGGGTCTAGACTAGAAGCCCCACCAATCCATCTATGACCCTATATTTAGCCTATATACTGGAATCCTTCCATTTCTTTACCTTATATCCTTTTCACATCATCTGTAATTTACCTTGTGTCTTACCAAATCCATGGTGACTCATCTTAGATGATTCATGATCAACTAACCTTTATTCATGTCTACTAGTTGTGGCTAGGTCTATATTAACATACACATGTATATCAATGCACTCTTCTACCAGTGACATTGCTACCTTGCAATTTCTTCATCTTTCTTGATTGTTTGGCAATAAATGACAACACATTGGTGTGCTAAGTATTAGTGTCACCAATTACACACTTCATGCCACTAAGACTTGTAATTCCAATAATTTCCCCATTTTAACCCATCCTTATCTCTCTTGTTAGAATTCCTTTTAGCACACATTCATTTGATTGTACTAGTAGAGGGTTTTTCATTGGTATGTGAACTTAGTTGAATCATGTCTTTCTTTCTCATGATTGCCTCTTTTAGATCTCCCCCTATGGGTGTGACACCTTGATCATTCTCCCTTTTTCTCCTCAAGTCTTTTTCTCCTCATTTCTCTATTTGTTTCCTCCTTGGGCTAGTTTTTCCTTTCATATTCTCATTCTCCCTTTCTTTTTTTCTTCTCCCCTAATTCTCTTATTCTCCCCCTTTCTATATTCATCCCCTTTTTCATCAGTGATAAAGGACTATAATTTTTCATATACTTCCTTGTATTGACTCTAGGTAGTGGCAAGATGGGATTTCCATGATGCCTTGAGATTAGTGAGAGAAATAATCTCACTTCTTATGTGTGCTATGATCTCCTTAAGTAGATCTAGTGTACTCACTAATATTCTAGAGATTAGTGCTTCTACATCCTTAATGTTCCCTTGAATGATACCTATCACAGGCTAATAGTATACTTTGCACTTTTAGGAGTTGTATAGTCTTCTTTACTTTCTTAGCCTTGACTTGCTGGATTAAGTTCAATGTTCCATGTGCCTTGGATAGATATTTTGATGCAGAATCAATAACCACATTAAATATTCCCTACATTGAGTGAAACTCACATTAAGCTTATTCTATTTTTTGATCTAACATGTTGAATGAGCTTGGAATAGAGATATTGTATAGTATGAGTGAAGTGACCTTTAGTGTCTCAATTATTTGGTCTTTCAATTCTTGCAGTATGACCTTGTTTAGCTTGACTACATTTATGAGCTTGTCCATTTTCTTGGTTTCCACCTTATTTTCTACTAGGACCTCAATGTCTCCTAGTTTCTCCTTGATATTATCAACAAGAATAATGAGTTGACTAAACAAATCTTTATTTAGATCATAGATGGCATATAAAGCTAGTTATCCAATGATATCTCTAGTGATGACATTGTTCTTTCCCTTTTTTCTTTGCCTCTTCAAAAAAATTGTGTACTCCTTGAGTTCATCCAACTCTATATTTTTTTCTTTTCTTTTAAACAATAATTGCATTTAGAGTTTTCCTCTCTTCTTTAGTTTTTGCATCACACTCAAAGAGTTTTCCTTCAACTTTAAAGCTTGAAGATGACAACAATGATGATGAGGATGATAGAAAATGTCTACCTTTTCATGATGTAGTACAAGGCAAGTTCTAATACTAATGGAGGTGACCAATCCCCCAACTAATAAACACACAACATAAAATAAACAAGGAGTTTTAGATCCAAAATAACACATATTCTCATAATAGAATCATAACATTTATATCAAAGCTACCAGTTTGTAAGGCCTTCCTAGTTATAGCCATTACAAATAAAGGAACATCTCAAATACCATATGTGAACATCCATCTCATATCTATCATCCTTTAAGATCGTCCTAGCTACTCCAAGCTTACTACTGATTTCTCTTTCAATTTCACAAGACTCTATACTTATACCTAATCAAGCCATAAGTTGGTCTGACATAGTACATTTAATAAACACTTAGGACAAGCCCCAATTTTATAAATGTAACTAACTCATAAGAGAAAATAATCTATGTGAAATTAGACATGGGTACACGCATTAACCAATGATCTAGATCCAAGATTGCATAAAATAACTCCCATGGATTGAAGATTGCAAGAACAATGTCTAGAATATGTTCAAAATACTACCAATGGCCACAAAAAGAGCTTTAACTCATACACAATCCATCCAAGCATTATGTTAACATAGGAAAAGGTTCATAGAGTGGCCCCAAACACAACCCAATCTCATAGACATATGATACATTCGAAACAGTGCTTGATGATTATTTATCAGACTCCCAAAGTAAATAGAAAAATGTTCCCCACACTTTGATTTCAAAATAAATATCTAATCTAAACTTCATCTTCACTAAAGACTTCCACTTCCTCTCAGACAAAAGAATAAATTTTCACATCAACCATCTCTTCTTCATCGATTCAAAAATTAAAGGATTTTGTATCACATCTACCTAATTAGCATGCTCACTCACAATAACAAACTAAAATACATCAAGCTTCACAAACAATCTCTACAACTGATCACAACTAGGAATAATAGCATCCTCAAACATGAAATCCATGTCGGTGATGTCACAAAAATCTAGAACTAGGTCAACAAAAACATGCAAACCTAAATCCTCAATAGTAGTGTTGTGGTTCCACAACACGCCCAATTTTGGACTTTAGAAATGGGGACCCCCTTTTTTTAACCCACAAAAGCTTGTTCATTAGAATAGGGTATCTTCTAAGGTGCCTCAAGGAGTGGTAATTTTGTAGTCTGGATTTAGGAGTCTAGTTAGTTCAAATCATTTTTAACCCCTAGCACCAATATATTGATGTGCATCTTTTATGTAGGTATCATGGCATCATCATCATCCATAGTACAAAAAATTACCATGGTATTGCATGTGCATTTTCAAAATAGGCAGCTTGAGATTTCAGATAGAAGGATTTTTAGTATATGACAATTTTGGGAGATAAAGAAGCTTTAAATCATCAAAAATAGAAAAATAAGTACACAAGAGTTGTCCTAGACCTCATTTGAACAAAAATCCATTTTTTTTTTCAAAATTGAGAACTTTGATTTAATGGGTGAATTGAGTACCTTACACTATTTGAAGGTGTTCTTTTTGAATGGGTACTTTTTCCAAGGTGCACTTTTTAAAGGTGCTCTTTTTAAAGATGTGAAAGTGCACAAGGTGTACATTGCAATTTTGAATTTGCATAATTTTGAGGACTCTAGAAAGTGTGCATGTACAAAGGTGCACAATTCTAAAGTCTTGAAGATTCCCAAGGTCCCAAAGATGCTAAGGTGTAGAAATGCACAATTTTACATGTTTTAAAGAGATAAGTGCATAGGTGCAAAATGGTCCTAAACCATCAAAAAGATAAAAATAAGTACACTAGAGTGCTCCCAGACCCCATCTGAGAAAAACCCAAAAGCCATTTTCAAAATTGAGAACTTTGATTTTTGGGTGAATTGAGCAACTTGCACTTTTTGAAGGTGTACTTTTTCCAAGGTACACTTTTCCAATGTGCACTTTTCTAAGGTGTGATTTTTTGAAGGTGCACATTTTGAAGGTTCATTTTTTCTAGAGAAGTGCCAAATCAAGAGATGCACTGACAATTTTGAAGAAGAAGAAGTGTGTCAATAGTTAACTACCAATTTCTATTTTTGAGCATTCCATGCATTAGAAATGCATTTTGACAACAATTTAACTCCTAGAAAGACCTAGAGAAGGCTAAGCTTTCATTTTTAGAAGTCCTAGTGACTCTCATATCATCTCATGAATTCTCTCTTCTCATCCTCTTCTTATTTTATTGTTTCGAGTCATGTAAAGGCTCATGCACCCATTAATTAATGTAAACAAGGGTGGAGACCTATGTAGCATGCTTTAGAGAGTCAATTTGTATATAATTAGCTTCAGTTTTTTTATCATGAGTTTACATTATAACAACTCTCACTTGAAACACAAAAGGAGGAGATGATTTCTTTTGAATACATGGATGTAATATGTACTCCTAACCAATATTTTGATGCAATAATATATGCTACTAGTGCTCTTATTATGAGTGTAGTAATTCTTGCCAAAGTGTGTTATTTTTTTTGTGAATGCATGTTCATGAATAATAATGGAGCTAATAGTTTTATTGTATTGTTATAATTGTGCAATATTTTAATTCTAGCGTTTGCCTTATGGTAATGAATTTTCTTGTTGTGATGAATTGGAGAAAGAATCACTATTGTTCTTACATAGTGTTTTGTATCATGTGACTGCACTTTTTGTAGCCTGACAATTTGATGAAATGTGTAACATCTTTTAATTTTATTGAAGTTCCCATCAATGATTGCATCGATGGAGTTGAGGAAGAATTGCTCCTAATTTCATTAGTTTCCTACCAGATCCTTTTGATAATTTAACTCACAAACATGTTGCTACTTTGGCTTATGTCCATTAGGAATTTCCATTATATTAATTTTCTTCAAATCTCTGGTTACTCTATCTTCATCGTTTTCTTTTTAGAACACTTGGTTAAATTAGGAATTCATATAGTTGCAGTGGTTAGGAATTGTATTCATCATAAAATAGAAAATACAAAAAGATATGTCTTTGAATTTGTGGCTATGTTTCAATAGAGTGGTGTAGAATTGGTAGATACCAGCAAAGGCTTCCTTGTGAACACTCATATTTATTTGCAATTGAATTACCCAACAAGTTGAAAAATAGCAATTTAGAACCTTGGAGTTGGTCATTGATAATCTTTTCGAGAGAGAGATTTGAAATAATTTCTGTTGTTAGCATCATGGAAAATGATTGCTCAATAGAAGTGATGCTAGAAGGAGGGCCTAAAAACCATTCTCAAAAAAATCAAGTTGTTGTTTGACAGCTTTATAGTTTTGGAAGTTCAATAATTTTCAATGTCTATCACTGTCAAAAGGTGCACATATTGAATGTGTGCTTTTTGAATGTGCACTTTTTGAAGGTGTGATTTTTGAAGGTGCACTTTTTGGAGGTGCACTTTTCAAAGTTAACACAAACTGGAAGATCTCAACCAACTATCTCGCTTTTAGCAAGCATTTAGATCTTCACTTGACAAGAAAGAGACCTAGGGACTCAGTCATTTTTGAAAGCCTCATAGTGATAAAGGGATACTTAGGCTCCACCCACTTACATTCCAAATGCCATCATCATCATCCACTCTATATTCTACTTCAAACATTCTCATCATTATGGACCATGTATTTCTTCAATTCCCAATGTTTACCTTTGAACCTAACTAGTTCATTACAATATTTGCCCAAAAATCTTGGAAATTTTTGCAAGTTCATCTATGGTGAATCATGAACATAAGACAATTATATTAAAAATTTCAAGGAAATCTATAATCAAAACCAAATTTAGCATATGGATGTGGTCTATCACCTTTTCCCTTACACTTTGGGTGAAATTAAATTCAAATGGTACCTCAATTTGCCACCACCATTAACAAGAGATTGGAACTCTTTTTAGAGCAAATTTTTGGTACAATTCAAGGTCTATATTGATCTATCTATCCTAGATCTTCAGTTCATCTCAATTAAGAGGTATCCCCACAAGATTATTTCACTATTTAATCATCGCTTCTATTAGATGTATTAATGAATGAAGTTTCCTTACATCGTTCCACAAGAGTTTGCCATCAAAATCTATTTGGGAACAATAAATTCATTGACTTCTATTTTTCTAGGATGGCTCAAACCTATAGAAATTGATACCATTGAAAAGGTCTTCAAAGAGGCTAGTATATTCCTAAAGAAGGTAGATTCTCATGGTGGCTGGAACTTCATGTCTTCCTTCACTTTAGATAATATAGTAGCCATACAACCATTTTTAGTAGGAGTGTCTTCTATAACCAATCAAATGCCACTGTGGAATCCAGTACCTTTACTACCACATGTTACTACTACTCCAATTCTAATAATTACATATCTAGGGTATGAGCCCCAAAAGACCATATTCTTTGAGCAAAAGACTTCTCCACTTGCTAAACTAGAGAACAATATGGCTAGTGAGTTTGAGACCATGAGGAAGACAGTGTCTCTTTTATCCAATGAAATTATCAAGAATAAATTTAAACTCCTCAAAAAACCAAGGCAATATTCCAAGATAACTTGCTACCCAAAAAGAATTATTCTCAAAATCAAAGAAAAAACTATGTCCCTATGGTAACATCAACAATTAGAATAATAGACAACTAAGGGTTACTAAAATTTTGGATTGAAAAAGAGAATAGCAACAAGAATAATGGTGAGTGGGAGTGGATAGGGGAGAGGATGGGGAAGTATGAATTTTAAAAATTCAAAACTTATCCTAGGTGGGAATCCTCTGGGAGGATGGGATCAAAAGCATTGATTGTAGGGAGGGGAAGTAGAGAGTTAGGGGACTATAGAGATTAGAGATGTGATAGAGAATGGAGATAGGGACCCACATGTCAAGGGAAAAGGTTTGGACAAGTTTTTTTTCCATCCAACGCACATCAATCTGGGGTACTTTTGACAAAATGGTCACCCTTTTTGGAGTCAAACCTACAAGTAAATCTTCTTACCCACTAGTTAAATTACTCTCCAGTTTGGGGAAGGGTTCTTGTGAGATTGCAATAGTGGGCAAGCTAGTAGATCATAGCATTTCTATGATGGGTTCTACTCTAATGGGTAAGTTTATTGGGAAAAGGCCAAATATAGATATTTTTAGATCATATACATAGAAAAAATGGAATCTCAAGGGATAGGTCACTATAATGACAATGGTGAAAATTTTCCTATCTTTTTATTTTTCATGCAATGAGGATTTGTCAAGCATTTTGTGTGAAGGACCTTGAATTATAGGCCGCTCAACCCTAGTTCTCTAGAAGTGAACTTTGAAGCTGGATTCGAATTATTCTTTTTTTTGTGCAAGCTCCAATTTAGGTTAGACTTCCAAAGTTGCCTCTGGGGTTTTGGAATGAGGATGTGTTTGTGGAAATAGCAAACTCATTTGGTGAACTTGTTTTAATAGACCAAATAATAGCTTCTATAAGAAGACTAATGTATATTCAACTTTGTATTGGAGTTCAAGAAGGGGATGATATGCTAGAGGTTGTGTGATTTCATTCTGAGCTTGGAATGAATATCCAAAAGTTGGTCTATGAAAGTGTCCCCTTTTCTTGTTTTCATTGTTTGAAATTAGGTCATAATGCAAATCAGTTTCCTAAGGTAAAAGCTAAAAAGATAAGGAAATCCATAGTTTCCAAATCTAGAAAGGAGAAAAAGATCTAGAAAAAGAAGGAATTTAAGGATGGTCAAAAGATTTAGGAGACAATAGTGGAAGTCCCTATTAAAGAAGGGAATAAACCAGACCAAAATGGATAAAAGGTTACTAAGGAAGTGGTTCTAGTTTTGTCTGGTCTTAAGATCACACAGGTGGAAGTCCCAATTAAGATTCTTGGATCATTTGAGGACAAAGAGATGGATATACTAGCAAAGTAGTCTGGTTCCTAGATCATCGAGAAGGATATTTTGACAAATTTAGAGATGGATGGACCTATTTTTCCTAGCTCTAAGATCATAGAGGTGGAAGTCACAGTTAAGATATCTAGATTTTCTAAGGCCAAAGAGGTGGATATCCAAACAAAGAAAACTAGTTCCTAGATCATCGAGAAGGATTTTCCAGCAAATTTAGAGATGGATGGACCTTAGGAAAGTGGCCTACTAGGTGGTGATGTAGGTTTGAATAAGGAGAATTTAAAAGCTACAACCCCATGAGCATAGGATTCAAAATAAAAATCAGCTATAGGAATTCAACAAGTTACCACTTCATTTGGAGAGAAAGGGGGACATTTTTTTGAATAAGGAAGTGGAGGCGGTGTGGGAAAATCAAGAGAAAATGGAGTATGGGAAGGGTATTCAAAAGTAACAGGGAATCATGGAGATTTCTTCATCTCTTCAGAAGGACCAATCTATTTCTTGTAATTTGGAAGAGAGATTTGGGACTATGGTTGAATTTTCTTCTCTCGGTAAGAAGGCAAGGATAGATGAATGGATGGAGGAAATCAAAGGAAGTCATTTTTGGACCTCTCCCCAGTTTTACCAGCACAAATCGGGAACTGTGGTAAACCAAATGTGGGAATCAAGCCAAAGAAACCAGGTAGGAAGAACGCAAACCAAGTCCTACAAGAGGAGGCCAAAAGTAATTTAGAGGATGGAAGCCAACGAACCATCTTGGAGTGTTCTACTATTCAAAAATAAAGATAACATTTGGAATATTAGCGGACTAAATGGGGTCCATAAATAGGGAGTTCTTAGGAATATGATAAGATATCAAAGACCTAATATAATACTTATTCAAGAGACAAACATGAAGAATGAGGCCCTGGGTAAGATCTCCTTCAGTAATAATATGGTTGGTGAGGCCACAGATTCTAAGGGGGCATCATGAGGTTTTCTTACTCTTTTTTATAATAAATAGTTTAAAGTTACTCCCTTGTATAATGAAGAAAATACTATTTTATGTAAAGTGTTTCATATGAATATCAATGATTTTTGGTTTCTTTTTAATGTCTATGCCCCAAATACTAAAAGGGAAAGGAAGAATTATTGGACTAAGCTTGGGGCTTTGGTCTAGAATAGTAATATTAATAAAGGTATTATTATGGGGGATTTCAATACTCCACTCGTTGATTAGGAAAAATTAGGAGGTTTGGCACCAAAATTGGAAAGTAAGTTGGATCTTTATAATTTCATAAATAGCTTAGCTCTTTTGGATATTGATCTCATGGGTGAAGTCTACACTTGGTCCAATAAAAGAATTAAGAGTGAGTGTATTCAGGTTAGACTGGATAGAGCTCTCATCTCTCCGGATTGGTTGAAATCTTTCTCTTGTAGGCTTTCCCTTCTCCCTAGAGTAGGGTAAGACCACTCCCCCATATCTCTCTTGGTTGTTTCTCTTGATCCTAGGAGGAATTATCCTTTTAAATTTTAAAATATGTGGATTTTTCATCTAGATCTATTGAATAGGATATCCAATTGGTGAAGTATGGAAGTGGAAGGAACTATTATGTTTAGAGTCACTAAGAAGTTGAGTAATGTGAAATGGATGATTAAAATTTGGAGCAAGATAAGTTTTGGCCATATATTTTAGGAGAAAGAGAAGATTTTAGATAACCTTAGCTCATTTCAAGATTTAATACAATAGGATGGGTATAATGAACAAAATGGGAATATTGAGATGTCTATTCTAATTGATTTGCATAATATTATAAGTAAAGGAGAGAATTTATAGAAGCAAAGATCAAGGATTAACAAGCTTAAAGAGGGTGACCAGAATACCAAGTTTTTCACCTCTCCACTCTAAAGCATAGAGCTAATAATAGGATTTCAAGAATTAAAAATGGCTAGGCTACTTTTACTAGGGAGAATGATATTTCTGCTGAAGCTATTTCCTTTTTCTCTTCTCTTCTTTCCTAGGATCCCATGTTATTAGTGGTGGATTAGAATGAAATTGTGTCTTGTCTCACTCAGATTATCCAACCTCATCACAATAAAATGTTGAGAGGGTGATTCCTAAAGCTCAGGAGGTGAAACAAGCTTTGTTTTCTTTGCTAGCTAATAAAGCCCCTAGGCCGGATGGCTTTCCAACTTTTATTTTTCAAGTTTATTGGGAGGTGTTTATGGAAGATGTGGTTAAGGCTATTTAGTAAATTTTTGGGGCTAGAAGCCTTCTTAAAGAAATTAATTCTACTTTCTTGGTTCTCATTCCCAAAGTTCTAGGGGCTGATTCTATGGAGCAATTTAGGCCTATAAGTTTTTGTAACTCTTTTTACAAGAACATTTCAAAGGTGTTAACAATCAGTATTCTAAATATTCTTCCTATGATCATTTCTCAACAACAGATGGGTTTTGTCCCTGTTAGGCATATTTTGGACTCTATCATGATGGTTCATGAAGTTATTCACTCCCTTGAAGCAGGAAAAAGAGAAGGTTTGCTACTTAAGCTGGACCTTTTAAAGGCTTATGATTGGGTGGACTAGACTTTCCTTGATTCTATCCTCCAGGCTTTTGGCTTTGATCAAGATGTTCACAAGCTTATTTCTCAACTTATTTCTACTTCATCGCTTGCCATTATGGTTAATGGGGCTCTATCTGATTTCTTCAAACCTTTAAGAGGGTTAACTTAGCGTGACCCTCTCTCTCCTATTCTATTCATTATTATGGCTAATTGTATTGGTAGGTTGATTAAGAAGAAAAGTTAGGAAGGGAGACTAAGAGGGATCAAGCCCTCTTTTGGGAATGTTTCTTTTACTCATCAACATTTTATGGATGACACTATTATGGGAGGGGAAGCTTCTGTTAAGGAGGCTAAAGTGATGAAGGATCTTTTGGATGTATATATCAAAGGATCAAGCTAGCTAATTAATTGGGAGAAGAGTTCAATTTTCTTTATCAGTGCTCATGTTTACAGAAAAATGAAGATAGCTAGGATTCTTAGGTGTTGGATTGGTAAGCTACCCTCAAGATATCTTGGTCTCCCAATGGGAACTAAGCCTCATGATTCTTTCTAGAATGGGATTCTTGATAGGTTTACCAAGAAGTTGGTTAGGTGAAAAGGAGGCACACTAGGCCAAGTAGGTAAATGTCTTTTGGTTAAGTCCACTCTTTAGAATGTCTTGATGTATGCCCCGAGCCTCTTTGGGATACTAGCCAAATTTGCTCATAAAATGGAAAAGATTTAGAGAGATTTTCTATGGTCTAGTCTTGAGGAACATAAAAGATATCCTCTAGTGGCTTGGGATAATGTTTGCTTCCCTAAGAGCTACGGTGGTCTTGGAATAAGGAAATTAAAACTTCTCGATAAGGCTCTCCTAGCCAAAAAAAAATCATGCATTTTTAAAAGCACAGGGGAATGGAGAGATATTTTAGTGGAGAAGTATATTAGAAGGCTTTCTCTAAAGTTCTTGCTCAATAATGTTGAAATAACAAATGGTTCAGTCATTCGGAATGGTATCTTTAAGGTAAGAGACCTAGCCAAAGCTAAAACTAAGTGGAAAGTGGATAATGGTGATGACATTCTCTTTTGGCATGATAAATGGTTGATTTAGGGTCCTCTAATTAATAATCATATTGATGGTAATTGGGAAAATATTTGTATCAAGAAATTTGGATTAAAAGTTAGAGACTATAGAATTGATTAGTGATGGAGAGATCTATCTTTTATCTCAAATGATCTCAAGCTGATAATGTTGATGCTAAACTCAATGATTCTTAATAATAAGAGGGATGAACTAATATGGGAAGATAATCCTAATGGTTTTTACTTAGTTTCTTTAGGATATAATTCTCTTTGGAGCTTGGATGAGAAACCTCCTTGGGCTGGGGCCTAGCTACTTGGCCTTACTCCTAAGATTAATATGTTTTTCTGGCTGGTTTTACAAGATAAAATTCTTACACTAGAAAAATTGAAGAAGAAAGGCCACTATATCCCAAATAGATGTATTTTGTGCAAGCATCAAGAGGAGTCAATTAATCATATGTTTATCCATTGTCCTTATTCCAGGGAAGTTTGGGACCTTATTACAAAGAATTTTGGCATCAATTGGTGCAAGCCAGGTAATGTGCTAGATTTATTTTGTCAATGGAATAACATTTATAAAGGCACAAACTTGCAAGATTTAAGCATTTGGTCTTTGACTCACTTCTGCTGGTGAGTTTGGAAGGAAAGAAATAATAGAATATCTAGAGATAGGGAGGAACCTACTTATGTTCTGGTGGATAAAATCAATAGTCATATGAAGGAAAATTATCAAATTAGAAAGGGGCAAGACATTAAAGATGGGGGTAGGAAAAAAGAGAAGGAAAATAATAGGAGATCTAAAAGATAGGAGGTGAAATGGAAGCTTCCACTTAAGGGATGACATAAAGCAAACTTTGATGGCATGGAAAAAGGGAATCTTGGTCCCTTAGGATGTGGAGGTATTATAGGAAACTTCTATGGTGAAGGGATTGATGCTTTCTCTTACCCATTGGGACATCAAACAAACCATTATGTCAAAGCCAATGTAGCTCTCCACATGGTGAAATTATCTTTGGATAAGGGAGTTAAAAAATTATGGTTGGAGGGGGACTCAAATAACATCATTTGATGTATTAAAGGGGATCTCCAACCATCATGGACAATAGCTAACATCATTGAAAAAATTTGTATCACTTGTCAAATTTAACAACATCCATGTTAGTCACAAATATAAGGAGGCAAACTCGATGGGTGATTGGTTTGCCAATGATGCAGTAAAGAAAGACATGGTGATGATTTGGAATACTAGTGGGAATATTTTTATAGGTGTGAAAATCCTAATTGAGTTGGAAATAATCCAGGGAGGTACAAGTGAAATCCAAAGATAGTTATGGATATAAATGAGAGCATGGGTGTAAGTAAGTGCAATAATAGTAAATATGAATGGAATAGTAAAATGATGTTATTAGTGTCAAATTGATACATTTTATGGGTTGATTATTGTATGTACCATTTTAGTGGTATTGAAAGAAAAATTGATGAAAATTAAAGTGGTTTCCATCAGAGTATTTAGAGGGTTGAGAAAAGGTTTTAGAGGATGAAGTTTATGATTATAGTAAGTGCTAAGATTATAGAGATGGTGGGGGAAAGAAGTAGGAAAGAACTAGTAGGCGAGGTGGAAAAATGGAAGCAAAGAACTAAAGTGTGGAAGAAATTAGAAAAGGGAGGAATTGGCAAATACATAGCCAAGCTCCATGGATATGACCCTACAATCACTGATCTTATGGTAAATCCATGGAAGGATGGAAGGGTCAAAGTCAATGGGGTCTTGTATCAGTTAACTTTGGACATCATTTCATGTATAACTAAAATTCTAGATGAGGGACTAAAGTTTTATAGAGATAAGAAGTTGTTTGCGAATGCTATGAAAGATTTCACAAAAGTTATGGAAGAAAAGAAGGAACTGGTCAAAAGTGAACATATTACAAAATGGACTTGATAAAGAAACTATGGAGTTATGTTTTTGAGGGCTATTATTAAGTATATATATTTGGATATGATATTTGATAAGGTTAGAATGCATTATTTTGTTCTACTCAATCATTTTCATTATGGGTTTAAGGTCTCTTTCCCTTTTTATTTATATAGTTCCATGCATAAGAATATTTTTGTGCATAAGAAAAAATCTACTTCTAATCTATCCCTGCATGAGGGTTTACTACTTTTGATTTATGAGCATTTCAAGGCTCAATCTAGGAGTAAAACCCTAATCCAAGCGACTACTACATTTTAGGAGATGGGGAGTTCAAACTTCTTGTCTCACATGGATGATGTTTAGAGTATAAGTTCGGAGGATGAAGGTGTCAACCCTTCATTTGGAAAGAAGGCTAAGTTTTTTGAGAAGAAATCTCCTTCGTCAACTAAAGCCCCATGCAAGAAAAAACCAAGGGGGATTGGGTTTAAAATTGATTGCCAACAAGATGAGGAGTATAATGAGGAAGGGGATGATATGGATACTGATGAATATAATAAGGAGAAGGAGGATGTTAAGAGGGAGGAGCCAATAGCTAAAAAATAGAGGAGGTCTAAGGAGGAGGATGTGCCCTTAGAGGGGAAAATGGATCCTAGGCTAGAGATCATAGCCATTCCTCTTTCCCCAATTCCCCCTCCTCAAGAACATGACAAGGAGAAGACAGAGGATGAGAGTGGAGAGGTGGTTATAAAAGATAGGTGCATGGCTTTAAAAAAATTTAATGTTAGAATGCCAAAAATGGGAATTGTGAGAGAAGCCATGTACCCCCAAATCCTTGAAGGTAAAGAGGGAAAGCTCTAGATGAAGGAACTCATTGATCTGGTGCTAGTGGATATCACTAGTAATGTAAGGTAAATTAGCATGAATTTGATTAACAATGCTAGAAATAGTATGATTGACAATTTCAAGTCAATTAAATAGCTCTACCGTGAACTGAAGGAGGTCAAAGAAAGAATGGGTCAGCTAGAAAACCAAGGAAAGAAATTAGAACATGGTAATTTGACAAATCATGGGGATGGCCTTAGGCTAGTTGAAAAAGGGATTCATAATTTGGAAAATTACAATCATAATTTGGCAAACTAGATGATTTCAATTCTAACTTCTCTTAATGAAAACATCTCTTCTCTTATCGAAAAGCTAAAAGCCAAGGGTTTATTGGAGGATAATGAGGAAAAGGAAAACTTTAGAGATAGGATGGATGAGGACATGAGTACAAAAATTACCTTCAACAACTTGGATCAGACAGGTCAAAAGAAGTAGCAGCATATGGATGAGGAGATCTAGAAGCCTATGAAATGGTGGAAACAATATAGGAGTTTGAAAGAAAGGTGGAGGAGTAACAGATGTTTTTTCATTACCTCTCTTTTGGACTATTTGGTTTCTGTAGTTTTTGATTTTTGGATTTTTTCCTATCTGTCATCCTGGCCTTTTGGTTGGCCATAGTACTGTGGTTGGGCTTTTGTTGCTTATTATCAACATTTTGATATGTATTAACTTTTGGGTTTTAAGATCCCTATAAAACCTATTTTTCTTATCAAAAAGAATTAGAATAATGGTATTATAGGTATGAGTCTAATTGAAAATGGATATGGGTACAATAATGTTCCAAATCAGCCTCCCAAATTATGGAGGAACAACCTTTGTAGTTTAGTGCAATGTTTTTGAATCATATGATAAATCTGTAGGAGGGCAAAATGATAATTATGATCAAGAGGAGTTTGTGTTCTTATTCAATGAAGAGAAAGAGCATCTAGAGGTATAAGGGAAATCTTGTATCACCCAAAAAAAAAATGTACTTAGACTTAGTTTTTGTTTCATTTGTTTTCATTTTTGGATACCCGTTTGGGTCAAATAAAGGTTCCAACTCTCATAGTTCCACTATCAGTGTTCTAGGATAGAGTATTTGAACACCTCGGGATACATGTAAATGCCAAAAAAATAAGAGTACATAATTGAGCCAACATTTTGGTGAAATAGGAGGTGTAAATTGGCCAGATGAATGTAATTGCAATTTAGAGCATTCCAGAAAAAAAATCAGGTCAAAAGGCCTCACGGTTTGAAAGTTATCGTAGTTTTTCAGTTTTTGGAGACCTCCTAAGAATGCTTCAAAGTCAGGTTAGGGGCATTAAATGACCTCAAAAAGGGCTAAAAAATAGGAGATGAGCAAAGCTGGTCCATAGGGCTATAGAGTGCTTCGAGAGCTTTCCAAAAATGTAAAAGGTTCATCAATCAAAGCTACGGTTCAAAAGTTATGCCTCCTGGAAGTTCGGTTACTATTTTTGGATTCTTCTAGATTTGCACCAACTTCTAACGCGGCTTCTAGAGCCTTCTACTTGGTTGGTGGATGCCTAATAGCACTTCCTAAAATGTACTCCTAGTCCTTAACCCTCCAGGGTTTATTTAAGGACATTTTGGCATTGTAAAAGGAAGTTCATAGTGGAAATTGAGAGGAGGTACCAAAAGGAGAAATTATCTCCAATTTTGTGCTATTGTAAGCCCTTAGGGAATGTTTTGAAGTCTATTTTCTCTATAATAAATGTACTAGCTTATTTTCACAGTTAATACAATTTCCCTTTTACTATTGTGTCCATTCTATGCTTGGGTTGTGTCCCCATCAAGTGGTATCAGAGCTGGTTTTCCTGAGTGTGTAGACAGAGCACCAACTTTGAGGCAGTTTGCACCAAGACTGTGTGGTTGTGGGTTTGAGTTAAGAAGATGCCTCCATCAAGAGAGCATGGTGGAAGGGATGGAGCTATTAATCCTGAGGAGGTTAGAGCCCTCCAAAGGCAGGTACAAGCATTGTAGGAGGAGCTTCGTAGAGGAACAAATGTTGCCACAGGTGATGACAGTGAGGATGACAATGAAGAAGAAGAAATTGGACTAGAAGGGGAATTTGATGAGGAAGTTCTGAATCAGGCAGAGGAAAGGCTTTTTAGGGCCATTACTAAATTTGGGAAAAGACCTACAATTGATGTGGGTGTATTTTCAGGAAATCTAAAACCAGATGAGTTGATCGACTGGATCAATGAATTGGAAGAATACTTTGAGTATGAGGATATTAGGGACCCAGATAGGGTTAAGTTTGCAAAGGCCATGCCAAAATCTAGTGGCAAGAGGTTTAATTGGTAAGAAATAGAAGAGGATAGAAGAAGATCACAAGGTAGGATTGCATGGTGGACAAATTAAAGAAGCAGTTCATTCCTATGTACTATGAGCTTGATTTGTTTAAGAAGATGCATGGGCTAAAGCAAGTAGGAAGATTAGTCCGAGAATATACAAAGGAGTTTTATCGAATTTTGATTAGAGCAGGACATGTAGAAGCAAATAAGGAGAAGGTTGCTCATTATATTAGTGGGTTGTAACCTAGCATCCAGGAGGAATTAAGTCTGGTAAGAATGACCAGCATTGAAGAGGCATACCAGTTTGCCCTACGAGTTGAAGAGAAGCTGAATAAGAGGTTTGAAGGGAGACAAAGAGGGCGTGGTCAAGGAGGAAGGGGAAGTGGTAGGTCATCTAGAGGTCAAAATGAAACCCAAAAGAAAAATGAAGCTGTGGGTACTAGCAGGAACCAGAGGAATGAGGATTTCAACCGCTCCCGTGATCAAGACTTTGAAAATCAAAGAGGAAGAGGTAGAGGATGTGGACAAGGAAAAGGAGGCTTTCATGGTACCTATTTCCATTGCAATGAAGAAGGTCATCGTGCCTTTGAATGCCCTCAATGACAAGGAAGGATAGATAGGAGAGCTGAGGTTCAAGCTAGGGTTGCTCATGTGGATGACGATGCACATTCGTCACATTCAGAGTATGCAGAAAGAGGAGAGACCTTGGTAAATGAAAGGGTCTTACTAAGTGGTGAGATTGAACCAGGACAAATGAGGAGTTTGTTTTGTACCAGGTGCAAATGTGAGGAAAAATGTTGTGATGTGATCATTGATGGTGGTAGCATTGAGAACTTGGTGTCAAAGGAGATGGTCTCTAAGCTGAAGCTCAAGAGGGAGAAACATCCCCAGCCCTATCAGATTGCTTGGGTGAAAGATGATCATAAGGTCTTGGTAAGTGAACAATGTCTCATGAAATTCAAAATTGGAAGTTACCATGATGAAGTTCTCTATGATGTTATTCCAATGGATGTTTTCCATCTATTGTTGGGTAGACCATCGCAGTTTGAAAGACATGCAGTACATGATGGTCATGCAAACACATACTCTCTAACAAAGGATGGAGTTCACCACAAACTAAAGCCCATGAAAAAGGAAGGTGAAAAGGTATGTAGTAGTGCTAGGATTTGTCTTGTTGATGGAAGAAAGTTTTTAGATGGAATGAAACATCAACGTATGTGCTATGCTTTGATGTCTAGGAAAGATAAAGAAGGTAGTAGTGAAATACCACTTGAAGTTTCAGATTTACTAGGTGAGTTTGGAGATATTATCTCTGATAATGTTCTAGAAGGATTGCCACCAGTAAGGCAAATCAGTCATCAGATAGATCTAAATCTAGGAGCTAGTTTTCCTAACAAGGCTACTCACAGGATGAATCCTACTGAAATAGAGGAGCTAAATAGATAGGTTCAGGAGCTATTGAGGAAGGGCTTGATTCGGGAGAGCCCGAGTCCATGTGCAGTACCTACAATATTGGAACCAAAGAAGGATGGAGAGTGGAGGATGTGTACAGACTCTCAAGCTATAAATAGGATAACCATCAAATATCAGTTTACTTTGCCAAGAATGGATGATCTTATGGATTGCTTGAGTGGAGCTCAGTACTTCACAAAGATAGATCTCAAGAGTGGTTATCACCAGATATAGATTCAAGAAGGAGATGAGTGAAAAATGGGCCTTCAAGACCAAGGAGGGTCTTTATGAGTGGTTAGTCATGTCCTTTGGATTGACAAACGCCCCAAGCACCTTCATGCGGCTTATGAATGAGGTACTTAAGAAGTTCTTGGGAAAATTTGTTATTATCTATTTGGATGATATTTTAATTTTCAACAAGACTTTGGAAGAACATTTATTGCATATTCATAGTGTCCTTGAAAGGTTAAGGGAAGAGAAACTGTTAATTAATTTGAAGAAGTGTATCTTTACAAAAAGGGAGTTAGTCTATTTGGGGTTTGTTATATCACCTGAAGGTCTCAAAATGGATCCAGAGAAGGTAAAATCCATCTTGGAATGGCCTACTCCAAGGTCTGCTACTAAGGTAATATCATTTCATGGTCTAGTTAGTTTTTATAGGAAGCTTATTAAGAATTTTAGTGGCATATGTGCACCCCTAACTGACACAATAAGAGGGGATAGAAAAGAGTTCAAATGGACTGCAACAGCTGCAAGAAGTTTTGAATTGCTGAAGAAGAAGGTGACAGAACAACCTGTGTTGGCACTTCCAGATTTTAGAAAGGTGTTCCAAGTGGATTGTGATGCTAGTGGCAGTGCTATTACGGCTATATTGAGCCAAGAAGGTAAGCCTATTGCATATTTTAGTGAAAAACTAAATGATGCAAAGAAGAAGTATTCTGTTTATGATCAAGAGTTCTATGCAATAGTTTAGGCCTTAAAGAAATGGAGGCATTATTTATTGCCAAAGGAATTTTTTTTGTATACTGATCACTAGGCATTACAATACCTAAATAGCCAAGGTAAATTGAATCAGAGGCATATGAAGTGGGTAGAGTTCTTGCAAAGCTATACATTTGTGTTGAAACAGAGAAGTGGAAAATCTAACAGGGTTGCAGATGCACTAAGTAGGAGACAGTTGTTGCTTACAATAATGCAGGTTGAATTAGTTGGGTTTGATGAACTCAAGAATCTATACCCTAAAGATCCTGATTTTGCTGAAGCACGAAAAGCTTGTAAAGAGCCTGTTGCTGTAGATAGAACTAAGTGGTTAGACTATCTGATTCAGGATAGTATGTTATTCAAGGGCAGCCAATTGTGCATTCCAAGGAGTTCCATGTAGGAAAATTTGATTAAAGAGAAACATAATGGAGGGATGGTAGGAAATTTTGGTCGAGATAAGACCAATGCCATTCTTAGAGAACATTATTTTTGGCCTCAAATTTCACAAGATGTGAAGAAGTTTGTACAAAGTTGCTAGGTTTGTCAAGTTGCCAAGGGATTTAGCCACAATACTGGACTATATCAGCCATTTCCCGTTCTTTCAAAGCCATGGGAGGACATAAGTATGGATTTTGTTCTTGGATTGCCGAGGACACCAAGGGGTAATGACTCAGTATTTGTGGTGGTTGATAGGTTCTCCAAAATGGCACATTTCATTCCATGCCACAAAACTCATGATGTTGTCCATATTGCAAGCTTGTTTTTCAGAGAAGTGGTAAGACTACATGGTCTTCCAAGGAGTATAGTTTGTGATAGAAACACTAAATTTTTGGGTATTTCTGGAGAACATTGTGGAAAAAATTTGAGAACAGACTTGAAATTCAGTTCCACACATCACCCACAGATTGACGACCAAACAAAAGTGGTAAACATAAGTCTGGGCAATTTGCTGAGATGTTTAGTTGGGGATAAGCCCAAGTGTGGGATTTGATTCTACCACAAGCCAAGTTTGCTTACAATAACTCTGTACATAGGAGTACTAGTAGATCACCATTCCAAATTGTATATGGAAGTAGCCCAAGGACTACGCCAGAATTGAGGAAGATAGAGCAAGGGGAGAGGACAAGTGCTGAAGCTAAAGAGTTTGCTGAACATATCAAGTGTCTACATGAGAAGGTTCAAGCACACATTACCAAGATGAATCAGGAGTATAAAGCTAGGGCTGATCAAAGGAGAAGACATAAGGAATTCCAAGTAGGGGATCTAGTCATGGTACACTTACGAAAAGAAATATTTCCAGCCGGTACTTACAACAAGCTGAAAATGAAGAAATTTGGCCCCCTGCAAAATTTTGAAGAAACATGACTCAAGAAATGCATATGAGGTGGAGTTGCCAGATGATATTCACATTTCTCCTATTTTCAACATTACAGACTTAACAGAGTATCATGATGATGGTACAAATGAGGAACTGATGTTAGAGCCATGTCCAATTCCTGTTTCTAAGAAGGAGGAGATAGAAGACATTCTAGATCATCGTGTGGGTAGGAGCACCAGAAATAGGTAGTATGAAGAGTATTTGGTCAAGTGGAAAGGATGGCCGATAGAGGACTCAACCTATATTTTAGTAGCCGAGGTTTCCCATTTGGGATTTCCTCTACCATTCATAAAGTGACAGGGTCACCTTTCAATCTACCCTGGGTGTCTGATGCAGGAGCATCCAGAGGTATAAGGGCAATCTTGTGTCACCCAAAAAAAAAATGTACTTAGACTTAGTTTCTATTTCATGTGTTTTCATTTTTGGATACCCATTTGGGTCAAATAAAGGTTCCAACTCTCATAGTTCCACTATTAGTGTTCTAGGATAGCGTATTTGAACACCTTGGGATACATGTAAATGTCGAAAAAATAAGAGTATGTAATTGAGCCATCATTTTGGTGAACTAAGAGGTGTAAATTGGCTAGATGAATGTAATTGCAATTTAGAGCATTCCAAAAAAAGAATCAGGTCAAAAGGCCCCATAGTTTGAAAGTTATTGCAATTTTTCAGTTTTTGGAGACCTCCTAAGAATGATTTAAAGTTAGGTTAGGGGCAATAAATGACCTCAAAAAGGGCCAAAAATGGGGGATGAGAGAAGCTGTTCCATAGGGCTATAGAGCACTTCAAGAGCTTTCTAGAAATGTAAACAATTCGTTAATCAGAGCTACGGTTCAAAAGTTATGCCTCCCAAAAGTTTGGTTACCATTTTTGGATTCTTCTAGATTTGCACCAACTTCTAATGCGGCTTTTGGAGCCTTCTACTTGGTCGGTGGATGCCTACTAGCACTTTCTAGAATGTACTCCTAGTCCTTAACCCTCCGAGGTCTATTTAAGAATATTTTTGGCATTGTAAAAGGCAGTTCGGAGTGGAAATTGAGAGGAGGTACCAAAAGGAGAAATTATCTCTAGTTTTGTGCTATTGTAAGCCCTTGGGGCATGTTTTGAAGTCTATTTTCTCTATACTAAATGTACTAGCTTATTTTCACAGTTAATACAATTTCCCTTTTCCTATTGTGTCCATTCTATGCTTGGGTTGTGTCCCCATCATGATGTCTCTCTATGGTTGCATCCTACTCCTCCAGATATGTAGGTTTGATATATTCCAATGCATTATGAGGCTCAAAATGAAGTTACCCTGATTGTTCAGAAAGAATCATATGTAAAGGATGAGGTTTTGAAAGGTTTTATGGATAATAGAACAAGAAATTTGAAGTATCTTTGAGAAGATCAGAATCCAAACATCCTTTTGCTTCCTAACTATTTTTGCCTCCATCAAAGGATTCATTTAGAGTTGGAATGTGCTAGTCTCCAAGATGCAGTATCTAATGTGTTGGCATAGATAGATCAACCTATTAAAATTGTTAGAAGTAAATAAATTGTTTCAAGAATTAATGTTCCAATAAGTGTGGATATCCTAGGAAGTTTTGAGAATGAAAGAATTTTTGAGGTTCCAAATATCTATAGAGTTGTAAAAATTCTCAAAGTTGCAAAAAAAAATGAAAAATATAGAAGATCCAAAGATTGCTGAAATTTTTTAATCAAGAAGTCATCAAGAAGAAGATACAAATGCTTAATACTATGATATGGATCCCCCATTGGATAATGATGAGGTACCTCCCTTAGAATGAGATATGTCATTAGATGAGATTGATAGAGTACTTAATTTGGTCTCAAAATTAACTAAGGAAATTTCATTTTGTGGGTATTCTATACATATATCAAACCATGCAATAACTAAGTCATATAGATTCCATCCATTTGTGTTCCATTCAAAAGTAAGTTGTCCTAATTTCTTATTATCTTGGGAGATTGTAATGGAAGGTATGTATGATTTTTAATATGCTTCTTTGGGATATAAGGGAGAAAATACTTTTATTAATGATATTAATGAATCCTATAATTTTAAAGGAAGACTTATGATTGAGTTTTCTAGTCCCAAGGAGTGTAAAGGTGACAATTCATGGTTTAAGGCTAATGATGGTGATAATAAGAACTATAAAAACAATGTTCTATCTTTTGGGTCTTGCTCTGATAGCTATATTACATCATTAACACTAGTATCTTCATGTGCGTGTGGAATTGTGTACCATAGGATGTTTTTTAGTGGTGAATATTTCCAATTTTGCAAATTTTAGAATTTTTTGCTAGTAATTTGGCTAATAATTTAAGATTTAATGCAACCTAAATCTCCACATTTTTATTAAAATTAGTTCTAAAGTATTTAAAATTGCTCAATAATTTATTTTATTTAAAAATTTAAACTCAAAGATTCGCCACAATATTTGATACATAGTTAGATTTGACTCACCTAAATATTATTTATTATTGAACAAATTAAAATTAACTCACCAATAATTATCATAATTATTAGTTACATTAGGTATATATTAGCAATATTTAGTTTTCACTATTGATTTAAAATATAATGTAATTATCCTCATAATTTCCATGAGATAAAAACATGTTCAATTTTGATTTATAATATTCCATGATGATTAGCAAACTTCCTATTATTATTGAGATTTTCCAATATTTTCTACTCAAAAAATTATGATTTCAAAATAATCATCAATGTAAATAATATTTAAAATTAAAAAATTGTGAGATTCATCGATAAAAATAATTTTATTTTTTGAAATAATGAAGGATTCACTAATAATTTATATCTTTTTCTGGAGGAGGGTTTCTTAAAGCTTACCCTATATAACCATGAGATAAGACCACTAGAAGGATATATTACAATGTGTGAGTGTACCACTATGGTGAGGGACACACTAGATTAGGTGATATCTTTCATTTATCCCTCTCATTTTGATGATTTTCAATTTGAATATGATGCTAAAGGTAAGAGAACTTGTTTGTGGATTAATCATGGCTATTGAGCGTTACCATAACTTATGATTTGTGTGATTTGTCCCTAGAATTTGAACTAAGATTCCCCAAATTTTATTTTTCTGAGTACAAAGAGAAGTCAACGTTTTTTAGAACTATATAGGTTGGGTTATTACTATTGCACATAATGATAAATCTATTGAAAAGCACCCTACATTCTTTTTATTCAGGGTTTTCTATATATATGTTTCTTTTTGTTTTTTTTAGTCTGTTTAGTTAGGTGTTAGTTTTATTTGTGTCAAGTTTATTTTGTTTGGATTTTTTCATCTTTTTTTCTTTTTTAGTCTATGAGTTAGGGAGTTTTATGTTTTATGTTGTTCCCAACATGTGTTCCATCACAACTGGTCTCAATTTTTGGAAGAGGTGTTTCTTTATCAAAGCATTTGGATAACTTTATTTTTTGTACAGACTAAATTTATAGATGATCCTCACAAGTAAAGAGGAATTTTGGTCTTAAAATTAGATTCTAGATTGATCTCTCTCAACAATTTACAAATTTTAATAATTGGTCATCTAGGTTGCTTTCAACCCAAGTGGACAGTGGCAAAGGGATAGTCCAAAAAATTTTGGTTTGAAAAAAGGATTTCCCAAGGGGTTTATCAAAATCACTTGTTGGCATGTGAGTTTCCCAAAGTTCATTAAAAGAGGAGTGCATGAGTAATTAGATTAGAAAAGGTTCATAAGAAAGGAGCACCAACATCTTGACCACACAGTGTAATCATTTTCAAGATTTTAAAAAAAATGGTGTCATCAATTAGAATTCCAAAACTTGGTATGAACCAAAATAAGGTGATCAATGGGAGCTAGCACAACATAATCACTGTATATGAGCAATGTTAGCATGCTAATAGAAACCAAATTAAATAAAGCTTCTACAAACTAAAAAAAATTCATAAACTTCAAGATAGACTAAGATGAGCTCTCAATTGAGAATATGAGCCATTAATGGGCTCTCTCAATGAGAAGCTCTCTTGTTGAGTAGCTTTGTCTAAATAGATAGCATGTATGCTCAAGCTTTATGCTTCAAAAAGGGCTTCAAATGGAGTTGGAATTTGGGTGTGAGTGTATGGTTTTTATGTAAAATGGCTCCTTAAAATGGCATTATGACTTTACTTCATGGATTGTATTATTTTGCAAAGGGGAAGGATCCAATTTATAGGCAAGAGGCTTGAGGGATTGAGGGCTAAGATGCAAAGATGGGGAAAAGCTCATGGAGGGCTCAGGTTGCATGAGAGGAAAGCACATGGATTGTGCTTCCTTACAGCCAATCAGGGAGTGACACATGTCACAAGGTGAGAGGATGGAGGAAAGGGGAAGGATGAGTCAACAAAGGAGGCTCAAAGGATAAAATCTTCATAAAGATCCTCATAATGGCTTGTAAGAGCAATAAAAGGGTTTTGGAAGAGTCATTTATGGCCTAGTGGGCTTCATAAAGTTTTATGGTTGGGATATTTTGAAGGAGATGAGAGGAATTTCGACTTGGGGTTGATTAGGAAGGTTTTAAGCTTGCTTAGGATTGTGCAAATGATTAGAGGATGGATTAGGATGGTTTTGGATTAGCTTAGGGATAGGCAAGTGGATGGCATTTAATGAGGGTGGGTGAAGGAGGAGATATTTGTTAACTTTGGCTTGGGTTAGTAATTTTTAACCCATGTTTAGGAAATGTGACAAGGTTAGGAAGGGATTAGGATTAGGTTTAAAGACATCTTCTAGAAGAGTCTAGACTTTGGATGAGGATAAAGACTTTCTAGAATAGTCTAGAACTTCTTAGGATGAGGATGAAGACTTTCTAAAAGAGTCTAGAACTTCTTAGGATGAGGATAAATTAGATTTTTAGGAAATAAATAAGGTTTTATTTATTTCAAGGGTTTGGGTTGAGGAGATATTTATTAAAACTTTTTTAATAAACATGAGGATTAATATTTAATCTTAATTAAATATTTTGAGTTGGGATTAGGGGTAGGAAATGATGGGATTAGCCTTTAATCAAAATTAAAGAAGGATTAAAAAATTTTGGAAGAGGTTAGTGGTCTTAAGGAAATTGGCCAAGATTTGGGCAAAAAATAATTTTTTAATTTATTTTGAGTTTTTTGGTCAACTTATTAATTAAATAATTAATAAATAAAGAAATAATGTTTAAATAAGATTTAAACATTTTTGGGAGGGATTCCTTAATTAAATATTTTTAATTAAGATAAAGGGATTTAATGGAATAAAAATAAATTAATTAATTAATTAATAAATGATTATGTCATCAGGGACTTTTTTTAGAAAATAAAAATATTTTATTTTCTTAAGGATTTTTAGGTGTCTACAATCACCATCTCACTTCAAATAAACAAAATATTTAAGGAAGAATCAAGTGGAAATAACTAAGCTTGATGAAGTTGACAAATGGGTCACCAGAAATATAAAAGACAAGTAATTGATGACTCATTAAGAGCCCTTTGAATGGTTTCTCACATCTAGTCATATATTGATTGAAAATTTGTTGATGGGGATTTCTCAAACTCTCACTAGTTAGTGAAATATTTTCTATTTTTTTTAACACTTGTGGTGGTTCACACTTAGGAGCATCAAGAGAATTAAGAAACTGAACATACACTAAGTGTGAAAATTGAAAAGTTCGAAATGCTTGTTTCAAGTTCTCAAAAGCCACTAGTGACCTCTAGAATCAAGTTACAAACTTTATATACGTTTGAAAATTGCTTGTAGATAAAGAAATACCTTTGACATTTCTTCCTTTTGTTAGGCCTATTTATTGTGGTTCCACAACACACCCTATTTTTTTACTTTAGAAATGGGGACCCCCTTTTTTGGCTAACAAAAGCTCATTCATCAGAATAGGGTATCTTCTAAGGTACCTCGATGAGTGGAAATTTTGTAGTTTGGGTTTAGGATTCTAGTTAGTTAGAATCATTTTTAACCCCTAGTATTGGTATCTCTAGCTATTACTATATATTATTGTTAAACATTTATTCATTTACTACACAGAGTCAGATGGTCATCACTACAACCAAGATACTCTATATAGGTTGAATCATGTATATAAACTTGTATATATAAATCTCTAAAGGAACCAAGCAAGTATGTGGTTTCCAAGTATTTTCTATACAAGTCGAGTTGAACACCTAATAGCAACTCAAGCATATAAGTGTTGAGTTACATAGTAAGTGCTAAGTACAGTTCATACCGAGCATCAACAGTAACGTCAAGTATCAGAGATAGTAAGTGCCAAGCAATGCAAAGTTTACATAAAAGTCAAAAATGATACAAACTTTGAGGTAAAATATTTTCAAGCTGACATGGAAAGAAAATTTAATATTTGTAGATGTTTTTACAAAAGAGATTACACATTTTATGGAGTGGATCATAGATCCCTATGTTTTGTGATTAATGACTCAAATTAGCAGGAAAAATATGGAAGCATCTAGAAAACTCTTTATGGAACTCATTAAATAGAGAAGATTTTAACCTAGATACAGAGAGAGATGTGAACAACATAGATGAGCTATAGTGTGATAGATGATATAAAGAGAGGATTAATATGTGAATTGTGAACTGAAGGATCAAGATCAAATCAAAAGTCAAGTAGAAGTGTTCTGTTGTCTCTTAGAAGATTAAGTGACATAATTAGTCTAGTAAAATGGAAGAAAAGATTTATCAAATTAGAATAGAAGATCAATTTGTAAAGAGAAGACTCAAAATCATCTTATAGAGAAAATTGAGAGTTAGGTACTGAATTGGTTATAGTCAACTTGAATCAGGGTAAAGCTCTTAACAGAGTGGTCTTAAAAGATCTTTATAAATCTCCTAATGGAGTTCTTACTTTATTGTAAGTGTTAAATCCTCTAACATGGTGATACCTAATAGTCTCAAAAGCTTTTAATAGGGAAGATACCTCATAGGGTAGATCATATATTATGGTCAAACATTGTAAACCTAATAGGTTAACTTTATTACTACAGTAGTGAAGATTTGTGGGTGTCATGCCCACCCTAGTTTTACCTTCATCTTGGAGGGTTTCTAGGTAACCAAATATTATGTTACATTTTTATTTTCATGCATGTGATATATTAGGTTTACATGTTACAACAAGTTTACTTTTACAAGTTTTACATGTATAAGACAATTGGTGAATGTGTCTATGAATTGTTGAAAAGTTTAAGTGTTTAAGATTCTAATTCACCCCTCGCTCTTAGTATCTTGTTATTCTATTTACACTTCCATCAATCAACACCTAACACTAGTATACTAATTTTTATCTTGCATAGTTCATCATGTCATGCTCATCATCCATAGCACAAAAAATTACTACGACATTGCATGTGCATTTTCAAAACAAGCACCTTTGGATTTCAAATAGAAGAAGCAAAAGGAGTTCAAGTCAATGAAAATGTTGGGCTATAAAGAGGGTGAAAATTATCAAAAAGAGAAAAATAAGTATACAAGAGTGGTCCTAGACCTCATTTGAGGAAAACCTAGAAACTATTTTCAAAATTGAGAACTTTGATTTTTGGGTGAATTGAGCACCTTGCACTTTTTGAATGTGCATGTTTTCCAAGGTGCACAAGTGTAAAGGTGCACATTGAAATTTTTAATATGAAAAGTTGGAGGACTCTAGAAGGTGTGTATGTGTGAAGGTGCACACTTCTAAAGTCTTGAAGATTCCCAAAGTCCCAAAGATGCTAAGGTGCATAGGTGCGCAATTCTACATGTTTTGAAGAGAAAAGTGAATAGGTGCACATGGTGCACAAAGAGGCCTAAATCATCAAAAATATTAAAATAAGTAAACTATAGTGCTCCTAGACCCTATATAAAAAGAGCCCAAAATTTATTTTCAAAATGAAGAAATTTGATTTTTTGGTGAATTGAGCAACTTGCACTTTTCAAAAATGTACTTTTTGAAGGTACACTTTTTTGAAGCTACACTTTTTGAAGGTGCATTTTTTATAGAGGTGCACCAAATCAAGAGGTGTATTGCTAATTTTGAAGAAAACACAATGCACTAAAAATTAACTACCAGTTGCTATTTTTGAGAATTCCATGCATTGAAAACACATTTTGATAAAAGCTTAGCTCCTAGAAATAGCTAGAGAAGGCCAAGATTTTATTTGATGTAGGAGCATCTAGTGGTGTAAGGGATATCTTGTATCACCCAAAAATATGCTTAGAGATAGTTTATGTTTAATGTGTTTTATTTTTGGATACCCATTTGGGTCAAATAAAGGTTCCAACTCTCACAATTCCACTATTAGTTTTTTGGGTTAGAGTTTTTAAGCACCTTGGGATACGTGTAATTGTAAAAAATGGGTTATTTTGTAATAGATCCAAAATTATGATGAGTTAGAGGGTGTAATTTGGAGGGATGATTAGACTTTTAATTTAAAGTGCTCCAAAATAATAATTAGGTCAAAAGACTTTACGATTAGAAAGTTATTGTAGTTTTAATTTTCTCGAAGACCTCCTAAGAGCACTTCAAAGTCAAATTTGGGGCACTAAATGGCCTCATACAAGGCCAAAAAATGGGGATGAATGAAGCTAGTCCATAGGGCTATAGAGCACTTCAAGAGCTTTCTAGAAATGTAAACGGTTAGTTAATCAGAGTCTTGGTTCAAAAGTTATGCCTCCCAGAAGTTGGACTACTATTTTTGGATTCTTCTAATTTTACACCAAGTTCAAATGTGAATTTTGGAACCTTCTATTTTGGCAGTGGATGCCAACTGGTGTATTCTAGAATTTATTCCTAACCCTAAATGAATTGAGGTCTATTTAAGAACATTTCTAGCATTGTAGAGGTAGTTCTTAGTGGAGTTAGAGAGAAGGTATTGTGTAGAGGATTTCTTTCTCCAAAATCATACTATTGTAAGCCCATAGGGAATTTTTTATTGATAATAATATTCCCTTTTTCTATGTATTCATTCTAGTCTTTGGTTGTGTCTCCATCAAGTGGTATCAGAGCAAGTTTTCCTGAGTGTGTAGACAGAGCGCTAACTATGAAGTAGTTTGCACTAGGACTGTGTGGTTGTGGGTTTGAGACAAGAAGATGCCTCCATGAATGGAACATGGTGGAAGGGTTGGAGTTGTTACTCCTAAGGTTAGATCCCTCTAGATATAAGTTCAAGCATTGCAGGAGGAGATTCGCAGAGGACTGAATGTTACCGCAGGCAATGAAAGTGAGTAAGAAAATGAAGAAGAAGAAAATATTGGACATGAAGGGGAAGGTGAAGAGAAAGTCCTATTTCTAAGCTTGGAAAAAGACCTAAAATTGATGTGGGTATGTTTTTGGGAACTCTAAACCTGGATGAGTTGATCGATTGGATCAATGAACTAGAGGAGTATTTTGAGTATGAGGATATCAGGGATCTAGAGAGGGTTAATTTTGTAAAGGCCAAAATGAAAGGCCATGCCAAAAAAATTTGGCAAGAGATTCAACTAGAGATGAATAGAAGAGGAAATGAGAAAATTACAAGGTGGGATCACATAGTGGACAAACTAAAGAAGTAGTTCATTCTAATTGATTACGAGTTTCATTTGTTCAAGAAAATCTATCTAGGAATATACAAAGGAATTTTATCAACTTCTTATTAGGGAAACGCATGCAAAATATAATAAGGAGAAGGTTTCCCATTACCTTAGTGCATTACAACCTAGCATTTAGGAGGAGTTAAGTCTGGTTAGAATGACTAGCATTGAAGAGGCATACCAGTTTGCCCTATGAGTTGAAGGGAAGCTAAACAAGATTTTTGACAAAATGCAAAGAGGGTGTGTTCAAGGAGGAAGGGGTAGTGGAAGGTCATTTGGAGGCCAAAATGAGACTTAGAAGAAAAATGAAGATGTGGGTACTAGTAGGAACTACATGAATGAGGGTTTCAACTGGTCCCATGATCAAAAATTTGGAGATCAGAGAGGAAGAGGCAGAGGACATGGAAAAGGTTTAGGAAGACAAGGCTTCCATGGTACCTATTTTCATTGCAATGAAGAATGTCATCATGCATTTGAATGCCCTCAACAACAAGGAAGGACAAATAGGAGAGCTGATGGTCAAGCAAGGGTTGCTCATGTGGATGAGGATGTAGAAAGAGGAGAGGTTATCATAGATGAAAGGGTCTTACTAAGTGGTCAGACTGAACTTGGACAAAGGAGGATTTTGTTTCATACCAAGTGCAAGTGCAAGGATAAGTGTTGTGATGTGATTGTTGATGGTGGAAGTACTAACAACTCAATGTTTGAGGAGATGGTCTCTAAGCTAAAGCGAGAGAGGGAGAAATACCCCAAACCCTATCAGATTGCTTGGGTGAAGAATGATCATAAGGTCCTAGTCAATGAACAATGTTTGGTGAAGTTCAAGATTGGGAGTTACCATGATGAAGTTCTCTATGATATTATTCGAATGGATGTCTGCCATTTATTGTTGGGATGACTATGGAAATTTGATAGACATGTTGTACATGATGGTTGTACAATACATACTCTCTGACAAAGGATGGAGCTTGCCACAAACTAAATCCCTTGATAAAAGAAGGTGAAAAGGTATGTAGTAGTGCTAGGATATGTCTTTTTGATGGAAGAAATTTTTTTGGATGGTATGAAACATCAACATATGTGTTATGCTTTAATTCCTAGAAGAGATAAGGAAGGTAGTAGTGAAATTCCACCTAAAGTTTTAGGCCTATTAAGTGAGTATGAAGATGACATCTCTGATATTGTTATAAAAGGGTTGCCACCAGTAAGATCGATCAGTCATCAAATAGATTTAATCCTTGGAGCTAGCTTTCCTAACAAGGCTACTCATAGGATGACTCCAACTGAAATTGAGGAGCTAAATAGACAAGTTTAGAGCTATTGAGGAAGGATTTGATTCAAAAGAGCCTGAGTCCATGTGTCGTAATTGTAGTACTGGCACCAAAGAAGAATGGAGAGTGCAAAATGTGCACAAACTCTTGAGCTATAAATAGAATAATGATCAAGTATTAGTTTCCTTTGCCAAGAATGGATGATCTTATGGACTGCTTGAGTGGAGCTCAGTACTTCACAAAGATAGATCTCAAGAGTGGCCATCATCAGATATGGATATGAGAGGGAGATGAGTGGAAGACTACATTCAAGACCAAGGATGGTCTATATGAGTGGTTAGTCATGCCCTTTGGATTGATCAATGCACCAAGCACCTTCATGTGGCTTATGAAGGAGGTACTGAAGAAATTCTTGGGAAAATTTGTTATTGTCTATTTGGATGATATTTTAATTTTTAGTGAGACTTTTGATGAACATTTATTAAACATTCATAGTGTCCTTGAAAGGTTGAGGGAAGACAAAATGTTGATTAATTTGAAGAAATGTAGCTTTTTTTAAAAATGAGTTAGTCTACTTGGGGTTTGTTGTATCATCTAAAGGTCTCAAAATGGATCCAAAGAAGGTAAAGGCCATCCTGGAATGGTCTACTCCAAGGTCTGCTACTAAGGTGAGATCATTTCATGGTCTGGTTAGTTTTTACAAGAAGTTCATTAAGAATTTTAGTGGCATATGCGCACCCCTAACTAAAACAATAAGGGGGGATAGGAAAGAGTTCAAGTGGACTATAGCAATGGCAAGGAGTTTTGAATTGTTGAAGAAGAAGTTGATAGGAAACAACCTATGTTGGCACTTCCTGATTTTAGTAAAGTATTCCAGGTAGATTGTGATGCTAGTGGTAGTGCTATTGGGGTTGTATTAAGCTGAGAAGGTAAGCCTATTGCATATTTTAGTGAAAAATTGAGTGATGCAAAGAAGAAGTATTTTGTTTATGATTAGGAGTTCTCTGCAATCATTCAGGCCTTAAAGAAATGGAAGCATTATTTATTTCCAAAATAATTTTTCTTGTATACTAATCACTAGGCTTTGTAGTACCTAAATAGCTAAGGTAAATTTAACCAGAGACATTTGAATTGGGTAGAGTTCATCCAGAGCTATACATTTGTGTTGAAACATAAAAGTGGAAGGTCTAATAGGGTTGTAGATGCATTGAGTAGGAGATAGTTGTTGCTAGTAGTAATGTAGGTTGAAGTGGTTGGGTTTGATGAACTCAAGAATTTGTACCCTAAGGATCCTAATTTTTCCAAAGCATGGAAGGCTTGTAAAGAACCTATTAATTTAGATACAACCAGGTGGCTAGATTATTTGATTCAAGATGGTATGTTATTCAAGGGCAGTCAATTATGCATTTCAAGGAGTTCCATGAGGGAAAACTTGATCAAAGAGAAACACACTAGGGGAATGGTAGGACACTTTGGTCAAGATAAGACCATTGACATCTTTAAAGAACATTATTATTGGCATCAAATGTCATAATATGTGAAGAAATTTTTGCAGAGTTGTTAAGTATGTCAAGCAACCAAAGGATTTAGTCACAATACTAGACTTTATCAACCATTGCCTATTTCCTGAAAGCCTTGGGAGGACATAAGTATGGATTTTTTTCTTGGATTGCTAAGGAAACAAAGGGGTAATGACCTAGTATTTTTGGTGGTTGATAGGTTCTCTAAGATGGCACATTTCATCCCATGCCACAGGACTCATGATGTTGTACATATTGTAGATTTTTTTTCATAGAGGTGGCGAGAATACATGGTCTCCCAAAGAGTATTGTTTCTAATAGAGATACTAAATTTGTGGGGTATTTCTGGAGGACTTTATGGAAGAAGTTGAGGATAGAATTGAGGTTCAGTTCTACACATCATCTGCAGTCTAACGAACAGACCAAAGTGGTAAATTGAAGTTTGGGCAATTTGCTAAGGTATTTAGTGGGAGATAAGACCAAGGGATGGGATTTGATTTTGCCACAAGAAGAATTTGCTTACAATAATTCTATAAATAGGAGTACTAGTAGATCACCATTCCAAATTATGTATGGAAGTAGTCCAAGGACTACACCAAAATTGAGAAAGATGGAGCATGGGGAGCATACAAGTGTTGAGGTAGAAGAATTTGCTTAACATATCAAGAGCCTACACGAGGAAGTCCATGCACACATCACCAAGATGAATCAATAGTATAAAGCCAGGGAAAATCAAAGGAAGAGACATAAGGCGTTCCAAGTAGGGGATGTGTTATGGTACACTTATGAAAGGAATGATTTCCAGTGGGTACTTACAACAAGCTGAAGATGCAAAAATTTGGCCCGTAGAAAATTTTTAAGAAGCATGACTCAGGAAATGCATATGAGGTGGAGTTTCTAGATGGGATTCAAATTTCTCCTATTTGTAACATTGTAAACTTAATAGAATATCATGATGATGGTGCAGATGAGGGGTTGATGCTAGAGCCATGTCCAATTCCTACTTCTAAGAAGGAGGAGATAGAAGAGATTTTGGATAGTCATGTGGGTAGGAGTACTAGAAATAGATAGTATGAAGAGTACTTGGTGAAGTGGAAAGGATGACCAATAGAGGACTCAACTTGGATATTAGTAGCAAGGTTGCCCATTTGGGTTTTTCTCTATCATAAAGTGATAGGGTCACTTTTCAATGTACCCTGGGTGTCTAATGCAAGAGCATCTAGTAGTGTAAGGGCAATCCTATATCACCCAAAAATATGCTTAGAGATAGTTTCTATTTAATGTGTTTTATTTTTGGATACCCATTTGGGTCAAATAAAGGTTTCAATTCTCATAGTTCCACTGTTACCTTTCTGGGTTAGAGTTTTTAAGCACCTTGGGATACATGTAAATGTAGAGAATGGGTTATTTTGTAATAGAGCCAAAATTATGATGATTTATAGGGTGTAATTTGGAGGGATGATTATACTTGTAATTTAAAATTCTCTAGAAAAAGAATCAGGTCAAAAGATTGTATGGTTAGAAGGTTATTGCAGTTTTAAGTTTCCTGGAGACCTCCTAAGAGCACTCCAAAGTTAGATTTGGGGCAATAAATGGCCTTTTATGAGGCCAAAAAATGGGAGACAAGTGAAGCTACTCCATAGGGCTATAGAGAACATTGAGAGCTTTCTAGAAATGTTAATGGCTCATCAATCAGAGTCCCGGTTTAAAAGTTATGCCTCCCAAAAGTTGGACTACCATTTCTTGTAGTGCCTCTCCCATTTGACTTTTGTAAGTCATCCTGATGGATGCAACCTTAATAATCTTTTGTTGTGATAGATCATGATTGTGACCCTAAGTGGTCTACATTGTCGAGGTGTTTGGATTTATGTTTCTGTATCAGTTGCTTTGATTATGCTTTTGACTGATCTATGAGATTATGATGTGATTTATGGTTCATTGAGGTTTGTGCCAGTGGTTACCAGGATCGATGCGGTATCATGAGGTTGTTTTGTGATTACCTTGAGATGTCTGCAAAGATTCCACTATGTTCTATTACCATGCTACACTGGACTAGGTTCCTGTAGTAGTGGTTAGTCATGTTTATGACTGTGTTTGCTTATGCATTTTAAGTGCCTTTTTAATGTTGAGTAATCTATCACTATTAAATGCATTAATGATTAGAAATGGATTGTTCATGTGAGATTATTTGGTTATGTGCTGCGGACATTTACCTTGTTACATTTTGATTAGAGAGATATTTGTTACTCATGTTATGTTTACATTTGAGAGGACCTAAGCGTCAGGTGTTATACTTTGATTTCAGTATCATAGATATTAGAATCCTATGTTGTTCAGTTAATCATATTGCATGATGATGTTATTTTGAGATGACAGTGTGTTTTATGATGTTATCTAGTTATCTGGTATTTGGACATACCTTAGTTTATGTTAGGTGATGCATTTAATGCTATAGTTATTTACTTCATTCCTGCATTATTATGCTTTATGCGAACGTGAGTGATGTAAATATATTATTTTAATATAATTAAATAAATGGTTAAATTAGGTGATTTAATGCATTTATTGCTTCGACTATGTTATTATATGCAATTGCACTTGATCATGTTATTTAGTGTGCAGAATTTATATCCCTAGTAGTGGCACATGGAGTTAGTGATTCAGCCATTCATATTTTACCAATGTCGTCCTTATATGGTAGACATATCCTTAATTAAATTTTTAATTTAAAACTTTCGGTGATTATTAAATTCGGACTTATTTGTATCATGTGATTAGACTAGTAAACGTGTCGTTGCATTTTAGAGGTTTGCATTGTTGTGAAAGTTATTAAGGAGATTTATGTGTTTCTGGGTTTTCGAGCTTTTGAATTGATTTATTTTAATTTCTGGCAGCTTTGCCATAGATGAATTCCTATTTATAGGAATAGCCTATTTTCATTTGGGTGGATTCAAGATTTAACTAGGTTGGCTGGTTAATTGCCCTAATTGATTATTCACTTCAAAAGTGAATAAATATCCAAAAAGGAATTTAATTCCTCAATTCTCACTTTCAAATTGGAAAGTTGGAGAGTAAAACCCAAAATCCTCTTTATGAGGATTTAGTGTTTTGTTCTTTGTGGGAGCTACAAGCATGGGATTGTCACGAGGTTGGGCTCGTTGGATCTAGCTCAGGGAAACCTTGGATTGCCACAATTTTCAACTACATATGCGAGATATTTATTTTATAGTTTAGATTCTCGTTTTTCCCTTTTGGCTGTGAGGTAGGGCTTTCCTGTTTTATTGTTTATGCTTCTATTTTTGGTAGCCGTTTGTTTGGAGGCTGAGAACTAGTGTTCCCCTTCATTTCTGTATGCTAATTCTACCCGATTGGGTGGGTACGAACATTTCCTTATTTCTCAAGATGAGGGTTTGGGATTTTACACCGTTATGCTGGCCATTTTTGCATACGGTGTTTGATTCCATTTATTTTTGGATTTTTGGAGTTTTTGTGCCCAAAGGTCAAATGGGTTTTAATTTTGAAATTTTTTCAAAATTTGGGGTTTTTACCTCGTTTTGCATGCTGCCCTGTTTTCTCAAGTTTTTTTTGGCACAATGTGGGTCGTGGACCTTGATGATCCGTTTGGATATCAGTTAGACCACTATTTCACTTTTATGTTGCATTGGGATGCATGTTGCATCTGTACTCCCGACGTTGTGTTCAGTTGAGTGATTTTATACCCGGTGTTATTGTGTCTTTTAGACCTTTACTTTTGTTTCCTGAATGCTAGGATTCATTTAGAATCCATACTCTCAAATTGAGGCCAGTTGAGTAAGATCATGATGTTTGGTCTTGTTGCATCATTGAGATTCGTGTAGAATCCATACTCTCGGATTGAGGCCGGTTGAGTGATTTTATGATGTATGGTTTTATTGGCTTTGGGATTCATGTAGAATCCATCCTTTTGAGTTGCTTTCTGTTGGGTGTTTTGTTTTGCATTATGTTCTCATTCCTGTCCTCGTGTTATGATCTTCGTGATGGTGGTGCGCCACACACGAGTACGTGCATGTACATTTTTCGGAGGACTTGCGAGTCTCGACCTTCCATGTCTTTTCTGGAAGTTATGATCATTGGGGTTGGGATGGGAGTATGCATGCCCATGGGAACTTATCGTAGGATGAGCATGGGTAGGGTAGGGTAGCATATGGAGGGGGCTTCTATCTCGCAGCTTGACGTTTATGGCGGTGGAGGTTGACGGAGGATATGAAGTTTTAAATAAGTGATAATTAAAGAAAATGTGTGTATGGTAATAAAACTTAAGATAATAAAATGTGTGAGCACCCGATTAAGTTCAAGGACACAATATGTGAGCACCCATTTAAGTTTGAGGACACACGATCCAAGCTTGGGCTTTTCGATGCCAAGTGACTCTCCATAATGTCAGCCCCTACTTAGTAGCCTTTTGAGTGTCTGACCAGGACCTGTACTCCTTGCATTGTCTTAGGCTCTTGGTTGTAGCCATCATACTGTCTAGCGTGAGTGTTAGCCTTGGATGTTGTGCTTTATGTGTGTTTGTGGTTGGATCTTTATCTCCATCAGCACGGTGGGTGTGGACCTATGGGTGCCACGTGGTTAGGAGGTGTAGCTACCTTCACCACTACTAGGGATCGGTGTAGAGAGATGATCTTTTGTCCTAGTGCAACTGTTGCTGGACATTTTCACTTGGTACTTCGGGTTTTGGAGTATGCTTTCTTGTGATTGATGCTTTCATTGGAATGCTTGGATATCATGTTTAGATGATGTTAGTTTATTTGACGCATTCCATTATCATGATGTTTAGCATATGATGAGATGATGTTATTTGATTTAGTAGTATATCTGTTGCTTATTATTGTTTAGCATGTAATAGGAGATGTTATCTACTTGTAGGATTATGTAATGCTTTACTACTAGCATGTTAGATTTCCTTATGCTGATATTGTTGCATGTTTTAGTAGTGACGTCCCTATTATGACAGTACTAATGATTTGATCAGTGGCTTGGGATGTTACACGCCGTGGATGGCTAGGATCCATGATGGTCTTATGATGCTATTGACGGTTGGGAGGAACCGCGTACTTAGTTTTTTTGTTCAGTTCATTGTGATGTTGCTTTTGTTCTCTTCGATGTTTATTTTAGCATGTTCTTTGCTATTGTAGTTTAGATGGATTGATGTTCTTTGTTCTGTGTTCTTTCACTCAAGTGTTCATGCCTTGAGATGTGGTTCTGGTACTCCCTGGTGTGGAGGTTCTTTGGTCTGTTCTTCGCCTTTCTGAGTTTTGGAAGTGTCTTTGTTTTCTATGGGCAACATTTGTTCAGCATGGTGCGACTTTAAAAAGTATCGCACGCCCATGCAAACTATATCGTACGACACTGTAAAGTATTGCATGCCTTCTTTAGAAATGTCATATGACACTAAAAGAGTGTCGCACACCTTCTTTAGAAATGTCGTATGATGCTAAAAAGTGTTGCATGCCTTCTTGAGAAATGTCGTACGACACTAGAAGAGTGCCGCACGCCTTAAGGAGAAGTGTCGCCCTCCCTTAGTAAAAAGTGTCACACAGTTTTTGTGAAAAAACTGTGCGTGCCATTAGTGGGAACTTTTTTTCGTGATCCTATCTTTTTGAGAGTTTTTTTGGATACCCTTTTGGGCGTTCTTCGACCCTATGTTGTTGCATTTTGTATTCTAGTGGTTTTTGTTCTATGCAGTTTTTGTGTTTCGATTTTAGTCTCTTGGGGTTTAAAATATATCATTGAAGTTGACATATATTTAATTCCTTATACTTAAGATATATTTTAATTTATGCGACGAATCTTTTGAGATAGGTTTCAAACCTCTCGGAGATAAGTTATGGATTCTAGGAAATTTCAGGGCTTCAGAAATCCAGACTTAGCCAATTTTCAAGGCTGTAGGATTTTAGGCTTAGCCAAATTTTGGGATTCTGTATTTTACCCCAGCTTGGTGTTTTGCTGATGAGTGGTCATTTCCTGAGCCTTCATCTTGTTGTGGTGGTTGTTGGCTTTTTTTTGTGTGTGTTAGTCGGTAGTGGCATTCAAAGATCTGTTGGTTGTCGGGATTGTGGTGAAGTCTTCTATTGCGATCATTGTGATCCCTGTATGATGTTTTCATGTGCATTCATACTTGTAAAAAAAAAAAAAAATCTTGGCTTGATTTGAATCCTTGTTTCCAAGGATCTTTGGGCAGGGCATTACATCTGGTATCAGAGCCCATGTTCAAACATTGGGATCTTTGTGTTTATGTTTCCCTTGTAGTTGTTGCTGTGTTGGTTGAGTGCGAGTTTCTTGGTGAGAACTCATGATCTTTGTTGCTTTGGTATCTACTTGTGATGGATTTGCTTGTCCAGTAGATATGACTAGAGCAGTGTGTGGAGAAGGAAGTGAGTCTTCCTGGCTTTGTAGGTGGGATTGATGTGCCTTGGTTGGTTGGTTGCTTGTGTGACCCTTTTTGGATGGAACCACTGATTGGTGTCCATGTGTTGGCCTTGTGTGCCTCTTCTCGTTTCTCCTCGTGGAGTTAGGTGCATTGTTTCCTTGTTTTCTTCTTATTGCAAGTAAAAAGATGAATCTTATTTGTGATTCTTTATTTTTTTTTTATAATGATGAAATGGTTCCTTTCATTGAAAAAGAGTGTTTATTGTGAATCATTGCAAAGTTGTAGTTTTGCATTATATATTTGGGTTGATGACTTAAGTCCCCAATCTAATTACTTCTTAAGCTTATGGAAATTTGTATTTGATGTATGTCTAAATGTTGCATTGCATGGAAATTATTGTTATCTACATATGCATGACGTTACTGATGGTATATTGTTTGATGTGTGTGAGTGTGTTCTCTAACGATGCTAGGATGATGTATTCCTTAGCATTGTGTAGTGATTTATCCCTCTTGTGTGACCATACTCGGTCATCACCTATAATGTGATTTGTTTGATGCCTTATTCTATTTGGTTGGAGGTACTTTCCTTACGTTGTTGGGCTAGCATTGGTTTTTAGTATTTTCCTCTCTTGGAGTAGTCATCAAATTTTATCTATCACTCTCTTTGTGATAGTTGTCACATTTGACTTATTGTTGAAATGAGATTTTTTGGTAATTACTGTTGGAATTGACAATTCCCCCATTTGGGCTCTTTGATTATGTTTCATGATGACTATCCTGGATGTGTTTTAATTATTGCCTTGTTGTGTGTTTTGACTCTATCATGTTCATCTCAAACCTCTGGTAGTACGTACAAGAGATAATATCATGGAGAACATGCTAGTGTGTCTTTGATAGATTTAGAGCTATTAATGTAATTGGATGGTTTAAAAGATGAGTAAATGAAATGTTATTTTTGAAAGAAATTAAAAGGTATGTACTTGTTTTATGGTGACTCTTGGACCCTTGCTTGAAAATATTTCAGTTCATTATGCATTATTGCTTATGTTATGTTTAATTAATGAAATTATGAAAGAGGAGTAATGATGGTTTTAGTGTGTGACTTACCTTTAATTCCATGTCTTATGTTGTTTTTGGCATGTGTGCTCTTGTGTGGATTTGGACGTTTTGTCCATCGCTTGTCTTGGTGGCCAAGACTATTGTTTTTCCCTTGTGGTTTTTTTTTGAGTGGTGACTTAGATCTTGGGTCTTAGGACTCTCAAAGCTCCATCTTGTTATAGTTTTTGTCATTGTCTTTCTGGCACTTTTCTGATGGAGCCAATCTGAGTTCGGATGTGAAGCTATGGCTTTTGGAGTTGCTGATTGATGTTCCGAGTACCTTTTCGAGTAGAGGCCAATTCAATCATGAAATATCATATTTATGGCCATTGGAGAAGTTTAAATCCTCATGTTATTCATAATGAAAGAGTTATCTTGTCTTCATAATCTACTAGGTACTTGTTGGGGTTCGTGATTGGGTTTTTTCTTTCCTATTGCACTGAACCGCCCTTGTGAGGTGTAGTGTGGTTTGTGAGCATTTCTTGCTCAAGGATGATGTTGCCTTGTCTTTTGGGAGTGACTCAGTTCTTTGATGAGTCTAGATTCTCCTTTCTAGATGTTTTCTTTGGCGCATCTCCATATTTTTTCTCTCTAGAGAGAGTAGGCTAGTGTTGTTATGCCACTAGCTCAATTAGTGTTTTCTGTTGGGTATGTTGATGGTTAGTGGAATTGTGAGTTCCCTAATGCATCTTGGGTTGATTTTGTGTAGAGGTTGAGAGTTTCTCCCTCTCAGTCCTAATACTCAATAGTATCCTTCTCCCTAAGCTTATATCTTCATGTGGATTGTCTTAGTCAAGTTTTCTCTTTAACTGTTGACTTGAGGCTAGAGATTGAGTTTAGCGGTAGATTGGGTTGTGTTACCCTTGTTCCCAGTGGTAGTTGAGCTTTTGTACCTTGGAGAGGTGTTGTTCTCCTATGCTTGGTGGTGAGTAGTCTTTTGGAGTGTGTCCTTTTGTTTGTAAAATGTCATCCTCTTTATTCTAAGGTCGAGTTTGCATGGATTCCAGAATGATCATGTGTGACATGATAGTATTCTTGGGAATTTTGGGATGGTTATTTCCCATGATTCCAACTTTTTTTGGAAGCGCTTAGTGTTTTGACCTAGTTTTGTGGTCATGTGGTTGGTGCATGTTGTGGTTGCGCACCGATTGACAAGGTAGAGTGGCTTGTTCCTTACCTTGTATTGTTGATTTTATGGATAGATGCTTTTTCCTAGTGCATAGAAGGTTCCTTGTTGGAGGGCCTTGTGTCTGTGTGATACCCATTCTCTTGTGGTTAACCTATTTGGGGGTGAACGTGTTGGTTTGACAATGTTGGAGTGAATTGGGTTTGACTTGTAGAGAGTTTCTTGAGTCATTCCTATTGCTCGCTTTTGATTTTGGTTCTCATGTGTTTTGGTTTCTATTCTTGGATTGCAGGCTTCCAGGAGTAAGCCTAGTCTTTGGGGGGGATGATGTAGTGCCTCTCCCATTTGACTTTTGTAAGTCATCCTGATGGATGCAACCTTGCTAATCTTTTGTTGTGATAGATCATGATTGTGACCCTGAGTGGTCTACACCATTGAGGTGTTTGGATTTATGTTTATGTATCAGTTGCTTTGATTATGCGTTTGACTGATCTATGAGATTATGATGTGATTTATGGTTCACTGAGGTTTGTGCCAGTGGTTACTAGGATCGATGTCGTATCATGAGGTTGTTTCGTGATTACCTTGAGATGTGTGCAGAGATTGCACTATGTTTTATTACCATGCTACACTGGACTAGGTTCCTATAGTAGTGGTTAGTCATGTTTATGACTATGTTTACTTATGCATTTTAAGTGCCTTTTTAATATTGAATAATCTATCATTATTAAATGCATTAATGATTAGAAATGGATTGTTCATGTGAGATTATTTGGTTATGTGATGCAGACATTTACCTTGCTACATTTTGATTAGAGAGATATTTGTTACTCATGTTATGTTTACATTTGAGAGGACCTAAGGGTCAAGTGTTATACTTTGATTTCAGTATCATAGATATTAGACTCCTATGCTGTTTAGTTAATCATATTGCATGATGATGCTATTTTGAGATGACAGTGTGTTTTATGATGTTATCTAGTTATCTGGTATTTGGACATACCTCTGTTTATGTTAGGTGATGGATTTAATGCTATAGTTATTTACTTCATTCTTGCATTGTTATGCTTTATGCGAATGTGAGTGATGTAAATAGATTATTTTAATATAATTAAATAATGGTTAAATTAGGTGATTTAATGCATTTAGTGCTTCGATTATGTTATTATATGCAATTGCACTTGATCATGTTGTTTAGTGTGCAGGATTTATATCCCTCACAGTGGCACATGGAGTTAGTGATTCAGCCATTCATATTTTACCAATGTCATCCTTATATGGTCGATGTATCCTTAATTAAATGTTTGATTTAAACCTTTCGGTGATTATTAAATCCGAACTCATTTGCATCATGTGATTAGACTAGTAAGTGTGTCTATGCATTTTAGAGGTTCGCATTGTTGTGAAAGTTATTAAGGAGATTTATGTGTTTTTGGGTTTTCAAGCTTTTGAATTGATTTATTTTAATTTCTAGCAGCTTTTCCATAGATGAATTCCTATTTATAGGAATAGCCTATTTTCGTTTGGGTGGATTCAGGATTTAACTAGGTTGGCTGGTTAATTGCCCTAATCGATTATTCACTTGAAAAGTGAATAAATATCCAAAAATGAATTTAATTCCTCAGTTCTCACTTTCAAATTGGAAAGTTGGAGAGTAAAACCCAAAATCCTCTTTATTAGAATTTAGTTTTTTGTTCATTGTGGGAGCTACAGGCGTGGGATCGTCACGAGGTTGGGCTCATTGGATCTAGCTCGGGGAAACCTTGGATTGACACAATTTTCAGCTACTTCTGTGATATATTTATTTTATAGTTTAGATTCCCGTTTTTCCTTTTTGGCTTTGAGGTAGGGCTTTCTCGTTTTATTATTTTTGCTCCATTTCTGCTTTTTTTTTGGTAAACGTTTGTTTGGAGGTTGAGAACTAGTGTTCCCCTTCATTTTTGTATGCTAGTTCTACCTGGTTGGGCAGGTACGAACATTTCCTTATTTTTCGAGATGAGGGTTTGGGATTTTGCACCATTATGCTGGCCATTTTTTCATACGGTGTTCGATTCCATTTATTTTTGGATTTTTGTGGTTTTTGTGCCCAAAGGTCAAATGGGTTTTAATTTTGAAAGTTTTTCACAATTTGGGGTTTTTACCTTATTTTCCATGCCGCCCTATTTTCTTGGGTTTTTTTGGTACAATATGGGTCGTGGACCTTGATGATCCATTTGGATATTAGTCAGACCACTATTGCACTTTTATGTTGCATTGGAATGCATGTTTCATCCGTACTCCTGACGTTGTGTTCGGTTGAGTGATTTTATACCCGGTGTTATTGTGTCTTTTAGACCTTTTCTTTTGTTTCATGAACGCTAGGATTCGTGTAGAATCCATACTCTCAAATTGAGGTCAGTTGAGTAAGTTCATGATGTTTGGTCTTGTTGCATCATTAGGATTCGTGTAGAATCCATATTCTCGGATTGAGGCCGGTTGAGTGATTTTATGATGTATGGTTTTATTGGCTTTGGGATTCATGTAGAATCCATCCTTTTGAGTTACTTTCCATTGGGTGTTTCGTTTTACATTATGTTCTCATTCCTGTCCTTGTGTTATGATCTTTGTGATGGTGGTGCTCCACACATGAGTATGTGCATGTACATTTGTCAGAGGACTTGTGAGTCTCAACCTTCCATGTCTTTTTTGGAATTTATGATCATTGGGGTTGGGATGGGAGTATGCATGTCCATAGGCACTTATCGTAGGATGAGCATGGGTAGGGTAGGGTAGCATATGGAGGGGGCTTCTATCTCACAGCTCGGCGTTTATGGCGCTAGAGGTTGATAGAGGATATGAAGTTTTAAATAAGTGATAATTAAAGAAAATGTGTGTATGGTAATAAAACTTAAGATAATAAAATGTGTGAGCACCCGATTAAGTTCGAGGACACAATGTGTGAGAACCCATTTAAGTTTGAGGACACACGATCTAAGCTTGAGCTTTTCGATGCCAAGCGACTCTCCATGATATCAGCCCCTACTTAGTAGCCTTTTGAGTGTCTGACCAGTACCTGTACTCCTTGGATTGTCTTTGGTTCTTGGTTGCAGCCATCATACTGTCTGGCGTGAGTGTTAGCCTTGGATGTTGTGCTTTATGTGTGTTTGTGGTTGGATCTTTATCTCCATCAGCATGGTGGGTGTGGACCTATGGGTGCCACATGGTTGGGAGGCGTAGCTACCTTCACCACTACTAGGGATCGGTGTACAGAGATGATGTTTTGTCCTAGTGCAACCATTGTTGGATGTTTTCACTTGGTACTTCGGGTTCCAGAGTATGCTTTCTTGTGATTTATGCTTTCATTGGAATGCTTGGATATCATGTTTAGATGATGTTAGTTTATTTGACGCATTCCATTATCATGATGTTTAGCATATGATGAGATGATGTTATTTGATTTATTAGTATATCTATTGCTTATTGTTGTTTAGCATGTAATAGGAGATGTTATCTACTTGTAGGATTATCTGATGCTTTACTACTAGCATGTTAGATTTCCTGATGCTGATATTGTTGCATGTTTTAGTAGTGATGTCCCTATTATGACAGTACTGACGATTTGGTCGATGGCTTGGGATGTTATGCGCAGGGGATGGCTAGAATTTACGATGGTCTTATGATGCTATTGACGGTTGGGAGGAACTGCATACTTAGTTTGTTTGTTTAGTTCATTACGATGTTGCTTTTGTTCTCTTCGATGTTTATTTTAGCATGTTCTTTGCTATTGTAGTTTAGATGGATTGAAGTTCTTTGTTCTGTGTTGTTCTTTCACTTGAGTCTTCATGCCTTGAGATGTGGTTCTGGTACTCCCTGGTGTGGAGGTTCTTTGGTCTATTCTTTGCCTTTCTGAGTTCTGGAAGTTTCTTTGTTTTCTATGGATGACATTTGTTTAGCATGGTGCGACACTTTAAAAAATATCGCATGCCCATGAAAACTATGTCATATGACATTGTAAAGTATCACATGCCTTCTTGAGAAATGTCATAGGACACTGGAAGAGTGTCGTATGCCTTCTTGAGAAATTTCGTATGATGCTGAAAATTGTCGCATGCCTTCTTGAGAAATGTCATACGACACTGGAAGAGTGTCGCACGCCTTAAGGAGAAGTGTCGCCCTCCCTTAGTAAAAAGTGTCGCACGGTTTTTGTGAAAAACCTGCACGTGCCATCAGCGAGCACTTTTATTTGTAATCCTATCTTTTTGAGAGTTTTTTTGGATACCCTTTTGGGTGTTATTCAACCCTATGTTGTTGCATTTTGTATTCTAGTGGTTTTTGTTCTATGCAGTTTTCATGTTTTTGTTTTAGTCTCTTGGGGTTTAAAATATATCGTTCAAGTATAAGTTGACGTATATTTAATTCTTTATACTTAAGATATATTTTAATTTATGCAATGAATCTTTTGAGATAGGTTTCAAACCTCTCGGAGATAAGTTATGGATTCTAGGAAATTTCAGGGCTTCAGAAATCCAGACTTAGCCAATTTTCAAGGCTTTAGGATTTCAGGCTTAGCCAAATTTTGGGATTCTGCATTTTACCCCAGCTTGGTGTTTTGTTAATGAGTGGTCATTTGTTGAGCCCTCATCTTTTTGTGGTGGTTGTTGGCTTTTGTTCATGTGTGTTAGTTGGTAGCAGCATTCAGAGATCTGTTGGTTGTCGAGATTGTGGTGATGTCTTCTATTGTGATCGTTGTGATCCCTGTATGATGTTATGTGCATTCATACTTGTAAAAAAAATAAAAAATCTTGGCTTGATTTGAATCCTTGTTTCCAAGGATCTTCGAGCAGGGCATTACATTTTCAGATTCTTCTAATTTTACATTGAGTTCTAACGTGACTTTTGGAACCTTTTGTTTTGGTGGTGGATGCCAATTGGCATATTATAGAATGTATTCCTAACCCTAATTGAATTGGGGTCTATTTAAGAACATCTTTTGCATTGTAGAGGCAGTTCTTAGTGGAGTTAGAGAGAAGGCACTGTGTGGAGGATTTCTTTCTCCAGAATCATAATATTGTAAGCCCATAGGGTATTTTTCATTGATAATAATATTTCTCTTTTCCTATGTGTTCATTTTGATCTTTGGTTGTGTCTCCATCATTATTGTTATAAGTCCTAGTGACTCTCAAATCATCTCATGGATTCTCTCTTTTTATCTTCTTATTATTTTATTTTTAACTCATGTAAAGGCTCATGCACCCATTAATTGATATAAACAAGGGTGGAGACCTACATAGCAACATTTAGAGAGATAGTTTGTATGTAATTAGATTTATTTTATTATTATTTTAACATGGGTTTGCATTAGAATAGATCTCACTCCTGACACAAAAGGAGGAGGTAATTTATTTTAAATACATAGATGTAATATGTACTCCTAACCAATAATTTGATGCAATAATATATGCTATTAGTTCTCTCATTTTGAGTGTAGTTAATCCTATTAGAGTGTGTTATTATTCTTGTGAGTGCATTTGTTGGATTCAATTGTCTAATTTTTTGTTGTCTTTGATGTTACACAAATGTCATATCAATTATCAAATAGTGTCTACCAAGCTCAGTTGGTCAACAAAGCAATTTTCTATATCTACCAAGCATTCCTAAAAATTACTTTGCATAGACAATGTCTATCGAGCTAAATCCGGTGTCAAAGAAATTGTGGCAGGAGGTAGTGTTAACCGAGATCACATGGTTAACGAAGGAAATTTGGTCAAAAATTAGTGCTTACCAAGTTCACTCAATCTCCAAAAGATTTTGTAGGAATCATTGTGTTAACTGAGCATGTGTTGGTTAACATAGGAAATATTTTCAGGAATAGTGTTTACCAAACAAGGTCAGCTAATGAAGGATTTTGTTAATTTGAGAATTAAAGTTTAATTGTTTCAAGTATTGATTCCAGCTAAATGAGGTAATATTTATTGGTAATTATAAGTTGTAAATGAGATGACTTAATAATTTGAAAGGTATATATGAAAGGTCAAGTTAAATTCTAAATGTATGAGTGAGTATGCAAGTGTATTGATTGTTTGAAGAGGAAAATGTGAGAAAACTTTGAAGGATGGTCAAATATCCTTAAGGAGTAGAAAAGTTTCATTTGATCAGGAAGGATCTTGTGTGAAGCAGAATAGAGATCTATAATCAGCAATTTAGTTGCATCTCATTCAGGTCATTTCATTATTACTTTCTTATCATTGTAGCAATGATTCCAAAATCTCTTAGCAGAGTTGGTTTAAAAACCATTTGTAAATCCTCTAACAAGGTGACAATTCTATTGAATTGTTCTAAATACCTCTTGCAAGGCCACTCCTAACAAGGTTATTAAATCCTCTAACAAGGTCACACCTAATAGTGTTTTTTGTAACCTTAACTAGGTTGGCTCCTAACAAGGGTCACTTCGGAAGAGTGAAAATTAGTAGCTAGTTACTTGGTGGTTTCTTCCATATTGGGTTTCCACATTAAATCTAGTGTCTCATGTGTTCTTTTTATTTCTTTTATACTGGCATGTTAATCACTGTGAATGTTTAAGATATGTTAAAGTTAACATACACTGCATTTATCAAGTTACAACATTTTAAGTATGTTTACCGAGTGACAGTAGTAACTAATTTTATCAGATATCTAAGGGATCTATGGATTTGTTTTTTTGGTTAGTGATTCACCTCCCACCCCCCTCCTTAGTTATTCTATATATATTTCCAACAATTGGTATTAGAGCTTTTAGTGCTTGCAAGAAGGGTTTCAAGGACCTAAGCTAAAGATCAAGATGTCTTACAAGAGAGAAACTCCAAGGCTTACCAAAGATAACTTTTCAACTTGGCAAGGACTGATGAGACTTCATCTAGCTTCCATTGAAGATACATGATTGAAATACCTTGATGAAGAATATACAACTCCTTCTGGTACATTATCTATTAATGACATTGCTGAGAAAAAGACTCATAACACCATGATGATAGACATTGCATCTGCTCTAAGCTATGAATAATTTGATGATATTAAGGACTACAAAACTACCTTTGAAATGTGGAACAAGCTAAAGGATATCTATGGAGGTGATGACAATGTCAGGAGAGCCAAAGTGCAAGCCTAAGAGGACAATCTGATTAGATGAGAATGAGTGAGGATGAAAACATTGCCAAATATGTTGAAAGGATCAAAGCAAGTGTTAGTGCAATCAAAGCTTCTGGAGGAGATATCAATGAAGAAACAATTATAAGTAAAGTTCTTAGAACATTGCTTCCCATTTATGCAATTAGAGTATCTAAAATCCAAGAAAGAAGATGTGAGGAAAATCATAAGATAACTTTGGATGCCATAGTAGGAAGATTGACAATCATTGAGCTAGATAACTATGCCAATTATATTCTAGCTTCCAAGAATATTGAATCTACATTTGAGGCCAAGCTTTCACTTAAAGAAAAAGGCAAGAAAATAAAGGACTCCCAGTCAAAAAGTGAAGAAGAATTAGAGAAAAATTTTGACAGTGATATTGAAGTTGTTGAAGCTCTACTTGCAAGGAAATATTCTAGAGGCAAAGAAAAATACAAAGGTAAAGTTCCCCTAATCTATTTTTCATGTGAGGAAATTGGTCATATTGCAGCCATGTTCCCAAACAAGAAAAAACAAGAATGAGAAGAAAGGTCACAAGTGCAATGGCAAGAAAGATTTCAAATCATTCAAAGACAAAGGTAGGAAAACATATTTTATGGCCAAGGACTCTAAGGATTCTGATAATAGTGAAGATGAAATTGTTTACATTGTTATGAAAGATGAATCTGATGATGAAGAAGATAAGATGACACTTATCTCTCATATGAGAAAAAATGATACATGGATCATAGATAGTGGATGTTCACATCATATAACTAGTGAAAAAAAAGTTTGAACACTTTGAAGACTATAATGGTGGTAGTGTAAGGTTTGGAAATAATGAACCATGTTGCATAAAAGGAAGAGGTCAAATCTCATTAACCAAAGAACTTGTATGTGATAATACCTATCGGGTTAAGGGATTAAAACATAATATATTGAGTGTTGCATAGCTAATCAATATTGGATACAAGGTGGAATTCATACATGGAAAGGTAATACTGTTGGATGACAAAGGAAAGTTTATTGGATCAGGAAAACAAACAAAAGGTAACTTGTTTTAATTGGTTCTTGGTGAGTGCTCATGTTTTATTGCTCAAGTTGAAGAAAGTTGGTTATGGCACAAAAAGTTATGTCATGTAAATTTTGATAACATGGTGAGAATAAAAAAATTTAAGAAAGTAAGAGGCATTCTTAGTTTGAATAAACTTGATGTTGGTCTATGCAAGAATTGTCAGATTGGTAAGATGGGAAAGACTAGCTTTAAAAGTAAAAACTAGCAGTCTGAAGATATTTTGGAGATTGTGCATATTGATTTATGTGGACCTATTAGAATTGAGAGCTATACTGGAGAAAAGTTCTTCATTCTTTTTGTTGATGAGTACTCTAGAATGATGATTATTATGTATCTAAGAGAGAAGTCAAAAGCATTTGAGAAATTCAAATGGTATTTGTCTAGAGAAGAGAAGGAAATAGGGAAAAGATTGAAATGCTTAAAATCAAATAGAGGTGGTGAAGTCATCTCTAATGAATTCAATAACTTTTACATTGAAAGAGGAATCAAAAGATAGGTATTAGCTCCTAGAACTCATGAGCAGAATGGAATAGCTGAAAGGAGGAATAGATCTGTCATAGATTGTGCAAGGACTCTAATGATTGAAAAGAACATTGCTATCAAATACTGGAAGGAAGCTATCAGCATTGTATTTCATACCTTAAACTAAGTATAGTTTAAGGACTCATTCAAAACCCCCTATGAGTTATGGTATGGCTATAAACCCAATGTAGGTTACCTGAAAGTATTTGGAAGTAAATGTTACATCTTGAAATAATCTAGAAAAGGAAAATTTGATGTGAAAGGTGATGTAGGTATATTTTTGGGATATTCTTTCAAGAGTAAGACATATAGATGTTTGAATTTGTCTACTCACAAAATCATAGAAAGTGCACATGTGAAAGTTAATGAGTTTTTAGAAAGGAACAAAGAAGAAAGAATAAAGGAACTAGAAGATTATAGAAGATTTATTTTTATTGAACCTGATACATTGCTAGACACATCTGTTAATTAGGAGACTTCTCCTGAGTCTTCCTCAGTCACTGAGTTGTAAAAAGTTCAAACTAAGTCACAAGAACTCAAGTCACATTCTGATACTACTGAGCCAATGCCTACCGAGTCTGAGTAGCCAAAATATGAAGTTGAAATTTAAGAGGATGACAATGCAATTCATTGAAGAGGAAAGGAACCTATATTGGCCAAGTATGTTAGAAGACATCATGAACCAGATCAGATTATTGAAGACAAATCAAAAAGTACTATGACAATAAGTAAGCTAAAAGGTACTTGTTTACTTGCTAATTTTGAACTTAGAAATGTCAAAAATGCATTGGAAAATGAAAGTTGGATTGAGGCTATGAATGAAGAGATAGAGAAAATAAAGAAGAAGAAAAATGGACTCTTGTACTTAAGCCTAAAGATAAAAATGTGATTGGAACAAAATGAGTATTTAGGAATAAGTTGAATGGAGATGGTAAGGTATCAAGAAATAAAGCTAGATTGGTATGTAAAGGTTACTCTCAAGAAAAAGGAATTGATTATGATGAGACTTTTGCTCCTATCACAATATTGGAAGGTGTCAAGACCTTACTTGCATATGCTACATATAAAGGATTTAATGTATATCAAATGGATATTAAATATGCATTTCTCAATGGTATTCTTGATGAAGAAGTCTACATTGAAAAACCTAAAGGTTTTGTTGATCTGGAAAAAATGGACATGGTCTACAAATTACACAAAGCATTATATGGTCTGGAACAAGCTCGTAGAGCATGGTATGAGAGATTTCATAACTACCTTATTTAGATTGGTTTCTAGAGAACTAATGATAACAGTAGCTTGTATATCAAGGAAGTTTATATGAGCAATGTTAGTATGCTAATAGAAACCAAATTTAAATAAAGCTTCTACAAACTAAACAAAATTCATAAACTTCAAGATAGACTAAGATGAGCTCTCAATTGAGAATATGAGCCATTAATGGGCTTTCTCAATGAGAAGCTCTCTTGTTGAGTAGCTTTGTCTAAATAGATAGGATGTATGCTCAAGCTTATGCTTCAAAAAGGGCTTCAAATGGAGTTGGAATTTGGGTGTGAGTGTATGGTTTTGATGTAAAATGGCTTCTTAAAATGGCATTATGACTTTACTTCATGGATTGTGTTATTTGTCAAAGGGGAAGGATCCAATTTATAGGCAAGAGGCTTGAGGGATTGAGGGCTAAAATGCAAGGATAAGAAAAAGCTCATGGAGGGCTCAGATTGCATGAGAGGAGAGCACATGGATTGTGCTTCCTTACAACCAATCAGGGAGTGACACATGTCACAAGGTGAGAGGATGGAGAAAAGGGGAAGGATGAGTCAACAAAGGAGGCTCAAGGGATAAAATCTTCATAAAGACCCTCATAATGGCTTGTAATAGCAATAAAAGGTCTTGTAAGAGTCATTTATGGCCTAGTGGGCTTCATAAAGTTTTATGGTTGGGATATTTTGAAGGAGATGAGAGGAATTTTGACTTGGGGTTGATTAGGAAGGTTTTAAGCTTGCTTAGGATTGTGCAAATGATTAGAGGATGGATTAGGATGGTTTAGGATTAGCTTAGGGATAGGCAAGTGGATGGCATTTAATGAGGGTGGGTGAAGGAGGAGATATTTGTTAACTTTGGCTTGGGTTAGGAAGTTTTAACTCATGTTTAGGGAATGTGACAAGGTTAGGAGGGGATTAGGATTAGTTTTAAAGACATCTTCTAAAAGATTCTAGACTTTGGACGAGGATAAAGATTTTCTAGAATAGTCTAGAATTTCCTAAGATGAGGATGAAGACTTTCTAGAAGAGTCTAGAACTTCTTAGGATGAGGATAAATTAGATTTTTAGGAAATGAATAAAGTTTTATTTATTTCAAGGGTTTGGGTTGAGGAGATATTTATTAAAACTTTTTTAATAAACATGAGGATTAATATTTAATCTTAATTAAATATTTTGAGTTGGGATTAGGGGTAGGAAATGATGGGATTAGCCTTTAATCAAAATTAAAGAAGGGTTAGAAGATTTTGGAAGAGGTTAGTGGTCTTAAGGAAATTGGCTAAGTTTTGGGCAAAAAATAATTTTTTTATTTATTTTGGTTTTTTTGATCAATTTATTAATTAAATAATTAATAAATAAGGAAATAATGTTTAAATAAAATTTAAACATTTTTGGGAGGGATTCCTCAATTAAATATGTTTAATTAAGATAAAGGGATTTAATGGCATAAAAATAAATAAATTAATTAAATAAATAATTAATTAATAAATGATGATGTCATCAGGACTTTTTCAGAAAATAAAAATAATTTATTTTCTAAAGGTTTTTTGGTGTCTACAGGAAGGACTAGATAACAATATTTTTTTGACAGAAATATTTGTGGATGATACTTTGTTTATAGGGAATGATGATCTATGCAAAGAATTTTTAGAGAAAATGAACATAGAATTTGAAATGTCTATGTTTGGTGAGATTAATTTCTTTTTTGGTCTTTAGATTTAGTAGAGCAAGAATGGTATCTACATCACTCAATCTAAGTATATCAAGGAGATACTCAAGAAGTTCGGTATGGAAGATTCAAAACTAGTAGAAACCCCATGTGTACTAGACTAAAGGTTACCAAAGATGATGACTCAAAAGAGGTAGATTAGACCTTATATAGATCAATTATTGAAAAATTACAATATGTAGTTCATATAAGGCCTAATATTGCTCTTGCAATTGGTATAGTGGCAAGATTCTTAGCAAAAATTAGAGAAAATCACATGATGGCAATCAAAAGGATCTTGAGATACTTGAAAGGCACTAAAGATTATGGATAGTGGTATAAACTTGGAGGAAATTTGGACTTAAAATTGTTTAATGATGCTGATTAGACAGGAAACATTGATGATAAAAAGAGTAAAAGTGGTGGAAGGTTGGTGGCTTGGACAAGTAAAAAGAAAAATTGCACATCCCAATCTATAGCAGAAGAAAAATATGTTGCAGCAAAAGTGAACTATTCTAATATTGTTTGGTTTAAATAGTTGTTGGAAGGAATAAAGGTTGAGATCAAAGAACCAATTGTTATGTTTTGTGATAATACAAGTGTAATTAACATATCAAAGAATCCAGTGATGCATTCCAAAACCAAGCACATTGTAATAAAGTACCACTCTGTCAAAGAATTGGTGCAAGATAAGGAAATCATATTAGAATATGTACATACAAAAGAACATATTGTAGACATATTCACCAAGCCATTACCTAAGGATGCATTCTTGTATCTAAGAGGTAAGTTAGGGGTCATTCCCGTATCTAAAGCTCAGTAAAATAAAGTTTTAGTGATGCATCAACAGGTACCAAGTTGAAGATCTATCAGTTGGTGCAACATAGTCAAAAGAATATTACATATGAATCAACACTTAAGGTACATTGATACTCATTTTGTATGTGTTGTCTTTGGCATGTGTTGTCAAAGAGGGAGAGTTTACTATAATATCTTTCTAAAATTTGTTTGAGGGAGAGTTTATTATTTGGAGAAGCTATGTATTTCCTTCATAGAGGGAGATTACTACATTAGAGAAGTTTATGGCATAAAATCTAAGAGGGAGAAAATTTTCTATCTTGTTTTCAATTTTCATTGTGCTATGACATGTTGTGTTGCCATCAATGCCAAAGAGGGAGATTGTTGGATACCATTGTCAAATTGTGTGTTGTCTTTGATGTTACACAAATGTCATATCAATTATTAGATAATGTCTATCGAGCTTAGTTAGTTAGCAAACAAATTTTTCATGTCTACCGAGCATTCTTAAAAATTACTCTGCATAGATAGTGTCTGCCGTGCTCACTTAGGCATCAAAGAAATTGTGGTAGAAAGTAGTGTTAACTGAGCTCACATGGTTAACGAAGGAAATTTGGTTAGAAGTTAGTGCTTACCAAGTTAATTCAGTCTCCAAAGGATTTTGCAAGAATTGCTATGTTAACTAAGCATCTGTTGGTTAATACATGAAATCTTTTTAAGAACGATGTTTACTGAGTAGGGTTGGCTAATGAAGGATTTTGTTAATTTGAGAATTAAAGTTTAATTGTTTCAAGTATTCATTCCCGTCGATTGAGGTAATGATTATTGGTAATTGTGAGTTGTAAATGAGCCGACTTGATAATTTGAAAGGTATATATGAAAGGTCAAGTTGATAATTCTTAATGTATGAGTGAGTATGCAAGTGTATTGATTGTTTGAAGAGGAAAGTGTGAGAAAAATTTGAAGGATGGTCAGATATCCTTAAGGAGCAAAAAATTTTCATTTGATTAGGAAGGATCTTGTGTGAAGCAGAACAAAGATCTGTAATCAGCAATTCAGTTGCATCTCATTCAGGTCATGTGATTGTTACTTTCTTACCATTGTAGTAGTGATTCCAAAATCTCTTAGTAGAGTTGGTTTAATAGCCATTTGTAAATCCTCTAACAAGGTGACAGTTCTATTGAATTTTTCTAAAGACCTCTTGCAAGGACACTCCTAATAGGGTGATTAAATCCTCTAACAAGGTCACACCTAATAGTGTGTTTTGTAACCTTTAACCAAGTTGGCTCCTAATAGGGCTCACTTTAGAAGAGTGAAAATCAGTAGCTAGTTACTTGGTGGTTTTTCCCATATTGGATTTCATGTTAAATTTGGTGTCTCGTGTGTTCTTGTTATTTACTTTATGCTTGCATGTTAATCACTATGAATTTTTAAGATTAGTTATAGTTAACATACACTGCATTTACTAAGTTACAACATTTTAAGTGTGTTTATCGAGTGACAATAGTAACTAGTTTTATCAGACATCTAAGGGATCTGTGGATTTGTTTTGTAGTAATTGATTCACAACTCCCCCCTCCCCCTTAGTTACTCCATCTATATTTCCAACAACATTTTCATGAATAATAATGGAGGTAATGGTTTTATTGCATTGTTATAATTGTGTAATGTTTTAATTTTGGTGTTTTCCTTATGTTAATGAGTTCTAGTATTGTTATAAACTAGAGAAAGGATCATTATTGTTCTTACATAACATTTTGTCTTGTCTAAATGCACTTTCCATGACCTTGTGATAAGATAAAATGTGAAACATGTTTCAATTTTATTGGAGTTCCCATTGCCAATTGCATCAATGGAGTTGAGGAAACATTGCTCCTAATTTCATTGATTTTGTACTAGATCTTTTTCATAATTTAATTCAATGACATGTTGTTACTTTGGCTTTGTCCATTAGGAATTTCCCTTTTAGTAACTTGCCTCAAATCTCTTGTTAATCTATCTTCATCATTTTCTTTTTATAAAACTTGGTTAAAGTAGAAATTCACAAGGTTGTATTGGTTAGGAATTGCACTCATCATAAAATAGAAAATAGAAAATAGAAAAATATATTTCTTTGGTTTTGTGGTTATGTTTCAGAAAATTTTTGTAGAATTGGTAGATACCAGTAAAGGCATCCTTGTGAACCCTCACATTTATCTTCAATTGAGTTACCGAACAAGTTGAAAAATAACCATCTAGAAGCTTGGAGTTGGTCATTGATTACGTTTTCAAGAGAGAGATTCAAAATAATTTACATCATTAGCATCATGCAAAATAATTACTCAATAAGTTGCAACATATAAATCCTCAACCATGGCAACCACAAGTAAATCCATATTAGCAACATGTAAATCCATGTCCATATTCACATTAGTAGCAATATGTAGTTCCTCATCAACACAAGTGAAACTCTCATCATCAATGATCTCATCATCCACAATATAATTATCTACAATTTCTATGTCAAATTAATCCACTTGCTCATAAAATTGAGAAGATACCTCATCATCTTTAGAGAAGTCATCATGTACTTCAAAAATCCATCTTTTTTTCTTGAAAAATTTGTATAAATAACTAGACAACTCTCTTTCTGATTGGTAAATGCCAACTCAAATAAGACTACCTCATGTATTCATTCATCTTATTTAATTTATCTAAAAATTGGTACAACTTTGAAATCAAGTTCCTCTCAACTTGCAAATATATCACATTGAAAATATGATTACAAGATTCTAGTGGCCTCATACTTAATGATCTTCTTTATATCTTTGTAACATGCATGAATTTGGAAATATGCTCACTCAAGAAAAACTCCATCTTCTCACATCAAGGTTTCATAAACAAAACATTCCATTTACAAGATGTCCTCTACAATTATGATCCAGAACCATGATCTTTCTATTAGAACTAGATAATACTGAGGCGGGGGGGAGGGGTGTGGGGGGTGAATCAATATTCTACAAACTTTTCCCCACAATTGAATATTGCTATTTACTTTATAACATGTATATGAAATTAAACCAATAATTTTGAATAGAAAATAAATCCATACACAAAGCAAACTCATAACACCATTTTTTTTTAACTAGGCAAACCCTTTCCAAGGGAAAACCCCAGTGGGGATGGTACCCAAAAAATGATCCACTAAAAAAAAGAATCATGTTAAGAATATTAACCCTATTAGGAGTTTTTAATACAAATACAGATGTATGCAAGAAGAGCCCATTGCCCAAACATGCAATAATACAATGTAGTGCCTTTATACAAAAGAGATAGATACAAAAGCCTCTTTATTATTGATTTTTGTACATCACATTTCTCTAATCTTACATCAAAATTCACATTACAAAGCCTTCACATAAGTTTGCATATCACATACATAGTTCACAAAACTACACCATATTTCACAAATTACAATCTTCCTTTATATCTTACATTTTAACAAAACTCTAACCTGTCAGCCTTTAGGCTTTCACATACTTAGAATAATACAAAAAAAAATCTTTCCCTCATAGGGTTAACATCTAGGATGTGTTAGACTGGGGTTGCCATTGCACCAAAAGATCGATCTTTCAATGCCCAATACAACCACTCAACTTATAGTACACAAGAGGCAGTTAAGCCCTTGTCATGAGTCCCAAGGGGAGTGTTGAATAAATTTCCAACATTCTTCCCCTCAACATTACACAAGGGTTTTAGGGTTTGAACCTATGACCAAGCTCTGATACCACTTATAGAGTAGGGTTTTTGTTGCACCAAAAGACCAATCTTTCAATGCCCAATACAACCACTGAACTTATAGTACATAAGAGGTGGTTAAGCCCTTGTTACAAATCCTGAGGGGAACATTGAATAAATTTCCAACATGATGTCATCCCTAATTAGATAAGTAATTATTTCATATCCAAAACAATTCTTTAACCTTTAATTTACCTTTTTACTGATGTACTATGTTCTGCTCTATTCACTTCCTTTACTAATAAAAGTAATATATCTAATGTCATATTGTACATACCATACTGCATACTTAGCCACATTATCAGGACACTCTGTACTACTTGTCCTTAACTGTACACATGCCAAATATCTCTATAGACTGGGCATTACCAAAAATTGTTCATGTGTTACTAGTTCAATTGTCCAACACCAAAATAATTTTCTATACCTAACTATGAGATCTTTATCTATACATTATGCCTTCTCATCCTAAGATATATGTTTCCATTAATGAAAACTCCAACTTCTCAAACTTAGCCATATTTCCAACAATCTCCCCCTTTGGCATTGATGGAAAAATTGGCTAAGCCCCAAAATGTTGTTAAAAAACTTTCTTCAAAACTAGCCTTCAAAATTTACAAAATTTCAAATTTCAAAATTTGTGGATCATGCAATTATAACTATCCATTCCTTATAGCTACTTATACTATATAATACTACTCCCCTTTGTATATTATTATTACTCTCCCTTGTGTTACTTGCATTATATTGTATACAATTTTCATGTACTCTTCTCTCCCTTTGACATCAATGACAAAGGTGTCAAAACTTATATACATATCAAAATTTTGGTTCATTACCTCTTCTCTTGATTGTTAAATGAGAGATACAGTCTGCAAAACTTATTTTTAAACAATTCAAGTTCTTCTTCCATGTATCTTTCACTCCCTCTAATATGTTGAGGAGAGCGCATAACCTATAAGACACAATTGCAATTTCTTTCAAGTCTGAATAGATGAACTTATCAAAGGATGTCTTTTCTACTAGACATTCCTCTACCTTATGCTTAATTGTGCTTAATTTCACTAATAGGTGTTCTCTCAGAAGTGAGAACCTTTTAGTAATCCTTTTTTTCTATTCTAACGGGTTTATTTCAATAGAAGTCTTGCTGACGTATTTTTTAATTGCTTCAATTTTAACACTAGGTTGGTTGAGTTGATTCGTCAATACCTTGACTTCATCATGCTTTTTATTTAGCTCCTCATCAATGCCCTTGGTGAAATTTAAGGACATGACACATTTGGCATATAATTCCTTTCCTTTAGTTTTTCATCTTCTTAACTCCTTGATGCAAGCATCAAGAGTTCCCATGTCATTTTTGATGTTTTGACATACAATATCAAACATTTGAGCATCTTGCTTCACTTACACCTAATATGTTGCTATGTTTAACAAGTTTGTGAATTCAACATACAATTCTTGAATCACAGCCTTGACAATATCCTCTGGATTAGGATATGATGATCTTACTATTAGCATGCTTTGTAACTTTTTAGTTATATCCATAAGGGTTTTATGTTAACTCTTCACTTTTTTTTCTTGTTGATTATCTTGTTAAGAGATGATATTGATCCTATCTAATCATTATCATCTAAACCTTTTAGTGTTGCAAGGGTTAGAGATGTGCTAGGTGTACTTTCCTTGTTATTATCTTCCTCTTTCTTCTTCTTTTCTTCTTCTTCCTTTTTCTTTTCTTTATACTCTTTCTTCTTTTGTTCCTCTACTTCTTTCAACTTTCTCTCTTCTTCTTCATTCTTCTTCTTTTGTTCTTCCTCCTTCCCAATTTCTTCATTTACTTCCTAAAATTTTCCTCATATTATCAGTATGGTTCTCTTCTTGTTTCTTAGATATGGCTCTAGACTTTGCATTAGACTAGCCATGTGCTCATCATTATCAATTTGGCAAAATTTGTTGAGTTGATTTTGTGTGATATATTTATCTTCTTCAAAAAATCTCTTTCTCTTATTTGTAGCATCTCATAGAGGTCTTTTAGAATATAATCCTTTACATCCTCAAATTTTTTACTATATATGTCTATGTGTCTAATAACAACACTCTCTAATTGGAGCTTATCATTACTAGTATGCAAATGATAAAACTTGTTCAATTGTACAAAACTTTCATCATTTATGATTGCATTTTTTAAATTACCTTTTCTATTTTAGTCTTCCAAGCCTTCCTTCATGTTTATACACTTTTGGTTCCTTCTTAGTAGACTTGTGAGGCTCCATTTGACCTTAAGTCTTCTTGCTTAGCAGGCTTGGCATGATTTCCTTCTATCTCTTTCCTAGTCTTATAGCCATTAGCATTCCTCCTCTTTTTCCTTGATGAATTAGGTGATTCTTGATTCACCTCTACATGTTTGATTCACCTTATCTTCACCTCAAAAACCTCTACCTTTGGCTACTTGGTGAGTGGAATGGTAGGTTTGATAGGTGCCTACTACTATGAAACTATTTCATAGGGGGCACTAGGTACTATAGATGGAGGTATAGCTACTATCACTTCATTAGTTGGTCCTATTGATGCCAAGGATGGAGTGTACATAATCTCTTGCTAACTATTCTTCTACATTCTAGTGAGATTTTTCCTCACTACACTTGCTTACTCAACTATCATTCTATCTTGCTGCCAAGATATCTTCATGACTGCTCCTACCTTATTCTTGGCATATTTCTCCAATTGAGTTTGACTAATTGATTTTATCAACTCCTTGTATGTTCCAAATCTATCAAACTCTTCATCTTTGCTCACTTCAAGGATAGTTTGGGAATATCCTTCTATTTCTACTTCTATTATTTCATATCCCAAGGGTTCAACATACATCATCCTTGGCTCAACTACTTCTATGTATGTGAAGTATGTGCCTACCATGAAGCTTATATCCTCCTTGTACTTTTTTGACATAGAGGATGGGATTCTAATTATTTCCCTCATCTTTGTCTAATAGGTTTTCTTATCAAATTTGCACTATCATTCATTTTCTCAATAATGTGTCTGTTAAATACTTATAAAATATTTACCATTCTGTATCTGTCACTACTCACTATTGTAGATGTCTATATGGATGGAAATCTTTCAATTAAATGGAAGAACATATATATGATTAAAGACAAGAATTTGAACTAACTATTCTTTACTTTCTTAATTTTCTCTAGGTTCTCTACTACTTGTGCTCTCAAGATTTCACACAAATTGATTTTATCCTTTTCAACACAAATCTTATAGGTTTCTTTGCCATCTACCATGTCATCCTCTCAAGAACTATAACACATTCTTGTAGTAATGATTCCACTTAATAATCTGATATCATGTTGCTTAATCTTTCTTATGAAATTTCATTTGACATTATAATCTGATTTGGTTCTATCCATGACTAACTTCTTGACATTCTTCTCATTGAATGGTATGCTACCTTGATTACATAGTCTAGTGACCTCATGAATTAGGTTAGCAAAAATTTCTATCATATTTTCTCATAACTAGAACTTCTCATCACATGAATTCTACTCAAGATTATCCTTGTCCATTCTACATTATCAAACTCATAGTAGAAAAGAAACTTGACTAGGTCATTGTCCTTCAAATACTCAAATCCTTGTTTATAGCTCATATCTTGATTGTAGATTTTATCATATTCCTTAAATAAGTGATCCTAACCTACACTCTCAAACTTACTTCTAAAATAGATACTAACATCCTCTAAATGCATGACATTTTTTGGCATTCTTGACATCACAAAATTAGGGTCATCACTAGCATTATCGATAGGGTTAACCTTCAATTTGGGTCTTGCTTCATCTTCCACATTACAAATCAAATATTTATCCATCTTTTAAACTAAATTCTTAACCAAAATCTTATATTTAGAAGAGAAGTGTCTTGATGAAATGCATAACTAGGGTCTTCCATTCTTTGCACTTGAAAACTCTGTAAATCTCCATCAATTTGTTGTAAAATTTCATTTGGTTTCTCCTTAACTCTTAACATGACTAAATGATATCCACGATCATACTCACACAACTTATATCTTTCTCCAACAATCTCTGCTTTAAATGTACAACTAGTCAGTCTTTAAAAAATACTCTCTATTAACCAGTAAACTTATTTTCCTTTCTATTGCCACATATGATATCCAAATAAATTGTGCTCTTAACCATAGCTTTCTTATGATTTTTTGTTCCTTGTCCCAACTATGTAACCTCTGATTCAATCTTTATCTTCTATTCTAACATTTTGATACTTTGTCTTCAATGAAAAAAAGCACTTAATTCAAATAAGATGTGTCACACACAACGGATGATTTTAAAATCTCATTAGGTGTGTATGCATTCTTTTAACACTCAAGTTTCAAACTTTGAAAATCAACCTCATAGAAAGAATACCTAAATTGTCCTAGTTTTTGGTTGTTTTTAATTGCTAATTATGGTTTTGTAGACTATGACTTGTGAAGAAGACAATGTTCCAAAGTTATGTTGAACTTGAACTCGAACCTCAAAGTTTAGGTTCAAGTTAAAATTTCAAAATTGGGCTCACAAATTCTAAGAGTCAACATTTAAAATCCAATGTTTAATGATCAAATGTTTTGAATGTGGAAGAAGTGGATTAGGCTTGAGATATAAATTCACTAATTCAAAAGCATGCAGATTCAGAGGTTCAATCGCCCAAAAGGATGAAACAAGTTTAGGTTCAAGGTTCAATTCAAATCTCAGCATGTAGTTTAGTTTCACAATGTTCATGATTTAGAAATACAAGTATAGGCATAATGACTCAAGGCCCAAAGTGTAGGATTCTAGGTTAAGTCCATAGTTACTCATAGTGTCAATGAAGTTTTTTTCCCTAAGGATTCAGATTGTACAAAATATAAATTCCCTAGGTTCAAAACCAAAATTTAAACCTCACAAGTTATATTCCATGGGTCAATTTCTCTTTTATCTTCTTGTCCATGAGGGCAACGATTAGTGCCCTGATATCGATGATGAAATAACAAAACTTCCCTATGGTGTTTAAGAGTCATGTTGATATCTTTATTTAATACACCAAACCCATTATTGCAATAAATATCCTTAATATAGAATTCAAGGATCATTTCTCAAACTCTTATCTTTATATATGTGAGGTTAGCATCCTTTATGTTCATTCTAAAAAATGAAAGTCCATTAAAACATAGAGACACATGGATGGCCACTACACCACATTTACTTAATAAAAAAAGTGTCACATGTACAATATTAAAAATTGATGAATAGGCAATTGGTTGTTAAAAAGACTCATGGGAATGAAGGCCTTGACATCAAAGGGAATCAACCACATCTAGCTCACATATCCATTATGAAAAATATGAATCACTAGGCATGTCTTCATAATACCATATAGTTGTGGAATGTCATCAAATGTAAACAAAAAATAAAATGAAAGAGACAGGTGTACATGGAGAGCCATGGGTTTGGAGATGAATTATTTTAGACATCTCAAAGACCACATTTCATATATTCAAGGTAGAGAGGAACGTGAACTCAAAAATTTCTAGCTCCCTTTCTATCACCAATTGTGTGGATTGGAAGTGCATACAAGCTCAATAATTTCAAAGATAGAATCATACTCTCATATGTCACATATGAGTTGAATGGGTAGAGATGGTGCATTAATTGTTTGTCAAAATACCTATCAAATAAATTGGTGGTAGTAGACTAAATATATGATGCATCTCTACTAGCACATCCCAAGGACAATTAAAGTGAATCCTAAAATGCATATCATTATTCCTAAAATTGATTATCCGTATGTGTTCATGGTGAACCCTTCAAGGAGCTCAACTTCAAATAGGGGATGACACAATGATTATGCTAAGGCTTAGGTTTGTAGAGAGAATTATTTGAATTGTTTGATAATTTTCTTGTAAATCCAAGTCCAATTGAAGGTATGAGCCTTTTAAGAAGCAATTCAACACATTAAAAAAAAAAAAAGATCTTCATTGATCATGGGAGGAAAAGATGATGTCTATGCTATGGAGTTATTGTCTTGAAATTCATGTCATTTTGAATTAAAACACATTCCAATAAAGATTTAACCCTTATAAATAATGTATAGGATTGAAGGATTAGATGCTAAAATATAATGGCTCATCATTTGTAAAGGAAAATAAATGCAACCAATTAGAAAACACCCTTGTCTATAGTGCATTGAAAGGAATAGAATCTTATTGGTAGAATGTAAACTTGGTGGTGAATTACAATGGTTTGAATAAGTAAAAGATATAGGTTTCCCCTCAAAGATATGGCAACTTATTATGGTGAAGCTCCTAATGACAACTCAAATGCCACCAGTCAATAGATAAAGGAACATGTTGTTGGAAATATAAGAGGAGTAATTGAGAGGGGAGGGGTGAATTAGTTACAACTAAAATAAATCCTAGATCCCTTGGATGTCAAATATAATTCAATTTGATAAAATTGATTACTATTGATACTCGATAAGCATACAAAAATTGCTATAACTTGGTAAATGCAGAGTGTGTATTATTTAGTAGATCTTAACATGTTACTAGTAGTTTACTTGCAATTATAAAAGAAATAACATGAACACATAAGAAACCATGATTTAACGTGGAAACCCAATTTAGGAAAAACCACTAAATGCAACTAGTTACTATTTTTCAATCTTCTAAAGTGAGCCCTATTAGGAGCCAACCCTATTAAATGTTACAAAACACATTGTTAGGTGTGATCCCATTAAAGGATTTAATCACCTTGTTAGGAGTGGCCATGTAAGAGGTCTTGAAATAATTCAATGGAATTGCCACCTTGTTATAGGATTTAAAAATGGTTGTTAAGCTAACTCTATTAAGAGATCTTAGATAATTGCTACAATGGTTAGAGAGTAACAATGAAATGACCTAATTGTGATGCAACTAAATTGCTGATTATAGATCTCTGTTCTGGTTCATACTTGATCCTTCCTGATAAAATAACACTTTTTTGCTCCACAAGGATACCTACTTATCCTTCAAGTTTTCTTCCTTTCTCTTTATCTCTTTCAACTCATTCAACTTGCATATACACTCTTTGAAATCACAACTTGACCTTATACTTATACCTTCTAGATTGCCAAGTTGGCTCAAATACAAATTAGAATAACCAATATTCATTACCATAGTCAGCTAAAATCAATAGGTAAAATAATTAAGCTTTACATGCCAAAATAAGAAAATCCTTTGGTAGCCAACCTAGCTTGGTAGAAACTAATTCTGAAGTGATTTCTTGCGCTAACTAATAGGAGCTTGGTTAACACTATGAACCTAAAAAATCCCTTTGGTAACCAAGTTAACTTGGTTAATACTAACTCTATTCAACTTTCCCTTTGTTAATCAAGTGAGCTAAGTTAACACTCTTTTCTTCATAACTTCCTTTGACACTTGAGTGAGCTTGGTAGATATTACCTTTTATACAGAGTACACTTAAGAATGCTCTGTAGACTACGAAAAATGTCTTCACTAACCAAGTGAGCTTGGCATGCACTGACTGACAATTGATATGACATTTGTGTAACATCAAAGACAACACATAATTAATCAATTAGATCCAACAATCTCCCTCTTTGTCATTTATGGCAACACAACATGTCATAGCACAATAAAATCTTGAGAACAAGACTCCTATCAGAAAGCTTCTCCCTCTATGATTTTATATAGAAAAATTCTCCTATAGTATTCTCCCTTTGTGAAGGAATTACTTAACTTCTCCCTTTAAAAAAATTCATAAAGATATGACAATAAACTTCTCTCTCTTTGAAAACACATGCCAAAGACAATTTTGATTAGTGCTAATGTACCTTAAATACATATTCATCCACAATAGGTCCTTGTCAATATTGCATCAATTGATTGATCTTCTACTTAGTTCTTGTTGATGCATCACTAAACTTTATTTAGTGAGCTTCAAATAGGAGGTTGACCCCTAACTTACCTCTTAGATACAAAAATGCATCCTTAGGTAATGGCTTTATGAATATATCTACAATTTGTTCTTTTGTATGCACATATTCCAATTTGATTTCTTGGTCTTATACTAATTATCTTACAAAGTGATATTTTAGAGAAATGTGCTTTGTTTTGTAATGCCTCACTAGATTCTTTGATATGTTGATTGCATTGGTGTTATCACAGTACATGACTATTGGCTTTTTGATTTCAACCTTCATTCCTTCCAAAATCTATTTGAACCAAATAATGTTAGATCAATTCACTATTTCTACTACAAATTTTACTTTTTCTATGGATTGAGATGTGTAATTTTTCTTCTTGCTTGTGCAAGATACTAGGCTTTTATGAAGAAATAATGCTCAACTACTAGTGCTTTTTTTGTCATCAAGATTTCCTACCTAATCAACATTAGTAAATACTTTGAGGTCAAGGTTTCCTCCAAGTTTGTACCATAAGCCATAGTCTTTAGTACCTTTTAGATATCTCAAGATTCTTTTTATTTCCATCATGTGGTTTTCTTTTGGTTTTGTTGAGAATATTGCCACTATCCCAACTACCAAGGCAATATCAAGCCTTATATGTACCACATACTGTAATTTCCCAATCATTTATTTGTATAAGGTCTAATCTACTTCTTTGGAGTCATCATCTTTGGTAAGCTTAAGTCCAATACACATGGGGGTTCCAACTAGTTTTGAATCTTCCATTCCAAATTTCTTGAGTATCTCTTTGATATACTTAGATTGAGTGATATAGATACCATTTCTATTTTGTTGTATCTGCAATCCAACAAAGAGTTTTATTTTACCAAACATGGAAATTTCAAATTATTTATTCATTTGTTCTAAAAATGCTTTGCATAAGTCATCATTTCTTGTGAATAGAGTATCATCCACAAATATTTTTGCCAACACAATCTTCTTATCTGGTCCTTCCTTGATGTATAGACTATTGTTATCATTTTTTCTTTGAAAACCAATATGTATCAAATAGTTATGTAATCTTTTTTTAGACTCTAGGAGCTTTTTTTAGACCATATAGGGCTTTGTGTAATTTGCAGACCATGTCCCTTTTGTTAGGATCAAAAAAGCCTTCTAGTTGTTCAATGAGGACTTCCTCATCAAGAATTCCATTCAAGAATGTAGATTTAACATCCATCTGATATACTTTGAATCCTTTGTGAGCTGCATAAGCTAGTAAAGTCCTAACACCTTCTAATCTTGCAATAGGGGTAAAAGTTTCACCATAATCAATACCTTCTTCTTGAGAATAGTTTTTATATACCAATCTTGCTTTGTTTCTTGATACTTTTCAATTTCTTTATTCAGCTTATTTTTGAATACCCATTTTGTACTGATCACATTTTTATCTTTGGGCCTAGTTACAAGAGTCCAAGTTTTATACTTTTCTATCTATTCTATTTCTTCATTCATAACCTCAATCCAACTTTCATTTTCTAGTGCATCTTTAACACTTCTAGGTTCAAATTTAGCAAGTAAACATGTACCTTTTAGTTTTCTTCTTGTCATTGTTCCATCTGATTTATCACCAATGATTTGATCAAGTGCATGATGCCTTATGACATATTTAGCCAATAAAAGTTCTTTGACTTTTGAATGAATTGTGTTGTCTTCATTTTGAATCTCAACTTTAGGCTTGGATCCTTCTATCTATGGTCTGGGTTCTTTAAACTTGGTATGCACTAACTCAATAGCCTCTAAATGTCACTCAGGTCCTTGTGACTCAATTTAAACTTCCTATAACTCAGTAACTATTGGAGATTGGAAAGCTTGGGAGATGAAGTCTCCTTTTTATCAAATGTGTTTGGAAATGTATCAGGTTCATAGTAGACAAATCTTATGGCTCCTTTTTGCTTTCTTCTTCACTTTTTTTTGAAAACTCATCAATTCTCATATGTGCAATTTCTATGATTTAGTGAGTGGCCAAATTTAGACATTTGTATGCTTTACTCCTACAAGAATATCTTAGAAATATACCTTCATCACCTTTTACATCAAATTTTCCTTTTTCTAGATTCTTTCAAGATATAACATTTGCTACCAAATACTTTTAAGTAACTTACATTGGGTTTTTAGCCATACCATAGTCCATAGAAAGTTTTGTTTAAGTCCTTCAATTGAACTTAGTTCAAAGTATGAATATCAATGCCGATAGCTTCCTTCTAGTATTTGATAGCAACATTCTTCTCAATCATTAGTGTTCTTGGATAATCCATGATAGATTTGTTTCTTCTTTCAGCTATTCCATTCTGCTTAGGAGAACCAGGGGTTGATACTTGTCTTTTGATTCCTCTTTCAATGCAAAAATTGTTGAATTCATTTGAGATGAATTCACCACCTCTATCTAATCTTATGCATTTTAATCTTTTCCTAGTTTCTTTTTATACTCTAGCCAGATACCATTTGAATTTCTCAAAAGCTTTTGATTTTTCTTTCAGATATTCAATGGTCATCATTCTAGAATAATCATCAACAAAAAGAATGAAATTTTTTCTCCACTATAATTTTCTATTATAATGGGTCCAAAAAAATTAGTATGCACAATTTCCAAGACATCTTTTGACTAATAGTTTTTGCTCTTAAAACTAGTCTTTCCTATTTTACCAATTTGGCAATTTTTGCATAATCTAGCATTAGGTTTCTTCAAACTAGGAAGACATCTTACTCTTCTATGTTTTATTATCTTGACCATATTATCAAATTTTACATGAAATATTCTTCTATGACATAGCCAACTTTCTTCTACTTGAGAAATAAAGCATGAACAATCACCAAGATCAAGATAAAATAGGTTACCTTTTTTTTTCTTGCCTTATCCAGTCAAATATCCTTGGTTATCTAGTAATCTTTCCTTGCCATTCATGAACTCTACCTTGAATCCAATATTTTTTAGTTGTGTGACACTCAGTAAATTATTTTTTAGTCCTTCAACCCAATAGGCATTGTCACATACAAGTTCATTGGTTAATGAGATATGACCTTTTCCTTTTATGCAACAAGGTTCATTGTTTCCAAACCTTACACTACCTCCATCATAGTGTTCAAAATGTTCAAAATTAGTTTTATCTCTAGTCATATGGTGAGAATATCTACTATCTATGATCCATGTGTCATTTTTGCTAACATGAGAGACAAGTGTCATCTTATCTCCTTCATCATTAGATTCATCTTTCACAACAATATACACTATTTCATCTTCACTATTATTAGAATCTTTGGCCATAAAAAAAGTTTTTTTACTTTTGTCTTTGTGAGATTTGTGACCTTTGAATTCTTTCTTGCCTTTGTACTTGTGGCTTTTCTTCTCTTCCTTTCCTTCTTTGTTTGGACACCTAGCAGTAATATGACCAATTTCTTCACAAGAAAAAAATATTAAAGGAATTTTACCTTTGTACTTTCCTCCACTCTTGGAATATTTCTTTGCAAGTAGAGCTTCAACAATTTCAAGATCACTATCAAAAATTTCTTCAATTTATTCCTCACTTTGTGATTGATTATCTTTTATTTTCTTTACTTTTTATTTGAGTGAGAGTTTAGCTTCAAATGTAGATTTAATATTCTTGGAAGTAGGAACATAGTTGTCAAATTTGTCTAGTTCAAAAGCTATCAGTCTTCCTACCAGGGCATCCAAGCCTATCTTGTTATTTGGATCACATCTCTTTTCTTGAATAGAAAATACTTTGATTACATAGATGGGAAGCAAAGTTCTGAGTGTTTTAATTACAATAGTTTCTTCTTTGATTTCTCCTCTAGATGCTCTAATTGCACTAACACTAGCCTTAATTCTTTCCACATATTTTGCAACATTGTCATCTTCTCTCATTCTCATTTGGTCAAACTATCCTCTAAGGATTACCTCTTTGGCTCTTCTTACATTGTCATCTCCTCCATAGATTTATTTTAGTTTTTTCCACATATCAAAAGTAGTTTTATAGTCTTTGACCTCATCAAATTCAGCATAACTAAGAGTAGATGCAATATTAATCATGATGATGTTAGGGTTCTTTTTCTTAGCAATACCTTCATCTGATAATGTTTTAGTGGGAGTTTTATGTTCTTTATCAAGTTATTTGCATCCTAAGTCATTTATGGTGGCTAGGTGAAGCCTTATAAATCCTTTCCATGCTACAAAGTTGTCTCTATTTAGCTTTGGAATATCTCTTTTGTAAGACATCTTGATATTTAGCTTAGGTCCTTGAAACCTTCTCTACAAGCACCAAAACCTCTAATACGAATTGTTGGAAATATAAGAGGAGAACTAATAGGGGAGGGGTGAATTAGTTACTACTAAAATAAATCCTAGATCCCTTGGATATCAAATAAAATCTAGACTAATACAACTAATTACTACTGATACTTGGTAAGCATACATAAATTGTTGTAAATTGGTAAATGTAGTGTGTATTATTTAGCATATCTTAAGATGTTATCAGTAGTTTACTTGCAAGCATAAAAGAAATAAAATGAACACATAGGACACCAAGATTTAACGTGGAAATCCAATTTGGGAAAAACCATCAAATGTAACTAGTTACTATTTTTCACTCTTCTGAAGTGGGCCCTGTTAGGAGCCAACCCTATTAAAGGTTACAAAATACACTGTTAGGTGTGACCCTATTAAAGGATTTAATCACCCTTTTAGGAGTGGCCTTGTAAGAGGTCTTGAAACAATTTAATAGAATTTCCACCTCATTATAATATTTACAAATGGATGTTAAACTAACTCTATTAAGAGATTTTAGATCACTATTACAATGGTTAGAGAGTAACAATGAAATGACCTAATTGTGATCAACTAAATTGCTGATTACAGATCTCTATTCTGGTTCATACTTGATCTTTCCTAATCAAATAACAGTTTTTGATCTACAAGAATACCTACTTATCCTTCAATTTTGCTTCCTATCTCTTTATCTCTTTCAACTTTCAACTTGCATAGACACTCTTTGAAATCACAACTTGACCTTTTACTTATACCTTCTAGATTGTCAAGTCGGCTCAAATACAAATTAGAATAACCAATATTTATTACCATAGTTAGCTAGAATCAATTGGTAAAATAATTAAAATTTACATGCCAAAAATAATAAAATCCTTTGGTAGCCAACCCAACTTAGTAGAAATTGATTTTGAAGTGATTTCTTGTATTAACCAATAGGAGCTCAGTTAACACTATGAACTTACAAAATCCCTTTGGTAACTAAATTAAGTTGGTTAATACTAACTCTATTCAACTTTCCCTTTATTAACCAAGTGAGCTTTGTTAACACACTTTTCTTCATAACTTCCTTTGACACCTAAGTGAGCTTGGTAGATACTGCCTTTTGTACAGAGTAGACTCAGGAATGCTTAGCAATCTAGGAAAACTATATTAATTGACCAAGTGAGCTCAGTATGCACTAGCTAACAATTGATATGACATTTTTGTAACATCAAAGAGAACACACAATTAATCAATTGTATCCAACACATGTTATACAAATATTACATTTATAATATTATGATTATAACAATATAAAGGGTAATTAGTGTAAGAGTTTCCTTTTGAAGAATTTAGTAATTAAGACTGATCCATATTCTCCTAAGGATTGGTTCATGATAAAAAGGGGATACAAAGAAGGTACAAGGATTCTTATTTTATGATGGATAGTCATGAGGCCAAGGAAGGGGGGAAATTTGTTTTTGTTTTCTTTACTTTGATTAGATTTGTAGAGATGGTATAATCTTTTCATCATCCTGTTATGAATTTAAATGAAGGAATTTTATATATTGGGTTTGAAGTCTAAGTGTGAATTTCTTAGACTAATGTTGATTATGTAGTCACTTCTATCACATTTTGAATGCAATTTTGTATTGTTAGTTGTCATTCATAAAATGAAGCAATGGTTTCTTCCATTTTCTCTATAACATGAAGGATGATTAGGTAGTTTTGTGGCTTCTTATTCATCTTTATGATTTCATTCAATTTATAAATCTAACAATCACATTCATTTCATGCTTATGAATGAATGTCAAAAAGCCTTGGTATCTTCAAGTTAAAGATACATTCTATCATTTAACTCATTGAAAATATTTTAATGAGGGATTTGTACCTCACAATTTAGAAGAAATTTATATATCAATGGTAATTTGCACATTTTTTCTTTCATTTGGGAATTTCTAGGTCATATTGTATATTCCTTTTTGAAGGAAAAATCTCTTTACAAACAAGGTGCTTCAAAATATTGTTCTACTAATACCACATGTAAACTTGATGGATAATTTTACTTCACAAATACTTCCTTGAATTCTTCAACATGCTCTTTGAGTGCTTCTTTCTAACTAATATTGCTACTATCATTCCTTTTGTCATTTATGTTGTTGTTCCTTATGAATTTTGGGTTCTTGTTGATGTTTCTCATATCCATTATGCAAAACCTTTCTATGTGCCCAAATTTATTACATAACTAAAATATAGGTTTAATCATTCTTTGATTATGTACATTATCATTGACTAATGCTCTACTATTCCTAATGATGTGTCTAATGTTGTTACACTTGTAACACACAATATTTCTCCTTTTGTGCTATTGTTGTCCCACAATGCACACCCCATTTTTAGTCACAAAATGGGGAACCCCTAGTTTGAAAAAATTCTTTGAGGCACCTAGTTAGGTTCCTTGGTCATCTAGGAGCCACTCTTGGGTCTAGATCAAACCCTAATCTTTGATTTGCTAGGGTCAGGTAGTCGAGCAAGGCTGGAAAAAATCAATTTTTAGGACTTCATAGTGCATAAAGTGTGCATATGCACACTTGCACACATGTGCACTTGCACATGTGTGTACCCTTAGAGGTACACACCTCCAAAGGCCATATACATATCCCCCCTCTATCATTTTCTCTTTGGTATTCTTTCTTCAACACACCTTCATACTATATAAGGGTCTACAACTCTGCAACCACTAAGGTAAAAAGAATGCCAATGAAGGTATGCACATTCACATGTGCAGACCATAATTAGTTGTGCATCTCCACACCTAACATAACTTTCCCTATTCAAAGCACAACACAAACTCTAGTTGTGCATGTGCATAGTTGCACACATGCACACCTTGCTAAGGTGTGTAAGTGTACACATTATGATAAATAGGGCAGTTTTGAAGCACACTAGTATACCTATACAAGTGCACTAGGTGCACAAAATAGACTCTTGGGGGGGGGGGGGGGGGGGGGGGGGAAGGGGAGTGGTTGTTAAAATTAACTAATTTAGCTCAAATTTTCATTAGTCTAGGTCCTAAATGAGTGTCATTAAAGTCTTCTTACATCAAGATACTAAATTTCTCCCTTATTGTGGAGCTATAATGGCATCATCATCCTCAATGGTGAAAAATATGTCACCAAATTTGATAGCATTCATATATTAGGGAGCCCAAAAAAATCCCAATTCCAAGACAAACACATAGAGATTCAAGACACAAAACTAGGACACATTGACTAGAACATCTTCTACCAAAAGAGATATTAGTGATAGTATCAACCCTAATCCAAAGTGGGTTACTAAATGTCACTTCACACCCTGCATTAGTTTAATCCTCTGAGTCAATCATGATATTAGCTCAACGCTATGTATTAGATAAGAAGGTCCTAAAGAGCATGACCAAAGAGATAGTCCTCAACCTTAGGCCACAAAACATTGAGAAGGTTTTCCAGTTCCCTAGGGTAGACCAATACCTTTAGATATCTTATGAAGCTACAGATATATGGTATAAAGAAAATGAGAAAGAGGCCAAGGAATTAGTACAATCTATATTCTAAATTAATAGAACACCCTTGGTCTAAAGAGTAGGAAAGGTGGATATGACCTAGGGGTACATGAAAGATGATATAGGCTATTCAATTGTTAATAGATGATATAGGGTGGTAAATGATGGTTTCATTTTTTCATTATTAGCTTTATCAAAGGTGATTATGCCAAGAGGATATTATTAGAGGCTACTACAAGGATAACTGATGTAGGTTCCTAATACATCTAGTTCAAGACATTTACTTATCTCTAGGTGGATGGTACTCTCTTGTGTCCTAAAAATCTCCCAAGATGCCCTTCAAACTAGCTCATACTACTTGAGATAGCTTGTCAACTCACTTTTGCATATGATAGATTGAGGAAACAACATAAGAAAACATGGGTATGGCCAATCACCATTGGGGTATTTGAAGTGAAGTACAAAAAATATATTGGCATCTTTGACTTAGAATGGGATTAGTATCCCTTGGAAGATTATCAAGCTCCACACCCATATTTTGATAACATTGGGATGGTGCAACATCTACTAGGAAGTAAATTTGTACATGAGGAAACCCTTGAAGATTGCTAGATGAATGTGTTAGATGACTATGATGTTAGTATCAGGGACTATTGTAGGATGATTCTACATCTAGCATAAGAATTTCCCAACATGGAGATACACTTAAGGGAATGGGACAAAAATGTCCTTTAGATAGTGCATCCCTTATATAAAAAGGATAAGATCTATGATCAACCCATCAGGAACACAAAAATAAGGCATGAGGAAACCATTTTAGATGGATCCAATTCCCCAAGCCATACCTCTTCAGGCTATAACTAGACCCAAGAAAAGAAAGGCAAATAAACTCACGATATTAACCTAACCTGCCAAATCTCCAATGAGGCTAAAAATGGTACATTATCATGAGTGTGAGGTTGATTATTTTAAGACTAGAAAAGGAAAGGGTAAGTAGAGGAAGGAAAACCCAAGCATAAGAAAGAAAGTGCTTGAGGTCCGAGCATAACCAACTGCCTAGGAACATAAATCCCAACAAGAGCTAGAGGAAGATTAGCAAGAGGCACAACATTAACTAGTAGAAGATAAGGAGTCCCAACACCTAGAGCCTTAGAGGAAGAAGCCTCCTCATCATTTCCTAAGAGATCCCAAAAGGAAACAATAGTAGTAGGTATAAAAAGTATAAACTTAAAGAAGAAGAACACTCCCTCACCATAAGTGCTAGAAACCATTCCTAAACTAGAGGATGAGAAAAAAGGAAAAAAATTGAGTTTGACCCATTGAATAAAAGAACTCACTTGGCTATGGCAGTAGAGGAGGAGAAAATAAGAATCTCAACTCAAACACCTCCATCTATCCCTAGGGAGACTAACTAGTTTGAAACTTCTAAAGATGAACAACAAAAATGGATAGCATAAATTGAAGGTGAAGGAGCTTACATTTTTTACCTCTCAAATTTTTATTTCATACCCATAGGCACCAAGATGGTAGGAGAGAAGATAAGGGACACTTTGAGAAATGATTTATTAGGAGAGGATTGGAATAAATTTCCTTCTTTACCTCAGGGACTTCTTAGTATTCTTCCACCACTAGCATAGGACATGACCATGATAATGGATAAAGGGTTAGTAGCTCCACCTCCTTTGACAATCGAAGAGGATAAAGAAAGTCAGTTGATAGAGGAAGTAGGATATGAATAGTTTCATGCCCATGAAGTATCTAAAGAAGAAAAAATAGTAGAAGAAAGATAACAAGTTCCTCTAGATATAGAGGCTAGGCCCTTGTCCCAACATAGTAAAAAAAATCTCTATAAAGATCTTCCTTGACATGAGAAGACTCTAGAGAGGAGTAATAAAGAAAAGGAGTCTTCTTCAGGACCAAATTCTTCAGCATAATACATGTTACCAATGGGGACAACACCATCATGGCTGAAGAAGGAGGTCATGTTAGAAATAATAAAGATTAGCTAGGTTACTGAGAGGGGAGGGGTGAATTAGTAACTTCAAAAAATTTAAATTAATTTAGCACTCATTCATTATTCATTCATCTAATTGTTGGAAATGATTGAAAAGATCATGAATGAAGAATAATGGAACTGGTAAAGAATGTTTACAATCATTGTTTTGTCATTGATATCAAACTTGCTACTTACAAGAATGACAATTGCTTAAGTGATTCAAATACTATCAATTGGTTGATTGACAAGGAGGTGGCAATCAATAAGATGTAACTAAAGTACCTAGAGAAAGGTTGAAGTTATGATGTTGTAATGAAGTATAAGGATCAGATAAGCCATTGATGAAATAATGTATTGATGACACATTGAGACACATCAAAGATGTAAGGATTAACTAAGTTCATAGGAGAGAGTCGAGCTAGCTAGTTAGTGTTGAACAAATTCTCAATTGAAGTTGAGTAAGTTCAACTTAGGGTGTGTCGAGTGATCTTCAAGTACTGAGCAGCCTTCAGGTGCTGAGTAACACATAATTTCTTTAGGTTCTAAGTAAAGATTAGGTGCCGAGTAACACAAAATTTCTTCAGGTGCCGAGTGCCAGTAAAACAACAATAGAAGCCGAGTAACACAGAAGGAGCTGAGCATCAGTAAATCAATGATGCTGAGTTGCTAAATTATTTGTTTAGTCAAAGATTTGCCAGATCAGCAGCAATAAGTTTGTTACATCAAATTTTGTGAATTAGTTGGATGATAAGGATGATGAGTAGATGTCACAAAATTTTATGTAAACCATGCAAACCAATTCAAGGTGAATGCTAATGGATTTATCATGGAGTTTCTAGAAGAAACAATTTGGAGGGAAAACAATACCGTTTTCTCAAAGATAAAATTAAGATTTGAGCAAGAAATGAAGAAAATAACTTGTTTATAAGGAGTTACATGTTAGATATCAAATGCGAATGCATGAGAGGAAGTTGGTTATAAAGTATGGTCATGGGAAGAAGCCAATAGGAGTAAGAATAGAGCATCAAGACTCTGAGTTGATCAAATGATCATGGAGTGCATTGGGATAATGAGTGGAAGAACTAAAGGAGATAGATCTTGAAGGGTGAATAAGTTATCAGCACTGCAAGGGAGGAAAGCCAAGCAAAGAAAAGGATTGAAGAGTGATTTGAAATCTGCAAGGTTGAAGTTGCAATCTGTATTAGGTCAAAACCCTTCTAATACTTTCTTACCATTGTATTAGAAATTGAAACCCTACATTGTTAGGTTAGCTTAACAACTAGGTGGATAAGCCTCAAGAAAAGGATAAAGAGATCCCCAAGAGAAGGATAAAGAGATCCTTAGGAGAAGGATAAGAGATCCTTAGGAGGAGGATAGGAGATCCTTATAGAGGGATGAAAGATTCTTTTGAGAAGGTGACTATAAATCCCATGGACTTGGGTGAGCCTAATAGCTCTATGTAAATCCTTTAATAGGGTGACATTCCAAGTTGAATGTTCTTAAGTCCTCTAATAGGGCACACTCCTAACAGGGTGTAGAAATCTTTTAACAAGGTCACATTTAACAGTGTATTGTAGCCTTTAACAGGGAAAACCATCAGAAGTGGTTGAAATCAATTGCACAGTTATTCAGTGGGTATTACCCCCACCACAATTTTACCTTCATATTCTTGGAGAGTTTTTGTGTCATCAAAATCCTTAGTGTTATGGTGTGATGCATGTTTACTTTTCATGATTGTTTAATGTCCAATTGCATGCATGATAATTTTAGTTATGTGCCATTAAGGATTAGAAGAAAAAGTTGTATTGGACATCATTGGACCTTGGATAACTAATTCAAAACCCCCCCCTCTCAGTTATTCTAAATAATTCTAAAAATTGGTATCAGAGCTCAGTGCTGATTTGTTTCAAGGTACTAGTAGCAGAAAGATCAAGATGTCCAATAGAGAAGTTCCCAAGCTAAACAAAGACAACTTTGTTGCATGGAAAAGTCTGATGAAGCTACACCTTGGATCAATAAGTGACTATGCACAGACCTTAATCACAGTTGATCATGTAGACCTTGTAGGACCCCTCACTATAGATGACATGAGCAAGAAGAAGGAGCACAATCAAGCAATGTTAGATATTGCTTCAGCACTAAGCTATGCCGAGTATGATGACATCAAAGGATGTGATACTACACATCAAATGTGGAAAACATTATCAAAAATCTATGGAGGAGATGATAATGTCAAGAGAGGAAAAAGAGAGAGCCTAAGAGGAAAATTTTATGATATGAAGATGGCAAAAGGAGAGAATGCTGCTCAATATGGTGCAAGGATGAAGGAAGTAGTCAGTGTCATAAGAAGCCTAGGAGGATAGTTAGCAGAAGAAACAATATGTAGCAAATACTTGAGATCTTTGCTTCCCATCTATGCTATAAGAGTATTAGCCATCCAAGAGCTAAGGTGTGTACTAGGCAATGCATTGTCATTTGAAGGAATAATTGGAAGACTTGCTACCTTTGAGCTATCCAACTTTGATAACTACAAGCTAGAAAACTTTGAATCTGCATTGAAAGCCAAGATGACATTAAAAGACAATGAAGAGATGCAAACAAAGAAAAAGAGTGGAAAAGGAAAGTATGTATCTAATGACAGCAACACTGATGAAGATGATGTGGACCAATTGGAAGCATTAGTAGCAAGAAGATTTCATAGAGGAAGAGGCAAATTCAAAGGAAAGCTGCCAATCATTTGTTTTGATTGTAATGAAGTTGGTCACATTGCAACCATATGCACACAAAATAAAAATTACAAGGATGGAGGCAACTTCAAGAACAAGAAAAAGGACAACAAGGACTACAGAGGTAAAGGCTAAAGATGCTACATTGTTGAAGAAGACTTTGATGAGAATGATGATGAAGTAGTCTATGTGGCTATGAAAGATGAATCAGATGAAGATGAAGCAACTGCCCTAGTAACCTGCATGAACAGGAATGATAGATGGATCATAGATAGTGGATGCTCTCATCACATGACTGGAGATAAAAGTAATTTTATTTTCTTTACTCAATATGAAGGAAATAGTGTTAGATTTGGTAACAATGCACCATTTCAGATCAAAGGGAAAGGTAGTATCAAGCTTACTAAAAAGATATCACATGATAATGCATACTATGTTGAAGGCCTAAATTATAACTTGTTAAGTGTATCACATTTAGGCAACATAGGATGTAAGGTTGAATCTGAAAAAGGAGTTGCTAAGATCTATGATTCTCAAGGAAGTCTAATAGGAAAAGGTGATCAGAGTAAGAGTAATTTGTTTTACCTTGACATGGAAGATGTTTCTTGTCTCATTGTTCAAACTGAAGACATATGGTTATGGCACAAGAGGCTATGTCATGTAAATTTTAACAATCTAATAAGCATCAACAAAATGAAGAAAGTCAGAGGTCTACCAAAGTTGAAGAAACCTGATAACACCATGTGCAAATAATGGCAACTAGGGAAGATGACCAAGTCAGCTTTCAAAAGAAATGTGTATACTTCTAATGAAGTATTAGAGCTAGTTCATACTAACTTGTGTGGTCCTATTGAAGTGCAAAGCTACAAAGGTGATAGATACATAATGCTATTTGTAGATGACTATTCAAGGATGATGACAGTTATGTTCCTGAAATAAAAATCAAATGCATTCCAAATGTTCAAATGGTACTTGGCCAGAGTAGAGAAAGAGATTGGAAAGAGCCTAAAATGTCTTAGATCTAATAGAGGAGGTGAATTCACATCAAGAGAATTTGAAAAGTTCTGCAATGAAAGAGGAATCAAAAGGCAGACATCAGTACCCAAAACTCCACCTCAGAATGGTATAGTAGAGAGAAGGAATATATTAGTTATTGACTATGCCAGAACCTTAATGATGGAGAAAATTGTTGCACTAAAGTACTAGAGAGAAGCTATAAGTACTGCAGTCTACACACTCAACAGAGTTCAAGTCAAGAAAGGTACAAATGCAATACCTTTTGAATTATGGTATGGGCATTCTCCTAATGTAACAAATTTCAAAATATTTGGATGCAAATGCTATATATATAAAGAGTCTAGAAATGGAAAGTTTTATGCAAAGAGTGAGGAAGGCACATTTCTTGGTTATTCTACTAGAAGCAAAGCTTATAAGTGCTTGAATGTTAACACTAACAAAGTAGTAGAAAGAAAAAATGTGTAGTTTGATGAGCTTGCAGAAGTTCAAAGTGTTGAGAACACCAAGAAAATAGAAGAATACAAGACCTTTGTATACTTTTATGAAGGTATACCTAGTAATGGTAAAGTTGCAACTTAGAATGACAATCAACAACAAAATCCAACATCTGTCGAGTCACAGATAGTGAATGCTGAACAATAGACACATTCAAAAGCTGATTTGTAGAATACAAAGAATGTTAACTCAGATTCTTAAAACAACCAACATGAAGAAAATGAACAAATACCTTATGAAAATATACATGAAGATTTAGATTCTGAAAGAGACAATATGTAAACAAGGAAAGAACCAGTATTGGCCAAGTATGTAAGAAGAAATCATCCTACAGATCAAATTATTGGAAACAAAGAGGCAAGACCAATGACAAGGAATAGACTCAGAAGTGAGACATGTCTGCTCAGCAAAATGGAACCAAAAATAGTAAGTGAAGCCATAAAAGATGATGATTGGTACAATACTATGAAAGAAGAAATAGAACAAATTTAGAAGAACAAGACATGGACCTTAGTCTCAAGACCAACTGACAAGAATGTTATTGGAACCAAGTGGGTGTTCAAAAACAAGTTAGATGAGAATGGTGAAATCACAAAGAACAATGCAAGACTAGTTTGTAAAGGGTATGCACAAGAAGAAGGACTAAACTATGGAGAAACTTTTGCTCTAGTTGCCAGAATGGAAGGAGTAAGGACCTTACTGGCATATGCAGCCTTCAAAGGATTTAAAGTCTATCAAATGGATGTTAAGTCCACATTTTTGAATGGTATACTTGAAGAGGAAGTCTACATAGAGCAACCAGAAGATTTTGTTGATGAAAATAACAAAAACAAATATGTAGATTGTATAAGGCTCTATATGGATTAAAGCAAGCCCCTAGAGCTTGGTATGAGAGACTTCACAAGTATCTAGTACAAATAAGATTTGAAAGAACTAATGAGAATAGAAACATGTACATCAAATAAAAGGAAGGTAAGGATATTCTTGTATCTAAAATATTTTTGGATGACATAGTTTTTGGAGGAAATGAAGTACTTTGCAAAAGTTTTTCTGACCAAATGAAACATGAGTTTGAGATGTCTATGTTTGGAGAAATCAAATTCTTTGTAGGATTGCAAGTACATCAACTAAAACATGGTATATTTGTGACACAATCAAAATACATCAAGGAGATACTCAAGAAGTTTGGATCAGAAGATTCAAAACCTATCAACACACTAATGGCAATAGGACATAAGCTATCCAAAAATGATGAATCAGCTAGAGTCAATCAAACAATGTATAGATCCATGATTGGAAAACTACAATATGTTGTACATAGTAGACCAGACATAGCACTAGTAGTTGGAATAGTGGCTAGATTCTCTACTAATCCTAGAGAAAATCATCTCATGGGAGTAAAAAGGATAATGTGGTATCTCAAAGGAACTGATGATATTGGCCTATATTATAGAAAGAATGAGAAGTTTGAGCTCAATGCATACATAGACATATAATGGGGAGGCAACATTGATGATAGGAAAAGAACAAGTGGAGGAGCATTATTCTTAGGTAAAAGGCTAGTTACTTGGACTAGCAAGAAACAAACATGCACATCTCAATCCACTACAAAAGAAGAATATGTAGCAGCAACAGTCAATTGCACAAACATTGTGTGGCTCAAACATCTATTGAAAGGAATGAAAGAAGAGGTAACCAAACCTATGATATTGTATTGTGATAATACAAGTGCTATAAACATATCCAAGAATCCAGTAATGCATGCAAAAACCAAGCATATTGCAATCAAGTATCACTATGTCAAAGAATTGGTGGAAGATAAACAAGTGAAGATGGAGTACATTCACACAAAGGAACAAACTGCAGATATCTTCACCAGACCATTTCCCAAGGATACTTATGAATATCTTAGAGGCAAGTTGGGGGTAATGCCCCTAACTCAAGCAGTCTAAAGGAACAAAGAAGCTACCCTACATCAATAGGAGTAGAACATTGAAATATCAGGAGAGTGATGCAGAAGATATCAATAGGAATAGAAATTTTAGATCAATAACAAGCATGGTGACAGAGGGAGAAAACATGAGATGCAAAGCTTCTATTTAGCATGTTGAAGATGCTACATCTTTGGCATTTATGTCAAAGAGGGAGATATGAGAAACTAATCAAAGAAAGGTAAGGGGAGATGTATATGTATGAAAGGAGAGATGACAGAAGGAGATTTAGTAGAGATAAGAATCAACAAGTAGCTATGAAGGATTAGGAATACAAAGTAAGGATGTAGTAGTCCAAAGGGAGAAGCAGAACAAAGGATTCAATTTTTATCTGCAAAAGATGAAGTTATATACCAAGTAGACAACATATGTAATTTTGGTGGTAACTAAGTTGATCAATTGATCAGTTTGGTTTGTCATCAATGCCAAAGAGGGAGATTGTTGGAAATGATTGAAAAGATCATGAATGAAGAATAATGAAACTGGTAAAGAATGTTTTCAATCATTGTTTTGTCATTGATGTCAAACTTGCTACTTTCAGGAATGATAATTGCTTAAGTGATTCAAATACTATCAATTGGTTGATTGACAAGGAGGTGGCAATCAATAAGATGTAACTAAAGTACCTAGAGAAAGGTTAAAGTTATGATGTTGTAATGAAGTATAAGGATCAGATAAGCCATTGATGAAACAATGTATTGACGACATACTGAGACACATCAAAGATGTAAGGATTAACTAAGTTCATTAGAGAGAGCCAAGCTAGCTAGTTAGTGCCAAATAGATTCTCAGTTGAAGCCGAGCAAGTTCAACTTAGTGTTTGTCAAGTGATCTTCAGGTGCCGAGTAGCCTTTAGGTGCTGAGTAACACATAATTTCTTTAGGTTCTGAGTAAAGATTAGGTGTTGAGTAACATAGAATTTCTTTAGGTGCCGAGTGCCAGTAAAATAACAATAGAAGCCGAGTAACACAGAAGGATCTAAGCATCAGTAAATTAATGATGCCGAGTTGCTGCATTATTTGTTTAGTCAAAGATTCGCCAGATCAGCAGCAATAAGTTTGTTACATCAAATTTTGTGGATTAGTTGGATGATAAGGATGATGAGCAGATGTCACTTAATTTTATGTAAACCATGCAAACCAATTCAAGACAAATGCTAATGGATTTATCATGAAGTTTCTAGAAGAAACAATCTAGAGGGAAAACAATACTATTTTCTCAAAGATCAAATTAATATTTAAGCAAGAAATGAAGAAAAAAACTTCTTTATAAGGAGTTATAGGTCAGAGATCAAATGTGAATGCATGAGAGGGAGTTAGTCATAAAGTATGGTCATGTGAAGAAGCCAAGAGGAGTAAGAATAGAGCATCAAGACTCTGAGTTGATCAAATGATGATGGAGTGCATTGGCATAATGAGTGGAAGAACTCAAGGAGATAGATTTTGAACGATGAATAAGCTATCAGCACTGCAAGGGAGGAAAGCCAAGAAAAGAAAAGGATTGAAGAGCGATATGAAATCTGCAAGGTTGAAGTTACAATTTTTATTAGGTCAAAACCCTTCTAATACTTTCTTACCATTGTATTAGAAATTGAAACCCTACATTGCTAGGTTAGCTTAATAGCTAGGTGGATAAGCCTCAGGAAAAAGGATAAAGAGATCCCCAGGAGAAGGATAAAGAGAACCTCATGAAAAGGATAAAGAGATCCTTAGGAGAAGGATAAGAGATCCTTAGGAGGAGGATAAGAGATCCTTAGAGAGGGATGAAAGATTCTTTTGAGAAGGTGACTATAAATCCCATGGACTTGGGTGAGCCTAATAGCTCTATGTAAATCCTTTGATAGGGTGACATTTCAAGTTGAATATTCTTAATTCCTCTAATAGGGAACACTCCTAACAGGGTGTAGAAATCCTTTAATAAGGCAGGCCTTTAATAGGGAAAACCATCAAAAGTGGTTGAAATCAATTGCACAATTATTCAGTGGGTATTATCCCCACCCCAATTTTACCTTCTTATCCCTGGAGGGTTTTTGGGTCATCAAAATCCTTAGTGTTATGGTGTGATGCATGTTTACTTTTAATGATTTTTTAATGTTCAATTGCATGCATGATAATTACAATTATGTTCCATTAAGGATTAGAAGAAAAAATTGTATTGGACATCATTGGACCTTGGATAACTGATTCACCCCCCCTCTTAGTTATTCTAAATAATTCTAACACTAATCTACTGCATGAATGAGAAAAGATAAAAATTCATAACACATGAACAAAAAATTTGGTGACCCATAAACCTTCCTAATAGAAAGTAAAATTGGGGTGGGGATGATAACCACAAAACTTCACTAATGTAGTATAAAGTGGCCTATTAGGGCTTACATTGACCACTTTTGATGATTTTCCCTATTAAGAGCAATTTGGACTACTAAAGCCACCTTGCTAGAGGTTTTACAAACATACAATGAAGTATTCACTCTATTAAGAGATTTAAACAAATTTCGTTAAGTCTACCCTGTTAAAGGATTTAGAAAACTAATTCATCTATTAGAATGAAATAGTAGATCTTACTTACAACTTGATTGCTGATTAGATCCTTAAAGTATAGATCACCTCTTGTGATTGGTATAACTTTGCTGCTCCTTGTAGACCTTGTTGACTACTCTACTTTGTTGCTGATTTGCATTCACTCTTCTCAAAATATTACATATCCATTTCTTGATACACATGAATTTCCATACATTGAAAGTGATATAATACATTACATATATATATTGAGTCAGCCAAATAGTAGAAACTTGGATTCTGTAAGCTGACTTGGTGACCTTCTAATACTTGGCATCCACTGCATTACTTGGCATTGACATGCACTCGATAGAAGTAGAAGCTTGGTTCATACTAATCACACAACATAGCTTCAAACTCAGTAACCACTGGAGACTTGGTAGATATAGTGTCACTCAGTAGATATTGAATCATTTGTTTGCCTTGCTTTCACTTAGTAAACACTAAACATCTATTACTCGGTAGACATTAGCTTCTCCTCACATAAACTGATAATTCAATAGACACTAAGAAGCTAGGTGACCACTATTGCTTGGTGAACACTGTAGGCTTAGTAAACACTACTGGACTACACCCTCACTTGGTAGCTTTAGGAATGCTTGGTGTGAACTGCTTAACTAAGTGATCTTACTTGGTAACCACTGAATGCTTGGTATAAGCTATATACTAAGTGATGAGCTCAGTAACCATAAAAAATTGAATAAGTGTTGTCACTAATGAAAAATACAACATAATGCCAACAATCTCCCCCTTTGGTATTAGTAAAAAAACACTTATAAGCCTTATGTACACTGACATACTAATTTTTGATTTTTCAAAATTGATCTTTGTAAAGCTGTTGTATATACATTTTCACATATCTTCCCCATACATAAGACATAATATATAAATAGTCTCTTTGTACACATATCAATCTATTTTCTCCCTTATTATCTCCGCAAGTCTCTTATGATCTCTTACTCCCCCTTTTTGACAATAATGACAAAGAGTTATGGAATATATTCAAATAGAGACACCAAAATTTGAGAGAAATTCATAGTGTACCTTGAGAATAAGAGCTAAAGTCTTATCCCAGTTTTCTTGGAAAATTTTGTAGGTGGAGAGTGCCACTTGAACTTCTGTTGAAAGTTCAATCATATGATCTAAAATAGAAAAAAAATATCTTGGACCAATGTCTTTGAATATGTGATATGTTTCTGCATTGTGTCCATAACTAGAAGGATCATATTTTGGATATCTATCAACGTGGACTTAATCTTGGCTTCCTCTCTTACCAATTATGCCTGCATTTTTGACAAAAATCTCACCTTAATGTGATGTGATGAGCTTGAACTAGGGTCCAGCTATAACTTTTGAGCACTAGCCTTCATATCTACATCAATCTTATTTAGTTTTTCCTTTATCCCCTTGGTATACTTGATAACATTACAAAGTTTACCAAAAAGTGATGTCACATTGGAAAAAGAATGTTCATGATTACTCAAAATTGAGGATAGTTCAACCTAGTTTATGGAAATGTGCTCAAGAACCTTATTATCAAACTTGTTCTCTACCTTTTAAAAAAGCTTTTCTTGACCAGATGTATCTTCATTGAACTTATTGACTACTTCTTACAATTGTAGAAAAATGTGTTGAGAAGAATCCACATCAACACCTATAGCTTTTGTTATTATATTCTTAGCATTTTCAATTATTCTAAACTCTCTATCTCTTTCATCTCTTAACTATTTTTACCTTGCCTTTTGCTCCAAAAGTTGACTAACCAGTCTCGTTTCATCATCTATAGCAGTATCCAAATCCAACTTAGGAATGACAATTTCCTTTTCCAAATCAACGTCTTCATCAATTTCCTTACTAGTAAGTAGAAGTTTTATGGGTGTCCTTGGTTCCACTTCTGACCTTACTCTCTTGGACTTAGGAATTGAAATAATTGTAGAAATAGTTGGACTTGTAGTAAAAACTTGAGTGGGTCCAACTAAAGAAAAATTGAAAGAAGTGCTAACTGAACCCAAAATTGATGTGCTACCCAAAATTGAAGATACAATAGGTGGAGCAAAAATTGGAGTACTTATAACAGAAGAACTAACTGGAAAAAAAGTTGGTGCTAACAAAACTGTAGTAGACAAAACTGTAGAACATCAAGGTAAACTTACTATACATGCTAAAGTTGACAAAATTGTATAACTAGATGCAACTGATGTTGTTGACTGAGGAGCTGATGAAGAGGGTTGCAGCTTGGTAGGTGAAGTGGTAGACACTTCCATTGTAGATACCTAGAGTTGTGAGGTAGCAAATGGTGACTGAATAGATGATGTTTCTATTGTACCTATGGTCACATTTGCTAAAGATATCTCCAACCCTGATGATGTATCATTTTTAGGTGGAGAATGAGGAAGGGAGGCTATGACTTGTGCTGCTATTCTCATTGGATTATTCTCTTCCTCTCCTTCCATGTCTTCCTCTTTAGCTTCTTTCTCTTTCTCTTCATCATCATCATTCTTTAATGCTTGATAATATTCATCATCAAAAGTGACACATGGAGTGTTATCTTCTTCTTCATTATCACTGTCATCATCATCCTTGATCTCCACTGGATCTTCACTGGGTTTGTTCAGATGATAGATGTTTTCCCACATAGATGTGGTATCCTTGACCACATGCTCAATTTCCTTTACCAAAATCAGACAAGTATGAAATCTCATCATCATTTTCTCTTCATTCTTTTTCATAGCTACCTTAACCTCTGCATTTGAAAGATTTGGTAGTAGTTTTCTCAAGGATTGCTCAAATATATCTTTAGCTATCTGCTCAACTAATTGCCACCTAACCTTTATTTTTTCTAATAGGACTATAGGTATTTATGAAGCAAACTAATCAAGAGAGAACTTCCATCTTTGTAGCTTGTCCATGATCAGATCTTCAACTTCCTTTTGTTTTGTTGGAGTCTTGGATTCATACATGAGTGCTTTGAAGTTATTGATTCCAGCACCTACTCTCAATTGATTGAGTCTTTCTTGAAATGTCGGAGGAGGCATAACAAGCACAAATTCACTATCTCCTTTCCTTTTAGATCTCCTTGTGAATACAACTATGGAGGCCTTGGGTGGATTGGTAATGATTACCCTACCTTTCTTTTTCACTGGCTCTTCCTCTTTCTCAGATTCTTGGTCTTCTTCTTCTTCGGATTCTTCTTCATCCTCTCCTTTTCCATCTATAAGCATGATAGGGACACTTGTAGTTTTCAACTTGGAAACCTTCCTCTTGCCTTTGTTTATAGCTTGGGGTAGCTTGATTTCAAGCTCAATTCTAGCTTTGGCCTCTTAATAAATTCCAAAAATAGGTTTCTTTGGATCTACTGGCTCATTCACCAGTGCTTCAATGATATCTTTGGTTTCATCAATGTTAACCTCATATGGAAGAGGTTTTACCCATGCAATTCTAGGCCTGACCACCTAGATATACACTCTATCACAATCAACCATAAAACATACATCATCTTTGTAGTCTTCAACAAGTTTGGGAGGATTCTTGAACCTGTTGTTCATCTTCTCCTTGAAATCTTCAAAGTAATTGTTTGTAATACTGTCAAAATTTATACCCATTTCTGCAATGAAATCATTAATCTGATATAGAATTGGAGTATCTTTCTTCCATATGACTGAACCTTTTGATGGGAAAAACTTTTGAGTATAAAAGAAAAGACATGTTAGAAAAGAACTAAACTTGCAAGGGTTGTTCTTTGAAGTCTTGATACTATCCATGTTTTTGTTCAACTACTTCAACAATAACTCTGATAGATCAAATTCCAAATTCTTCTTCACAACCTTATATGCCAAATCAACTACCTCACATGGCACATTGTTCAAACCATTGGAGCTATAAATCTTGTGAGCAATGAAATGAATACCAAATCTTAGTTCAACGTCAGAAACAATTCTAATCTTCAGACCTCTACCATCCCACTTGGCCAGGTTTTCTTTTGAAGTTCATCCCAACCTAGGGTTTTGGTAGTTTTGGCTTTTCTCAACATAGGAAGACCTATGATCTTATGCATCATTTTCTTGGTGATCAATACAGGATGTTCTAACCATAATTGACCATTGTGCACATGACTAAGAATATACCTAATCCACTTAATTTGAAAATTCCTTGGCATATGTAGGATACAGGTTAATCCTTTGGTCTCAAGATGCTTATGCTCAGGTTTCAATGAACCATCAACACACATTTCTTCTAAGGCACTATCCATCTCTAAGTTTCCAATTTTTTGAATAGAACACTTAAAATGAGTGTGAATGTCATCAATTAGAAGTACCTTGGGAGGAATTTTTGATTGACCTCCATTAGGGTCCAATGACTCTACAACTATTGGTACTATCTTGAAGTTTGGTGCTTTCCATTCCACACCTTTTACCAACTTTTAGATCCTCTTTTTTCCTTGCTACTACTGCTACTTTAGATGCCATCGCTACTCGATAAATGAGAGAAATTTTTTTGAACAAATTCTTTGCTACAAATTCATTTGAAATAGCTTGAATGCACCTAGAATCACTCTACTTTGTGTATTCTGAAGTTGTAGTGAAAAATGAAGTCAAATTTTGCCCTTTTTGATGAAAAATTCTCCATCAATGCTTGGTACCATAATGACATAGTGCATGACAGACTTTCATCCACTCACTATGCTCGATAGAAGCTTGTGACTCAACATCTAAACAAAAATCTTATTACTCCCAACCTAGCTCAGTTGAGTCTATGACCAACCTTGGTTAGTATGACTTGATTTCATGTGATCCCTTTGTAGTTGAAATACTAATTTGGATCTTCTACTTTCTTTCATTTGGAACTGCTCAAGATTTGATTTGAAGATATAGTTCTAGTTCTTCCTTTGAGAATCTAATTGGAAATGGTGGAGTCACCTACTTCTTGATTGATATGGCCATCATTTAAACTAGCTTGCTTGGTAGATTTAGGAATCCACTATTGTCTCATCTGTTTCATGGTATTATCAGCTTTAACTTTCTTTTCATCTTCAGCCTTTCCTATGTTCATGCAGTTCTTAGCTATATGACCAAGTTTAGTGCATGTATGACATCTTACTATTGTATCCTTCTTTCTCAAATGATGCCTCACACAATTTATACCAATGTGTCCATATTCTCCACAATAGTGACATCTACACCGAGTATTATAGTCCCAACCAAATATTTCTTTTACAAGTTGTTCAGCTGGATTGAATGGTTTAGATTTGCATTCAAATGCCTTATGACCTTGTTTCTTACATTTGTGACATTTACCTTCAAATTTTGGTTTCTCCTTGCATTCATTAGCTTTATGACCATGTTGATTGCAATTGTAACATTTTGCATTGAATTTTTCTTTTAAATTGCTCCAACATTTGTTTGATGTATGACCTAACTTATCACAATTATTGCAAGTAGGTCTTTGATTCCTTTGGGCACCTTGTTTAGAAGATTCACCTTCTTCTTTGTATCCAAATCCTGCTTTAAATTTTTACTTATGAAGATTCTGTTCACTTTCCTGATTCAATTGATCCATGTCTACTTGAGATTTCATTATCCTTTCATTGAGTTTCTTTTCAGAAACTAGATTAGCTTTCAATCTTTCATTGATTTGTCTTTCAATGATTAAATCATTCCTTAAGCTTTCATTTTTAGATCTAATATTCATAATTTCCTCATTTTCATTGGAGAGATGATTGATACGACTTTCTTGTTGAAGGGATTGACTTTGATTTGCATTGTTCCTTGCCTCCAATTCTTCACTTGCCTTATTCCTTTGTTCCAAGATTTTGCACATTCTTATAGACTGAATTTCTTGTTCTCTTTTCAATTTTCTTACCTCTTCTTGTAGAGAGCCATTATTTTCTAAGAGTTCTTTGATTACCTCATTTTCTTCATCTAAACTACTTGAGGGGAAAAAGTCTTCAATATTTTCTTCAACATACTAGTGGTCATTAATTTGTTTTGCAAGTTCCTTTCTTCTTTTTAGGGATTGGGAAAGATGTTCTTTTGCTTCCTTGAGTTGAGCTATGGCCATCTCCAGATCTAGCTTCTCATTATCAATAGCTTTATCAAGTCTAAATATCTCCATTTCCCTTTATCTTTGCTCAAGCTATCAAACTTTATCCTGAGAGCCACAAAACTCTGATACTAATTGTTCGAAATAATCAAGACTAGCTAAGTTATTGAGAGGGGAGGGGTAAATTAGTAACCTTAAAAACTTTAAACTAATTTAGCACTCATTCATCTAATCTACTGCATGCATGAGAAAAGATAAACATTCATAACACATGAACATAGAATTTGGTGACCTAGAAACCTTTCAAATAGAAAGTAAAACTAGGGTGGGGATGATACCCACAAAACTTCAATATTTTAGTATAAATTTGGCCTATTAGGGCTTACATTGATCACTTCTGATGATTTTCCCTATTAAAAGAAATTTGGACTAGTAGATCTACCTTGTTAGAGGTTTTACACACATACAATGAATTATGCACTCTGTTAAGAGATTTAAACAAAGATTGTTAAGTCTACCCTATTGAATGATTTACAAGATTGATTCACCTATTAGGATGAAATAATAGATCTAACTTACAACTTGATTTTTGATTAGATCCTTGAAGTATAGATCACCTCTTGTGATTGATATAACTTTGCTGCTCCTTGTAGACCTTGTCGAATACTCTACTCTAGTCCTAATTCACATTCACTCTTCTCAAAATATTACATATCCATTCCTTGATATAGTTATGCATTTCCATACATTGAAAAGGATATAATACATTACATATATATACCATTCCAATATTTATAATTACAAGGTTAGCTAAAAAACAAGTAAAAAAAATATTACTAAGTCAGCCAAATAGTAGAAACTCATATTCTATAAGCTAACTTGGTGACCTTCTTATACTCGACATCCACTGCATTACTCAGCATCGTCATGCACTTGGTAGAAGTGGAAGCTTAGTTCATACTAATCACACAACATAGCTTTGAACTTAGTAACCATTGGAGACTTGGTAGATACTAAATCCTTTGTTTACCTTGCTTTCACTCGATAAACACTACACATCCATTACTCGATAGAAATTGGCTTCTCATCACACAAACTGATGACTTGATAGACACTGAGAAGCTCACCACTATCTTCTTGGTGAACATTGTAGGCTTGGTACACATTGTTGGATTGCACACTCACTAGTAGCTTCAAGAATGCTCAATGTGAATTGCTTAATTGAGTGATCTTATTTGGTAACTACTAAATACTCAGTATAAGCTATATACTAAGTGATGAGCTTGGTAACCATATATAATTGAATAAATGTTGTCACTAATGACAAATACAACATAATTCCAACATGCCATGTTTCAATAAAAGAAGCAAATGGAACTCATCAAAGAGAAGGGAATGAAAAAGCTTACAAAAGTGATAAAGAAGCCTAAGCCACCTAAGGGTGGTGCTAGAACATGTTCCTTCATTATGAAGAATCAAGATTAGGACCTTCTAGCACATATCACCATTCCTCCTCATCATGCCAACACCAAAGAATTGACTCCAAAGGATTACTAGATGAAGAACATGATATTGAGAAATCCCATGGTGGATATGGAAAATATTTTGATCACTACATACCTCAAGCAAGTGTTTTTAGACTTGGATAGAGATGAGTCAGAGCTACTAATATTGTGCAAGTAGAATGAGCTATTAAGAGGTTTACTTGACTGAAATGGTGGGACCTATAGACCTAGATAATCCTAAGATCACTCTTAGAGCTACATTAGAAAATAAATAGGTAGAGTCACAAATGAATTCATTATTGGACACATTTCAATAATGGCATCATAGTTTTGAGAAGAGTGCAAATAATACAAGGAAATTATAACCTATTGCATAACATCTAGATTAAGGCTGAAAATTTGGTTTCCATTATAAACCAAGATTTTGGGCTAATGGATGAAGTGAAAAATAGGGCTAATACCTTATAGGTACTCAGATCTATCAAAGGGAAGAGATACTAGATGTTGATGGAGATATACTCAACAAAGGATCTAGATAAAATAGATGATTGGATATAAAAGATATCATTGAGGAATATGGTAATGGAATGATTACATGAAGGAATCCAATAGATAAAGAATAAAGCTCAAGAGTAATTTTTGGAAGTAGATAAATACTATAATGTCGCTTGCCTTGAGGTTTTTGAAGATGAGTTGAAGACCAATCTTTCCTCAATGCAAACAATGGTTCAAAAATTTAGGGATACAATAGAAAATGCTTTGTTAGAAGATGATGTATGACAAACATTTAAGAAAGAAGAAGCATTGTTAGAGCTAGACACAAATCTTGAGAATTTTGTGGATACAAAAATAGAAGCAAGAAACTACTAGAAAGTAGTTAAGAATAAGTATGATTTATTAGATTTAACAGAGGCTAGTGAATTAGCAGAGTAGGGGGAAGAAAAACCAGATGCTAGAAATTTAATTTTGACACTAAGAAGATTTTTTTGAATTTTTGCATCCTATCATTAAGGTGCATGAGTGTGTAGGTGCTCTTTTCTTAAGAGGTGCATCAATTTTTTTGAAGAGAAGTAGTTCATTCATAGTTAACTACATGTTTTTATTTTAGAGCATTCCATACATTGATAACACATTTTGACAGTAGTTCAACTCCTAGAAACACCTAAAGAAAGTAGAGCTTCAATTTTTAGAGATCCTAGAGACTCTAAGATCATCTCACAACTTCTATCTTCTTATCTTCTCATTCCTTTATTATTTTAAGTCATGTAAAGGCTCATGCAAAAATTGGTTGATATAAACAAGGGTGGAGACCTACTCAGGACCACTTATAGAGTTAGTTTGTATATAATTAACTTTTTTTTATTAGTTTTTTAGCACGAGTTTGCATTAAAAGAGTTCTCACTCCTAACAAAAAGGGAGGAGAGGATTTGTTTTAAATACATGGATGTAATTTTTATTCTAGGCCATTATTTTAATGCAATAATATATGTTATTGGTGCTCTCATTCTAAGTGTAGATATTCTTGCTGGAGTGTGTTATTTTTGTGAATGCATGTTCATGAATAATAATGGAGCCAATGGTTTTATTATGTTGTTACAATTGTATGATCTTTTAATTTGTGTGCTTTCCTTGTGTTAATGAATTACATTATTGTGATGAATTGGAGGAAGGATCACTATTGTTCTTGCATAGTGTTTTGTTTCATGTGAGCACACTTTCTATGGCCTCACAATTTAATGAAATGTGAATCATCTTTTAGCTATTATTGTAGTTCCTATTGATAATTTCATTAGTGGAATTGAGGAAGTGTTGCTCCTAATTTCATTAGTTCCCTACCATATATTTTTGATAATTTAATTCATAGACATGTTGTTACTTTGGCTTATGTCTATTAGAAATTTTCTTTCCAATATTTTTCTTAAAATCTCTTGTTACTCTCTTTTTTATTTTATTCTCAAATAATTGGTTAAAATAGGAATTCATATACTTTCAATAATAAACTACATTTATCATAAAAAAATACAAAAAAAAAAAAAAAAAACTCTTTTGTGGTTACATTTCAACAATAGGTGTTCAGATTGGTGGGTACTAGAAAAGGCCTCCTCATGAACATACACATTTATCTTCAATTGAGTTACCCAGCAATTTGAAAAGTAACCATGCAAAACCTTGGAGTTGGTCATTGGCCATCTTTTCAAGAGAGAGATCCAAAAGGATTTCTGCCATTAAGCATCATGCAAAATGATAGCTCAATGGTTCCATTAGCTCCTTATCCATCATTAGATCTTGTTGAGGATTTCCTTCTTTTAATACATGTAGGATTATTAACCCTAAAAATTCTAGTATTTCCATTATTACTTTCAAACTTAGGTTTCATACAATCAACTACTTTATTTTCAAAACCATGGCTTTTATAACAATAGAAAATAGTAATAGGTTTGAAAGACTTACCTATAAAATCTCTCTTCATATGAACAATTCCATTACATATAAAGCATCTACCTTTGAAGTCATATCTTACTTCTTTAGGTGGTTCAACTTGCTCTATTTTTTTTATGTTCATCTCATTTCTTGAGTTGACTTAGTTAGCTCAACTTCTTTAGAAACTTCTTTAGATTTTCTTGATTCAATCTCATTCACATCATTCTTCTTAGGTTTAGGGGTTTCAACAACTAGATCTAGTTCCTTTCTAATTTTAGTTTCCTTGTCTTATTTTTTTTCATCAAGATATCCAAGACTGTCTTGTCATAAAAAAGTCTATTATAGAATATTTATTCCTCAATTTTCTCACTAGTGGAATATAACTTCTTTAACTATTGCTTAGCCTAGGTCAATTATCCTTTCACAATGATATTGTACTTCTTGATTTTTGCATGCTCTATTTTGATAGAATCTAGTTTAGATGTTACTTTTGTAAGATGGGATCTAAGATATTCATTTTTAGATTTTAGATCTATTTTAGTTTTTCTATCGTCCATCTTCAAGTTCAACTTTCCTTCAACAATCTTCAACTCATGTTTCAAAATCTCATTTTCTTTCTTTAAGGTTGATACCTCATCACTATCATTTGTCTACTCTCTAGGTTCTTTTATAGATTTGAAATGATCAATCTTATTGTTTAGTTTCCCAATGTAATTATTTTCATTTTCATACCTTTCTTGTAGGTTTTCTCTTTCTTTAGTAAGAAGATTAATCTACTCATTGGCTTCTTCAGGATCATTCATCTTTAACTATTCCATATTCATAGGGATCTTGCTCAAGCTATTGAGTCTCTTTTTAGTAACTAAGCTTTGATACCAATTGTTAAAAATAGAAAATACTAAGAGAGGGGGTGAATCAGTAACTTTTTCCCATAACTAAATATTGTTAATTACTTTATAACATGCGTATTAAAGTAAACCAACAATGATAAATAGTAAATAAATCCATACACAAAGAGAACTCATAATACCATATTTTATTAACTAGGGAAACCTTGTCCAAGGGAAAACCCCGATGGGGATGCTACCCACAAAATGATCCACTAAACAAAAGAATCACCTCAAGGATATTGACCCTATTATGAATCTATGAAATACATATAGTGTCTTGGTCCTTCTTAGAGGACTAGGCCATGTTAAAAGCCTTAACTATATTAGGAGTTGCTTCAATCTTGTTAGGAGTTGGTAATATAAATACAAATGTATGCAAGAAGAGCCCACTGACCAAACATACGAGTATACAATGTAGTTCATTTATTCAAAAGAGATAGATACAAAAACCTCTTTACTGATGACTGCTATACACCAGATATCTTTGATATTACATCATAATTCATGTCACATAGCCTTCACATAAGTTTTCATATCACATACATAGCTCAGAACACCACTCCTTACTTCACAAATCATAATCTTCCTTTATATCTTAGATTTTAACAAATCTATGTCCTATCGGCCTTTAAGCTTTCACATGCTTGGCATAATACAAAAATAACTCTTTCCCTCTTAGGGTGAACATCTAGGATGTTATCCATTATTAGTTAAGTAATTATTTCATATCCAAAAAAAATCCTTAACCTTTAATTTACCTATTTACTATTGTACTTTTTTATGATCTAATCACTACCTTTACTAATAAAAATACTTTATGTAATGATGTATTATATGTACCATATTGCACACTTAGCCATGTCATCATGACACTCTATACTACATGCCCTTAACTGCACACATGCCAAATATCTTTGTATACTGCACAATCAATCAATCTAGGGATCCACAATAGAAATAGAGCTCAATAGTCAATAAATCCATCATACAATCCTCACAAAATCAAAATATTCTTTGATCATTTGACATAGATCAAGGCTAGGTGTACCCCTATTAGAGATGACAAAGCCCCAGACTTATAACTACACATCATAAAATGAACAATAACATAAATATTGAGATCCAAAAAACTCTTCTTCTTAAAATAGAATAATAATATTTACACCCAACATGCTAGGATGGAAGTGTTGGAAATATATGGTAGGCTAGGTTACTGAGAGGGGAGGGGTGAATTAGGAACCAATAAAACTTTATCTTACTTCACCAATTAATCCTTCATATATTATTTTGATCTAAATACATGCATGAAATAATGAAAGCAATAAAATATTCATAACACTTTGACACAAGATATGGTAACTCAAAAATCTTCTAATGAGAAAGTAAAATTGGGGTGGGGATGATAACCACAAGCTTTAGTACTATAGTATAAAGTTAACTTGTTAAGGCTTATAATTGACCACTTCTGGTGATCTTCCCTATTAGGAGTAATAGAGATTGTGAGGTCCACTTGTTAGAGGATTTACATGCATACAATGAAGTTTGTACTCCATTAGGAAATTTAGAAAAAATACTATTAAGTCTACCTTGTTAAATGATTTGACTGATGCACCTGTTAGGATGAATCAATGGTTGATCTTTGATCTGCAACTCTAATTTGCTGAATGAGATTCCTTGTATTGCAATGATCACCTAACTGTGATAGATAAATCTTTGTTTTCCCTCATACTACTTGTAGCCTTCTTCAATTTGCACTTATTCACTACTCATTGATATTCTTGGATATGATACAAAATGAGTTACATATATATCAATCCAAATAACTAATTATTGGATTTGACTATAATTTCAATTTCATGATAATTCACAAAGTCAGCCCAACTGTTGTAACTCAAGTTTTGAAAACAAACTTGGTGATTTTCTAGTACACAAAAAACACTATTAATGCTTAAAAAACTTTGGCACTTAGTTATAGTTGAAGCTCATTCCATACTGATCACTCTTCAAGTAGCTTGAACTCAGTCAAGACTGTGTGTCTTAGTGAACACTAAGAAACTTTCTAACAACTACATCACTTGGTTGTCACTGCATGACTTTGTGAACTCTAGATTCACCTTCATTAACCCTATGAATTTGGTAGACACTATAGATCTTGGTTAGCACTACAGATCTTAGTTAAAATTGGATTCTCCATCACTTCCATTGGATTTCTCAATAGACACTATTGCACTTAGGCTATACTAAAAAATGAATTTGATGCTCAGCAGATACTGTGTAGCTTGGCATGAACTACAAACTATCTATTTATATTAGTAGCAACTGAGACACTTGGTTAACACTATTGAATGAATGATAAGTGTGGTAGCAACTATAGAGCTTGATAGCAATGTAACCATTTGACTAAGTGTTGAGTCACTAATAGAAAAATTGATCTTAAATGTCAATAATCTCCCCCTTTGGCATTAGTGATAAAAACACTTATCAAACAAAAAAATTTGAACAATTAGTATTACAAGTCAAAAAATTTCTTTATCACCACACTATGTCTTCAACTTGGTTCTAGCTTCTATAGCTCGGTAACATACTTTATTTTTCTAATTTTTCAAAATTACTATTGTAAAGATATTTTCTACTTATTTGTCAATGTATCTACATAATATTATACTGCATCCCCATACGTATATGTCTTCTATACACATATATCTAGAGTATAGTATACTTCTCCCCTTTTTTATCAATAATATTCTATATAGCTAATTTATCATATTTACTCCTCCCTCTTTTCATATTGAACATTTTTTTAATTTTACTTCTCCCCCTTTTTGACATAAATGCCAAAGGTCTATAATATCTACAAGTTAATAACAAAATGTGACAAGAAATTAGAATGTACCTTTAGAATTAGTACCATAGTCTTGTCCCAATTCTCTTGTAATACCTTACTTTCATGCAAGACTATTTGAACTTATGTTGATAGTTCCATCATGTGGTCAACTATGGAGAAGTTACTATCATGGATGAGATTCTTCACATGTGCTATGTGTTTCATGGATGAGATTCTTTGCATGTTCTATGTGTTTCTGTAGTGTATCTATGTTTGGAAGAATCATTCCCTAAATTTATACAAGTGTGGCCCCAATTCTAGCTTCTTCCCTCAATAATTTTACCTATAAATTTGTCAAACATCCAATCCTTGTGTAGTTTGCATAGCTATAACTAAGATCAAGTGATAACTAGTGTGCACTTGCCTTCATATCCTCATCTATCTTGGACAATTTATCCCTAGTCTCCTTTGTGAACATAGACGTGTCACTTAGTTTGACAAATAATGAAACAACATTGTTGGCAGATGTTTCAAGTGTAGCAAGAATGTTAGACAGTTCTACTTTGTCTATTTCAATCTTTAGTGCAACTTTCTCCAACACTTTTTTTTAAAACTTTATTTTGGCTCTTTGTAGTAGGTTATCTTGTCCATTCAAATCTTCATTATACTTGTGGACAATTTTAGCTAATTGGTCCATAATAGGTTGTTTTCTATCAACCTCAATACTTAGAGCATGAACAAATATTCTCTTTATTTCTTCAAGGACTTTATTTTTCTTCTTTTTCTCTTCTCTAAGCTTCTATTTCTTAAGCCCTTTTCTTCAATAGTTCACCTACGGTATCCATTTGATTAGGGGCGAGGATAGAGATATCCCAATTTGGAATAACTATTTCCTCATCTAGATTCATTTCTTCCTCTTCTTCTTTATCCTTAACCTTTATGTTGGTGTAAATAAGTATTTACTATTTACACTTTACTTAAGTTTACTTAGGTTAATGCATTTTCATATTAGTTGTCATGTAGACAAAATAGTAGTTTTCACTCCAATTGAGCACATGTTGTTTACTAAATCTCTTTATGAGATACACCTTTACATTCTTATCCTCTTATTGTTGAATGTACATTCATGCATAATGGAGGATAATCCACTCTTGGTAGAAATGTTCTTAGTTGTTGATTATCTCTTTGTATGACTCCTAGTCATCTTGATTTCCTCTATATATAAGGCACTTCTATGATGTATTCATCCAATTATCTAATTAATCCATTCCCATTTGATCATATCTTGTCTCTCTTGTGCTATCTCTTGAGCTTCTGGATCTTGGAATTTCATTCTTGCCTTAGGGAAATTCTTTCATGGCATTAGAGTTATACCAAATTCTTACATGGTATCAGAACCATAGGAGCATCATTACATAGCCATAGGAGGAGTTTTTTTTTCGTAGGTCAAGATTGGAGCTTGTTAGTTCAAATCAAATGTTGGTATCACATTTAGAAGGTCAGAAAACCCATAAATTGACTTTTGTTTCATTAAAATTGGACATCTAAGGTGAAATCTAGAGTCATTTGATATTTGGATGTGCAATGGTAGTGATTTAGGAAAAATAATTATAGAGGTGATTTTCAAATAGTGATATCTTCCTCATACAAACTCCTTTTTTTGAGAATTTATTTTGTTTTGGGGTAGAATTTCATGATCTACACATTGTTGCAAGTTGTTTGCAATCCATGTTCATAAAGGTTCCTAAAAATCATAAATACCAATTTTTGCAAGCTCCAAGGCTTAGTTTGGGCTCATATAGACACATATTCAAGTGTTGTTTTTTTTTAAAATTACATGATTTTTTGACTACTTTCTAGATCTAGTATCAGTTTGGAGTAATTCTGAGTAGACATAGTATTTTCAGCATTTAGTCATTTTTGGCCTATTTTGGTGCTCGTAATTTATTAGATCCTTGAGAGGTCTTGTGTCTTATCCTATTTAGTCCAATATAGCTTCATATTTTTTGTTGTAGCCATCAAAATTAGAAGTCCACTTTGGTTCATTTTGACAAGTAGTAATTGTACATGCACTAAGTATAAAGTTCTAAAATCATCCATTCTATGGGGTTCTTTGATTGAGTGATTTGGGGGAATTTCTTGAGTGTTTTCACTTCTCTTTCTCTTGTGATATTTTATTTTGCATCATGGGTTCTCCTAGGTTTCCACTTTTAACTTCACATAATTATGCTACATGGAAAATTAGAGCATGGAGTAAAATGATGGAAAAAGGTTTAATTTATTATGTTTATGGAACCATGGTTACACCATCTATTCCTAATAAACTAAATGAATGGAATCATAACAATAAGGTTGATATTGGTACTTTGAGGAATTATTTACATGAAGATCTTATCTTCCATGTTGATAACTATAAAATAGTAAAGGAAGCATGGGATAAGTTTGCTAGCTTGTATGCCAAAGTAGACAAAACTAGGGGTTTTGAACTTGATGAAAATATCATGCAATTAGATCCTAAGGATTTTTCTACAATTCAAGACTATATCACCAAGGCATGTGAGCTAAGGTCAATGGTTAAGGATTGTGGAACTACCATAGAGGATGAAAATTTGATCTATAATTTGATGAGAAAAATTCCTCCAAAGTATGCATGATTTTTTTTCAGCTTCAACACTCATAAGTTGACCTTAGGTTCTTCCTACACCATGCCTTCATTTGATTCCTTCATAGAGGTGTTGATGGTAGAAAAATCAAACTTGATGAGCATGGGGATTCTCAAGTCTTCAAAGTCCAAAGCATTGGTGGCTAGTAAAGGGAATCAAGAAAAAGGGTCTAGCAAGAAGTAGAAATCATGACAACAAATTTCACAATAAGAGAAAGAACACTCAAACTCCTCACCACAAGAAAACTCCAACAACAAGGGAAAATTATCCAAGAAGGAGTTTCTTACTTGTACATATTGAGAGAAGAATGGACATGAAGAACATCATTGTTATAAGAAGAAGATAGATGAACTCAAGAATCTTCTTAAGAAGAATAAAATTGGTCTACCATCAAGAATGAACACTTCATTCTCTTCTTCACATTTAAATTTAGATAAAGGTAAGGATCATATGGGAAATGGTCAAGCCTTAGTAGCTACTTCAAGTCAAGATTCAGGGAGATGGCTTCTAGATTCAAGGGCTTCTCATCCTATGGCATCTTCACAGTCTATGTTTTCATCATTTGATCCTTGTCATAATCCACCTATTTTGATGGGAAATTATACTTACATGAATGTTATTGGGAAAGGAACTATTGATAAAGGGGAGGAATACTTCAAAGATGTGTTGTGTGTACCTCACCTAAGTCATAATCTTCTTTCTATCTATCAACTCACTCATGGAGATAGAAGAAGGACTATGGAATTCACACCTAATTCAATTTTTATTAGAGACTTGGAGAGTAGAGAGATAATTTCTATTGGGGTGGTTGATCACACATCTAGGCTATACTACTTCAATTTTTCTCATGATGATGACAGTGATTGCTCAACAAATTTTGATCACACTTCTACTGTTGATTCAGACTTTGAAGAGAACTTTGGCTACTTGATCTTAGGTGTTCTCACATGTGATCAAGTTCTTCAGTCATCAATTTCTTCTCTCCCTGTTGATATTGCATCTATTTTTATTCTTGATGATAGTTGTATTTATATAGCCATAGATTCAAGTGATTTAGTGCAGCAAGATATTCATTGTCTTCTAGACTTAGTTCCATGGGATGACTACTTAACAGACATTTCCAGTTTGTTTGTGGACTCCTACATTGCAAATTTGGGAAACACAATTGATGATATTCATCTTCCCTTTTGTGAAAATGATCCCTCTTCATTTTTTGCAAGGGAGCATGTTAATCCTCATCTTCATTCTCTACTTAATTAGTCTTTGTAGGTTGACATGATGGTAGATCCTTTGATACAATAGGTGGTGGAGGTAACTTTATTTTTAGAAGAGATATTTGATTCTTTGATACATGTTATACATTCATCCTTAGTTGAGCCTAATTTGTCCTTTTTTAGGGGGTTGGGGGGGGGGGGGGGAATCTTTTCCTCACATGAGGTCTTCTTCTATCTCATTTTATTTTATTGTACTTATCTCTTTTTGGAGGGGGGCTTTTCCCATGTGGTTTTCCCTCTTTCTCCTCTTTATGAGAGATTGCATTGCATATCATTTGCACTTGTAGATTGTACATGGGTACCTAACATGGCCTAGTAGCCAGGGCCCATCTTGCATTATTATCCAACTCTTGTGAGCTTAAGTAAATTTCCCTAAGTTTCACTTAATGGAGGGTGTTGGTGTAAAAAAGTATTTACTATTTATACTTTGTTTAAGTTTACTTAGGTTAATGCATTTTTATATTAGTTTTCATGTTGACACCTAGGAGTTTTTATATGCATATGAGTTGTCATGTAGACAACACAATAGTTTGCACTCTAATTGAGCACATTTTGGCTACTACATCTCATTATGAGATACACCTTTGCATTCTTATCCTCTCATTATTGCACATACATTCATGCATAATGAAGGATAATCCACTCTTACATGTGCTTAGTTTTTGTTTATCTCTTTGCATGACTCCTAGTCATCTTGATTTCCCTTATATAAAAGGCACCTCTATGATGTATTCATCCAATTATTTGATTAATCAATTGTCATTTGATCATATCTTTCCTCTCTTGTGCTATCTCTTGAGCTTCTAGATCTTGGCATTTCATTCTTTCCTTAGGAAAATTCTTACATGGTATTAGAGTTATACCAAATTCTTACACTTTAGAATGGTAGAAACAATTTCTTTACACTTCTTTAGAACTTCAATACTTGGTTGAGACTGATTCTCAACTGTCATTGCACTAGCTATGAATACACTCAAAATAGAAACAATTGTCGAAACAAATGGAATAGAAATAAATGTAGAAATAACACTAACAAAAGGAACACCTTGTTGTTGCTTGGTTAAGCCTGATGATGGAGGAGCTTACTACTTGGCAAATGAAGTGTTGGGCACTTTAGTCAATGTAACATTTGGCAATAGAGATCCAAAGATTGGTTGGGTGTTTGGTGTAGTAGTGATAACCACAACGAACTTAGTAGGAGCCTTTTCTGAGCCTAATTGAACTAAGGCTTTTCTTGGAGAGTGAGAAAATGAAGTCATAACCAATACTGCAATCTTCTTTGCATCAGTTTCCTCAATTTTATGTATTTCTAGAAGACTTTCCTCGATAGCTTCCTATCATTCCTCCTCATCATCTAGATCAACTTCATCTATTTCATTGTCCTTAATTTTTACTTCCTCTTCATCCTCATCTTCAAAATCCTTGTCATCAACATGCACTACAAGGTCATTGGGTTTTTACAACCCATAGATATTCTTCTAGGAGGTAGAAGTTGACTGCACCATAGATTCAATATCCTTAAGCAATATCAAACATACATATAGAATTTGAGAGTGATCTTCTTTTCATTCTACTTCAAGGATTCCTTCACCTCATTTTCATAAGTTGTCTCAAATTATGTTCACAAATTTCCTTGGTAGATTTCATTTCATTCTCCCATCTAGGTTAACTACTTCCAAAAGTTCATCAAATATTTGTTGTGAAAGCTCATAAGGAGAGTATTTTCACTTACCCAATTTTTCCATGAGTGTATCTTCTATCTTCTTTTTCTCTTCTTCACTTCTAGTTTAATACTTAAGAGACTTAAAACATTTCATTCCTTCTCCTTCTTCCATGTTCTTCAAATTTTCTCAAAGTGTAGATACAAACCTTTTAAAGATGATCTATTCTACTTCATCTTCATCTAACTTTAGTTTTCTCTTGGATTTGGCTTCTCTTCTTGTGAATAATATAGGGGAGGACTTAGTAGGTCTTGTTATAGTTACCTTCCCCTTCTTCTTGGGAGGCTCTTCCTTCTTAGATTATGTTTCCTCTTCTTCATCCTCTTCATCTTCATCTTCCAAACAATCACATTTTCCCTCAGTAAGCATTAGAGGATATCTCAATGATTTTGCATTCTTGATTATCTTTTCTATCCTATTTCTTCATCTACTTACTACTTTAGATAGCTTTATCTCAAGCTCAGTTCTTTCCTTGGATTCATCATAGGTTCCAAAATAGGTAGATTTAGGATCTACAAGATTTTTTAGTAGAGCTTCAATGATATCTATTACCTATTTTTTCCTCACACCAAAAATTGAATTCAAATACCTGAGCCAACCCAATAGTCTTTAACCATGTTTTATATTATTTTAAAACCATGGAGATAAAAAAAATAAACGATTAAAAAACCTTATTGTATCCCGTATATTCCTCAAATTTATTTCTGCTTACCCATAACTTTCCTTGCTGTCAGATCTTGTACAGATCTACAATGGGTGCTTTCCCACTTTCTCAAAATAAATGACCTTTACATAATGCGAGCAAGCCCCTTTGTGACACATGGCACAATGTGACATCATGGGCCTACCTTTCTTAGAAGGTAATAATAGCTCATCTTCCATGGCAATTTTTAGGTGAGTCAGAGTAAAAAGAAGGAATCTCATTGGTTCCTCTAGTTGACTAGGTATGCAGTCATATAAGATTTTGATCACTGTAGATTCAAATGAGATCAAGGGTTGGCACTTCTCCACATCATGAAAGTGCAAGAATGTTAAGTAATGTGGGCAAGTGCCTCGCTATCATGTGTCCTTGTGGGGTCAGGTTGGTTTTGTATGCTGCAAGGGGATGCCAGATGGGGTCAAGTCAAGCTGAGTCAGATGCTAAGTGGTTCTTGGGCCTAGGAATTTTGAAGGGCAAGCGCAGTATGATAAGAACTTTCATGATCATTGATCTCATGGAGATCAACGATCAACACTTTCCTACATTCTGGAGATGTGAGGATGTTAAACATTGCAGGAAAGTGCTTGAAGGACATGTGTCCTTGTGGGCTCGAGGACATAATGCTACAATTAACGTTGGTAGTTAAGGTTGGCACTTGGGAGACATCGTGGTCAATATTTTGAAAAGGTGGCTTGGTTAGTCAGTTAGATGTGGTTAACTACATGGAGACTTTGCGGGGTGGCAGAAAATTGAAAGACTATTGGCCCACATGGCTCATCCTAATGGCAAATTTCGGTTGACTTGCTAACTTTGCTGATTCATGAGCTAGAAATGGAGGGGATTGAGTTTTTTTGTGTGATTTGATCCTCATGATCAATTCCAACCACTATCAAATGAATGTTGAACCCAGTAAATAGTAGGAGAACACTCCACCACCCTAGTTTATCCATCTACTTGGTCAGAATGATTAATGGTGTTGTTTCTGTCAGGACCCTATTTCAAAAAAAGATCAAATTTTCTCTAGATCTTTATCAAGACTTAATGGCAATGGTTGTGGAGTAACTTCAGTTAGAGAACATCTTAGTTATGTCTAAGCTATAAAGGCAATTTTTGTAGATTTTTTACTGGTCGACTCTTCTCTATTTTCTATGATATTGCTCTGCAATTTCACTATAAATCCCCTTTACCTCTAAACTATATGACATTCTTATCTCCTTCAGCCATTGATGTAAAGTGCAAGAACTATTTTCCTCTCATTGGTGTATTGTAGAGATCTGCAATCTTGCACGATTGTATCTCTTTTGGCCTATGAATGGTATAGAAGTGAATCCTCTCTTTCCTTGTGTCATTCATTTGGGTTTTCTGATCTGCATGTGATTGTTAGATTAAAGCAAGTCTGGATGTGTATATTTTTTGGTGTCATGATGGTTCAATAGTGCATGTATGGGCAGAGATTGGTTTGAACACTCTATTTTGGTGTATCACCCCTTTAGGTTAGAATAGGTAGATTTGCTTCTATGCATTCTTTCTCCCTTTTCCTCTCCAAGAGTAGTTAGGTGCACCCTGATAGTAAAGGAAGCCAACCTTCTCCAGAGGCTCAACCTCACAATTCAAGTCCCATAGCTTGGAGGTTGTTTCCATGTTTCACAAGGTTTTCCTTAGCTAAAAACTTTGGACAAGGGTGCAAACCTTTGTGACAACAATATCCTTAGTGTCATTAATGTTAACCCCATATACTAGAGGCTTAACTCATGCCACTCTAGGTCTTCCTAAATATATACTTTGTCACAGTCAACCATGAAATAGATATCTTGCTCATAGTATTCTACAAGCTTCCTTCGTATCCTAAATCTACTTTGCATATTTTCTTTGAATGACTAAAGTAATTATCCATGATGTTGCTAAAATTTTCATCCATTTATGCTAGATTCTCATTGATTTGATATAAAAATGGAATATCCTTTCTCCATACTATAGCTCCTTTTGAAGGGAAAAAATTTTGAATATAAAAGAATAGACATGTCAAAAGAGAAATGAACTTACATAGGTTTTTATTTGACACTCTAATGCTCTCCATATTCTTGTTGAATTGTATCAGCAATAGCTTGACAAGGTCAAAAGATAAGTTATTCCTCACCACCTTGTATGCTAGATCAATAGCCTCACATGACATGTTGTCCAATCGGCTAGAGCTATATATCTTATGAAAAATCAAATGGATTCCAAACTTCAACTCCATGTCTATCACACCACTAAGCTTCACGCCTCTTCTATCCCACTCTACAAGAGTCCATTTTATTAGTTTTGCCCAACCTAGGGTTTTAGTGATCTTAGCCTTGTTCAAAATTGGCAATCCAGTGATTCTATGTATCATCTTATTTGTTATTAGGATAGGGAGATCTAGCCATAACTACCCATTGTGAATTCTTCTTACAATAAATCTGGTCCATTAGACTTGAAAGTCCTTTGGCATATGATGAATATGAGTTAAGCTCTTTATTCCCAAATGATTGTTCTTGTGTTTGAGAATGTCATCCACATATAACTCATTGAATGATTTGTTCATTTCCAAGGTTCCAAGTTCTTGAATAGAATATTGATAGAATGAATAGATATCATGGACAAGAAATACCTTGGGTGGAATTTGTGATTGCACACTAGTAGGGTCTAATGTCTCTACTATTTCTGGACTTAGCTTGAATGTGGGAGCCTTGCAATCCACTTTACAAACCAATATTTCTAATCCTTTCTTCTCTTTTTTACTTTAAGATGGTGTTGCTTGGTAGGGTTTCAAGAACAGGAAAATTTTCAACAATAATTGGTCAAATCACTCAAAAACTCTAAATTCCCTCTTCACTCCATGCTCTAAAAATTAGTGGTGAAATAATGCATTTGATTACTTTATTTTAATGAATTTCCTCTTTTCAATCACCATTAATGATTCATATGTATACTTTCTATGTGATAGGTTATTCTCCACTCAGTTTGGTCTTTAATGCTTGGAAGACACCTTTAACTTGGTAAGGTCTCTTGACTCAATAGGAACTACCAACTCAAAGAACTTCAAAACTTGATAATATTATCACCATTTGGTCCAACCTTGGTACTTGGTAGATTCACCAAATTGGTGTTTGCATAATGAAATGATATGTAACCCAACCTTACTCAGTATGGCCTTGCAACTCAGCCTTGTTCAGTGATCCTTGTGCACCATGAATGTTGATATGGATCTTTCTGCTTGCTAGCTAGAACTAATGTTAGATGACTTCTTCTAAATCAAAATTCTAGTGATCTCCATAGGGAGCTAAGTTTAAATGATTGTGCCACCCAACTCATTGACTTGGGTGTCATTCACTTCATGATTTTGGTTTATATTCTTTGGCAATTTTGGTACCCATTACTTCCTCATTTTATTTTTTGATATTGTTAGCTTTGGATTTATTTTCATCTTTAATTCTTCTTGTGTTCATGCAGTTCTTAGCAAGATGTCCAAGTTCTATAAAAATTAAACATCTCTTTATAGTATCTCTTTTTTTGATGTGATATTTCACATAGTTTGCTCCTGTCTATCCAAATTCAGCACCGTAGTGACATCTACACCATGTGTTGTAATCCCATCCAAATATTTCTTTCACAAATTCTTCTATTGGGTTCCACTTCTTGATTTTGCATTCTAAAGATTTGTGTTTCTGTTTCTTGCAAATGTGACACTTTCTTTCAAAATTAGGTTTATCTGTACATTCACTTGCTTTATGACCATGCTTGTTGCAACTATAACACTTTCCATTGAATGTTTCTTTACCATTGCTTCAAAAAAAAATTTATGTATGACCTATCTTACCATAATAATTGCAAGTAGGCATTCTTTTTCTTTTGAGCTCCTTACTGAGATGACTCACCTTCTTTTGTATATCCTAATCCAGCTTTTCCTTTGTGTCTATACTAAATTTTCTCATTCAATTGACTCATGTTTTCTCAAGATTTCATTATTCATTTTTTTTCTTTTCAATGTTGAGATCATTCTACAGTCTTTCATTCTTTGTCCTTAGATTGGTAAGCTCTTTATTTGCATCATTGAGTTGATCATTAAAGTCTACTTGTTGAAGGGATAGTTGTAGAATTTCATTATCCTTCTCTTTTATCACTTCTTTGGCTTTTTATTTTTTTTTCATGACTTTACATAATTTGATTGATTGGATTTCTTGCTCTCTTTTCAACTTTTTGACTTCTTCTTGAAGATTGGAATTTTTCTCCAATAGGTCTTTTATTGTTGCATCAGCTTCATCTAAACTTCTTTCTAGACATAAGTCTTCAATTGTATTTTCAATGTAGAGACTATCATCCATTTGTACTACAAGATCTTTCCTTCTATTCAATGATTGAGAGAGTTGCTCCTTTTCTTTCTTTAGTTGTCCAATGACCAATTCTAGATCCAACTTTTCATTCTAAATAGCCTTATCTAGCCTATATATCTCTATTGCCTCTGATCTTATCTCAAGCTGTCAAACTTCTTCTATGAGAACCAGTAACTCTGATATCAATTGTTGTAAATTTATAAGGTAGGATAGGTTACTAAGAGGGGAGGGGTGGATCAAGAACCAATAAAAATTTATCTTACTTCACCAATTAATCCTTCATGTATTATTCAGTGTAGTTCCTACCCCTAGGTCGCATTTTTGTTATCATTGTCGAACTCTTTTAGGGCTAGTTTTATGTTGATGATTATTAGTAACATTATTTTGAGATTATCATATATTGTTTTAGATTTAGTTTATTATATGATGAGATCATTTGATATTCTATATTTCATGTATGGATGATGATTATTGCAGTGTTTGTTGTTATTAATGATGATTAGTTAGTTGATTTATTATTGAATATGTGTTTTCTAATGGATACTTACCTCATACTTGCATGTGTATGGTGTGTGTGTTTGTTTCCTTTTTTTATGGCATTTTTGATGTGGTTAAGGAAGGGATTCGTAGTCACCTGCTAGTCAGGATCTACACGATGCACCACTTCCTACCATTGCCTATTTAGCTTAGTATATATTGTGCTTGTACATGCATGGATTTTATGCAAGTTGCAGGTACTGGGTATCGACTTCCTCGAATTGTCAGGATGAGCGTACCCTATCACATTATTTCAATGGTAAGAGAGGGGAGATAAATTCTCAAGTCCAAGTCCCAACCCTTTAAGCTATTTGTCTTGATTGAAAGCCAAGACAAGTATTTGAGTCGAGTACCCCTCGAATACGTCAGATGACGTAATTCATGATATTAACCCTTTTGGTTTGATTTTGTATGTGTTTTGCTATGATGGATTTTTCGTATTTTACTTTATGAGTCTTTAGTGTATTTTCTATTAATTAAGCCTAATTAAAAGATTTAATTAATGGTTTAATTTAATGGAAAATTAATATGATATTTTAATTTTTTAAATTTAATTAATTGGGAAATTAATTAAATAAGAAGAATTAATTTGGAGATGAAAGTTATAAGTTTAAATTTGGAACGTGACAATATTTATTTTAATAATAATATATTTAGAGTTCATTTTTAAATAAATGCTAAATAATATTATTATTTAAGTTAATAAATATTTTATCAATTAAGTTTCAAAAATAAATTTAAGAGTAGAAAATATATTAAAATTATTAAAAGATTCTAGATCACATGATGCATGCATGTGATTAAAATATATTAAGATAAAATAAGTGGATTTAATAAAGTGAGTGCATGAGATTTAAAATTAATAAATTAATTTAAAAATAAATTAAAAAAATATTAAATAAATTAATGTGCATTATTTTAATATTTATAGGAGTATGCAAACTCTCATGAGTTTTCATGTTGACAACATAGGAGTTTGTACTCTAATTATGTACATGTTGTCTACACTTAGGAGTTAGCACATTATTTGAGCACATGGTGTCTACAACATTCTAGACACCTCATCATGTTTATCTTCTTATTGTGGAAGTTATGTGCTTAGTTGTAATGCTTATCTCTTAGTTATTTCTAGACACATTCTAGATGCATCTTAGAGGCCTTTATATATAGGCTCTCCTAGTGTGTATGGACATCCTCATATGCTTCGATAAGCTCATATGCTTCTACAAGCTCATAGGCTTCTACATCCTTATATGCTTCTACAAGCACTCCTAGTCACTCGAAGGGGTTTAATTCTTGGAGGAATTGTGAATGTTAGAGAAGGAAGGAATTTTCGGAAAGGAGAAGGTTCTAAGAGGAGGAGCTTCTCTACAATTTTCTAAGGCATAGCAAATTAGCATTAGTGTCTAGGTAGGCACTCATGATTATTTTGCATATTTTATTACGCTCTTTTCCTATCTTCATTGTGTCGGTTATGTGTGTCTGAATAATTCTCTATAAATGAATCTTCAATTTTGTAATTTGGGCATGCATATTGTTTCATCCAGTTATGACAATTAAAAATATTATTGCAATCTTCCCTTAGTAGAATCAAGATTTGAAAATTGATTCGGGTTTGGGTTTGAATTAAAATAGAATCTTATTATTATGCATTAGCTTTATATGATTTAATTAACTAATCTAATTAAATTTAATTTAATTAAGATTAGTTAATAGTAGAAGGAGTCTAATTTATTATTAGTCAATTTTAGTAAATGGATTTTTAAATGAGGGAAAATTAAAAGAAAAGAGATATTAATAAGTGTTTAGTAGAATTAAATAATTGAATTATTAATCAGATTGACTTTACTTAAAATCAACGAAGATTATTTTAAATAAATGATTGTCCTTGAAGTGTTTTACGAAAATTGTAAACTTATTATTTGAAAGTTGATAAGTAATTTTTTTATTATTTGAATAATGGGAGATGCTCTTGGAATTAAGGGAATTTCATTTAATTATTAGTAACATTGATTTTAGTAAATAATGCAACGATTTTATTAAAAGTCAATGGGTATTAGTTTATTAATTAAATAAGCAAATTATTATCTTCTATTTATTTTAGACAATTGTTTAAAATAATGGAGGGATAATTCTATGTTTTATTCAAAAAGATAAATGGGTTGACTTGGAGATTAAATGAAGAATCTTATACACTTGAAGTATACTTGAAACAAAAACTGAAACCTAATATTTGGGTTAAACATGTGATTGTGAAAGAAAACTTAAATATGTGTTTGTATCTTGTTCTTTATGCTATTCATGTTTGGGGTTTGGGTGGTCCTAGAGTGTTGACCAATTAGGACGTCTATAAGAGGCTTGGGAGTTATGCGAATGTGATGGCATGTTGGTATCATTTGGTCTTGATCTTTTTAAAACCCAACCATGGTAATGTGATGGTATGCTCTATGAGATGTTTGTATTTACTGATTATTATTGCTTTCTAGTCTTCCTGTGTGAAGCTAAGGTGTGTGTAAATGAGATACTTGACTTAACCATTTTTGAGTCATCGATCAGTTATACTTGGGTTACTTTCTAGTCGCCTTGATGGGACTAAAGTGTTTGTTTTGATTTTGATGATGTCATGTTGTGACATGTTTTGACTTGACCATTTTGAAGTCTTCGATCAGTATTACTTTGAGATAATTTTTGGTTTCTTATTGAGAACTAATGGATATTGTGATTATTAGTGATATCTTTAGTTGCCAATAGAGAACTGTTGTGGTCATGATTATTAATGGATGCTTTTTAGTTGCTCATGGAGATTTGATGCTTTTATTGTGGATTATCTTTTGGCATTTTTCCAATCGCTTGTATAGGATTGTGGTGATTTTGAGATTTATGATTCCATGAGCTTAGGGTAGGTTGTCTACTTGTAGTGTTGAGAAGTGGCTTGCAATGGGGGTCGAGGCCCTAAGTGGTTGCCAGGGTAACTCATTGTAAGTTATTTAATAAGTGAAAAAATTTACACTAAATGGGGATTAAATGAACCTAATAAGATAATTTTATGTTCTCGCCCATGCCTCGAGTGCTAGTACAGACTAGGATGGGAGTAGAGAGAATGCTTGGTTGCAACCTTGCATTTCGTAGTATGCCTTGTTAGTACGAGAGGATACTAGTGGTCGCATAGGGATCACTAGGGGGGTGGGGTCTATTGAGAGACTACCAAGGTAACTCTAGTGTGATCCATGTGATGACACTTTTTCACTTACATAGTAGGTTTCCTACATGTCTTGTGTGCCTCTAGGATTAGATGTCGGTCTGTGATTGGAAACTTTCAGTTAGTATACTTTTAGGATTCGTGGACTTAGAGAGTTTTTGTGCTATGTGATTTCATAACCTGTTTGGGACTTGAGATTATCTCCTCGGCATAATAGGAGTGGGCCATTTAGGTTCCACGTGGTTGGGTGGTAGTACTTTTTCACTTTTAATATTTGAGATCCATCTGAGACATCGTGGTTGAAGTATTCTTGCTTGGTATTTATCTTCATTCTATTCTTGGATCTTATGATGGATGTTATTTACTGGTATGTTTCTTTATATTGTTGATTAGCATATGATAGATGTTGTTATTTACTTATCTTATTTTTTTAATTTGCATGTTAGATTGCTTTCTGCATATGATGTAGTATGTTTTAGGAGTGATGTCCCTACTCTGATAATATCAATGATCTCTTTAGTGACTTGGGATGTTACTCACAGAGGGATGGCTAGGGCCCACGATGGTCTAATGATGCTATTGATGGTTGGGAGGAACTGTGCATTTAGATTAGTTGTATTTTATGATGTATGGATATCTTTTACGATGGTTGTTATATCTTTATTTATGGATGGATGTATCATGTATGTTAATAGTTTCATTTACTTTATTGCACTTGCATCATGGATTAGAATAGGATTATGTACTTCATTTTCTCACATGTATATTCTTTTAAGCTCATACCCTATGTCATGTATAGTGGATGATTGAGCATCCTGCATTTAATTGCCAAGAGGCATTCAGAACAAATGTGTAATATGGACATTGGACTTTTTATTTATTCTTTCATGTGGATGTGGTAGTGGTTAGACTTAGTATTAATTAGATCAAATGTGACTCAACATCTTGGGATCCTTAAAGAATGTAACCTGTTATGTATGCTTATAGTTGATTGTATGTTATTTTTTCCACTACTATGTGTTTGATGTGAATGGTTTATCTTTTATGATTAAAAAGAAAAATGTTTGGAAAACTTAGTAAAATTTTAGGTTAATTATTTTGGATCCCTTGGCAGGGCATTACATTCAGATCTAATTACATGCATGAAAGAATGAAACCAATAAAACATTCATAACACTTTGACACAAGATATGGTAACTTAGAAACCTTCCAATGAGAAAGTAAAATTGAGGTGGGCATGATACCCACAAGCTTTAGTACTACAATATAAAGTTAACCTGTTAAGGCTTACAATTGACCACTTTTGGTGATCTACCCTGTTAGGAGCAATAAAGACTATGAGGTCCACCTTGTTAAAGGATTTACACACATACAATGAAGTATGCACTCTGTTAGGAGATTTAGAAAAAGAAATTTAAGTCTACTCTATTAAATAATTTAACAAATTCACCTATTAGGATGAATTAGTGGTTGATCTCTGATCTATAACTCTGATTTGTTGAATCAGATTCCTTTTATTGCAATGATCACCTGATTGTAATAGATAAATCTCTATTGTCCCTCATACTTCTTGTCACCTTCCTCAATTCACACTTATTGACTACTCATTAATATTCTTAGGTGTGATACAAAATGAGTTATGTATATATCAATCCAAATAACTAATTACTAGAGTCATCTATAATACCAATTTCATCATAATTCACAAAGTCAGCCCAACTACTATAACTCAAGTTTTGAAGACAAGCTTAGTGATGTTCTGATACATGGAAAACACTATCACTACTTGGAAAAATTTGGCACTTAGTTGTAGTTGAATCTTGGTCCATACAGATCACTCTTCAAGTAGCCTGAACTAGGTCAACATTGAGCGACTCAGTGAACACTAAGAAACTTGGTAACAATTAAATCACTTGGTTGACACTACATGACTTAGTCAACTCTAGATTCTCTAGTGTTAACACTAGATTCTCCATCACTTCTATTAGATAGCTTGGTAGACACTATTACACTTAGGCTATACTAAAAACTTTCTTTGATGTTTGGTAGATACTATGTAGCTTGGCATGAATTGAAAAATTTCTATTTAGCTTGGTAGCAATTGAGACACTTGGTTAAAAGTACTAGATGAATGATAAGCTCAATAGCAACTGTATAGCTCAATAGCAATGTAACCTTTTGACTAAGTGTTGAGTTGGTGATAGACAAATTGTCCTTAAATGTCAATAGAAAGGCCTTTTGGGTTATGGCCATTACAAACAAAGGAATAACTCAAACCCCATATGCAAACATCCACCTCCTTTATATCATCCATCAAGATTATCCTAGCTATTAGACACAAGTAATTATAATAAATGAAAGAGAGTTGATATTGTTAGATATAAGTGATGCTAATAAGGAACAAGGTCATAATTGAACTATGAGTTGTATGCTGAAGAGTTACATTAGTTTTTATATTGTTATTTATTTCAATCCTATAAAATAAAGGTTATGAACCAGTACTATCAATTAGGAAAGAAATAATACTAATTCATGTAAGTTGCAATCATCTGAAGGATTTGGTGTTGAATAGAGAAATGAATGGTAAATCTAGAAGATAGAATGAAAAATTGATATTGAGTTTGAGAAATTAATTAGGCATTTGATAAAATTTTCTGTGGCTAGATAATATTTTTTGATTGGTTTACAATATTTTATGAAGAGTTAAGATGATATAGAAGCAAGTTATTTTGGTCAGTAAGATGGGAATGAAGTTGTAAAGTGGAAAGAGAAAGAACTAGTAAGCCACACTGAGCTAAGAATAGGGGTCAATAAAAGAAGAAGTAAGAAGATTATGTAAGTAAGTTCATGTTAACTAAGCAAGCATATATATTAACAAGTGGGAGTAGAATAGCTGAGTACAATTTTAACTAATTGATGGAGGTGCTTGGTGAAACTTGAACACATTTCAAAAAATGATAAATAGTTTAAGAAAGATTGAATAAAGGAAGACATCAAACGAAGATCTAAACTATTCTAGAAGATTCCAAGATAAAGGAAAACTTAGAAATATCAATTACTAGAATAAACAAGGAAAGATAAAATGGTGAATATATGAATAATGTTTGGTGATCTAAGGTGAAGCACAAAGTTTGAGGGTAAATTTTTTATCGTATATATTCAATATATATGAGGTGGAAGTGTTCATCAACAATTGTGATTAAGAGGCAAAATATGATGAATGTGATGAAGTGGAAAAAAATCTTTCTATATAGCTAAGAGACAAGAAGGTAATTGTTGTTGGTCTATTTGTTGATAAGGTAGTGGTAAAGTTAATAAATGAATAGATCATATTGAGAAGATTTGAAGTGTAACATGGAGAAGATTGATGATGTTAGTGTGATCTCTAGTCAATGAGAAAGAGATATGAGTAGAATGGAGATTTGAATATGCATAGCTATTTTCATTTCAATGTTACTCTCTAAAATTGTAGAAGAAAATATGTTGATTGAGTGGACTTAACTATATTTATTTGTAAATCATTTCATGGTGACATTCTATTGAATGTGTGTAAGTCCTTTAGATAGGCCTCTCATTGAAGGGTGATAAGGTTTAGATGATCTTTGGTGAAAATCTCCTAGAGGGTTACACCTAGAAAGTGTGCTTGTAACCTTTAATGGGGTTAGCTCTTATTTGAGCTCGCTTCAAAAGAGTGAAATTATTTTAGGTGATAAGTCTAGGTACTTTTTAACCTAAATAGGTTTCCACATTAAAAATATTAGTGTCAATGTGAGGATTTTTTTTTACATTTTATTTTCTTTCTATAGGTGAAAATTATTTATTATTTATATCATCTAGTTAATATGGTTGATACTTAGTAGGAACTACAAATCTATTTAGTAGCATAAAGTTGACTAAGTTAGTATGTTTACCGAGTTCATTTACTGATAAGATTAAGTTGTTATAAGTGTAGTAAAAAATTTTGAAAAGGGCTAAGGATAAATTATCACCCCCACTCTTATTTATCTAGAAATTGGTATCAACATTAGTTTTTGAAGGAATAAGTTTGAAAATTTTGAGCTAAAGATTTGAAGATGTATAAGAGAGAGGTACCAAAGTTGAACAAGGAGAACATTCCTTCATGGAAAAGTAGGATGAGGTTTTAATTTTTTAGGATTAGAGACTCCCCTTTGTACAACTTTGATAATCAATACACGCCACCCACTAGACCTATGATGGTTGTGTAGATGAGAGAAAAGAAATAATATAAATCCCTGATGATAAAGATTGCTTCTTCCTTGAATAATGTTGAATTTAATGATATCAAAAATTGTACTATTTGAAAGGAAGCATGGGACAAAATTATAGTTGTTGATGAAGGAGTTCAAAATGTGTTGATAGAAAATCTTGAAAGTCTAAGAGGAAAGTTTGATGACATGAGAAAGAAAGAAGGTGACAATATTGTGCAATACAATCACCAAGTCAAGGAAGTGGTTAATGTCATCAAAGGAACTCATGGAACCATAAGTGAAGAAGTTATGGTAATAAAATTTCTTATAACTCTATTACCTATCTATTCTATATTGGGTAATGTTATTACTCTTGATACTTTGGTTAGTAGATTGACTCCATTTGACCTAAATAATTTTTATAAATGTTTACCAAAGACTAAAGATGCTTTAAGTCATCACTAACCATTGGTAGTTCATGGAAATAAAGGAGAACAAATTGTAAACAATATGAAAGTTATTATGAATCAAAGGATAAAGAGAAAGAATATCTAGAAGCACTATTTTCAAGGAGGCTATCGAGAGGAGAAGGAAAATATAAAGGTAAACTACATTTGATTTGTTTTAAATGTAACAAGTTTGGTCATATTGATTCTAGATGATCTGATAAGAACATAAATGTTAAGAATGAAAATTAGGCAAATTGATACCACGAAAAAAAGATTACAAGGATAGAGGAAAGAAGTCCTATAACCTAGAAAATGAAGAGGATGTTGAGCATGAGACTACTAATCAAGATGATAGCAAAGAAGTTGTATATGTTGTAATGAAAGATTATTTTGAAGATGAAAAGGATTTTATTTCTCAAGTTAGTAAGAATGATACATGGATTATTAATATTGGTTATTCGTATCATATGATTGGTGATATTGATAAGTTTGAGAATATAAAACATTATGATGGTAGGCTTGTTAAACTTTAAAATGATGCTCCATGTCATGTAAAAGGAAAATTTTCTATTATATTGAATGAGAATATCAAGTGTGATGATTCTTATAAGGTGCAATGACTCAAATATAATCTATTGAGTGTGGCTCAATTAAATACAATATCTCACCAATTGGAGTTTCAAAAGAAAAAAGTGAAAATATATGATGATGCTAGAAATATGATTGGTACTAGAGGACAAACAAACGGTAACTTATTCTACCTAGGTTCTATTGATGACACCCATCTGATTGCAAGAATTGAAGATATTTGGATTTCGTATAAAATATTTATTCATGTCAATTTTGATGACATAAACAAGGTTAGTAGAAAGATAAGAGTGAGATTTTTTATTGGAATATTTAGATAGATAGGATGTTGAGAGAGTGGGGTGAATCAATATCCTCAAAACAAAATTGGTCTTAATAGGTTAAATAGTTTTATGTCCCTTCAACAACTCGATAAGCACATAAATTCTTCCATAATGATTGAACATGAAAGTAACTGATGACGGGCCAATACTACTCTTACAAACCACAACCAAGATCACAACAAGATGGAGATAGAGAGATGACAAAAAAAAATGCTTCATAAAACTTCCATTAATACTTGAAATTCATTAAAATATTCTCCAAATGAAAGGACTCCAAATTCTTACAATATAAGAGAGATTCCTCACTAAGAACTTCCAACTAGAAGAGCTTACACTTGAAGAGCTTCTATTTCTCCAACTTCCTTTAGAAGAGCTTCCATTCCTTGAACTTGATTACAAATGATAATAGGCCTTTCTTAAATAGGCACTTCTAACCCAAGACATTACAAACACAACCAATGTGGGATAAAAGGTAAATACAACTACCTTTAAATAAATATTAAATTCCCACCCAAATACAACTAAGCACCCAACAAATATTAAATACATGATTTAAGGATCTTTCCACAAACTTCTACCTTGATTAATGGAATGACAACTATTTTTACTATTTTTCTTTTTTATGCCACCTATGCGCCTCGAAAATAGAAATCTCCTTTTCCTTTCTTTTCTCCTTTTTATTTTTTTTAATATTTCTCCTCTAATTTTCGTCACTTTCTCTCTCCTCCAGAATTTTTTTTTTTTTTTTTTTTTTTTTTTTCTAATAATTTAATTTTCTCATGTAAGATGCTCCTGCATCAGACTCCCTTGGTAGATAGAAAAGTGTGTCCCACACTTTGATGTCAAAAGAAAGATATAGAACCATCTTCATCTTCACCACAAGCTTCTACCTCAATAGGGACAAGAAAACCAACATACAAATCTTCCACATTTTATTTTTTATTTTTGCTGATGCATGATGCTCCTGCATCCGACTCCCATGGTAGGAAAAATTTTGTGAATATGGATTCACAAAATGAAGTAGCCACTGTTGAAAGTTTTTTTTCTTTTCCTCCAACACATAGCTGGAACAAGTATCCGATGCTGATATATTTCCTTCTTTCTTCTTTTCCAACACCTAGTCGGAACAACTGTTTGCTGCTGAAAATACTCCTTCACAATGAACTCTATCCAAGTATAACTCTCATCCTCATCCAATCTTGTTGAATTAATTACACCTGTAATAAATCTAGCAACACCATACCAATCTTCCTTTGCATACCACACATGACTAACAAGATGCTCATGCAAAAAATCATCAATATCTTTTAAACTCATATCAAAGACAACATCCCATGATTCATAAGAATTTACCTGTTTGACATTCTCATCTTTGCTTGCCTCTCTCATGTTGTCAACAATGCATGTAACTTCTTCACTTGCTTGATCTCCAACAAAGGCACTATATGTTTCCTCCATTGCTGCAATCTTCAAATCATCTTGATCTATTTCAGGTTCATAAATCTTTCCATCTTCATGCTCTTCCTCTTCTCGTTCATCTTCTTCAACTTTAGGTTCGCAAATGATTTCCTCTTGATCCACTTGCTCTTCCACTGGATCATCTTTCTTTTCCACATCCAAGGAATTATCAACATCTCTTTTTTGGTGACATGCTCTTTGTTTCCACAACTCAGCTTCTAATTCATTCACTTGCTTCTGCAAATCAACTAGCAATGATTGTTGATTTCTTGCTCTAAATTTCTCAAGTCGAGGAATCCTTAGAATCCATCCAATCACAAAAGTCATCTTCTTCTTTCTCTTCTCCATAATCAAGTCTTTAGAAGAAAAATCTTGTCCAAAACAAGAACCTTGTGCAAACTGCCTCATAGTCGGCGATCTATCTACACAATCAAGAACTTCTTGACAAACTTCAACCAACTCAAGGTCCTGGTGCAAACTGCCTCATGTTCGGCGATCTGTCCGCACACTCAGGAACTCCCGCTCTGATACCACTGATGACGGGCCAATACTACTCTTACAAACCACAACCAAGATCACAACAAGATGGAGATAGAGAGATGACAAAAAAAAAATGCTTCATAAAACTTCCATTAATACTTGAAATTCATTAAAATATTCTCCAAATGAAAGGACTCCAAATTCTTACAATATAAGAGAGATTCCTCACTAAGAACTTCCAACTAGAAGAGCTTACACTTGAAGAGCTTCTATTTCTCCAACTTCCTTTAGAAGAGCTTCCATTCCTTGAACTTGATTACAAATGATAATAGGCCTTTCTTAAATAGGCACTTCTAACCCAAGACATTACAAACACAACCAATGTGGGATAAAAGGTAAATACAACTACCTTTAAATAAATATTAAATTCCCACCCAAATACAACTAAGCACCCAACAAATATTAAATACATGATTTAAGGATCTTTCCACAAACTTTTACCTTGATTAATGGAATGACAACTATTTTTACTATTTTTCTTTTTTATGCCACCTATGCGCCTCGAAAATAGAAATCTCCTTTTCCTTTCTTTTCTCCTTTTTATTTTTTTTTATATTTCTCCTCTAATTTTCGTCACTTTCTCTCTCCTCCAGAAATTTTTTTTTTTTTTTTTTTTTTTTTTTCTAATAATTTAATTTTCTCATGTAAATAGACACAATAGAAAGGGGAAATATATTAACTGAGAAAATAAGCTGGTACAAACAGTGCAGAGAAAATAAACTCAAAACATGCCCTACAGGCTTACAATAGCATAAATCTGGAGAATATTTCTCCTTTTAGCACCTCCTCTCAAGCTCCAATCCGAACTGCCTTTTACAATGCCAAAAATCTCCTTAAATAGACCCCGGAGGGTTAAGGACTAGGAGTACATTCTAGAAAGTGCTAGTAGGCATCCACCGACAAAATAGAAGGTTCTGGAAGCTGCGTTAGAAGTCGATGCATCAGTAACTAATCTAATATAATGCTCTTCAAACATAAACATATAAATAGATACTCATCACATATAACACAATTATTTGGATGGAAAACTATTGTGGGGAGGGTACCCACAAATCCATTACTTTTGTAGTAAGAGGATACCTTGTTAGGGCTATAATATTTTGTCACTTCTCATGACTTACTCTATTAAAATTATACATTAAGATCTATAAATATCTACCTTTTGCAAGGATTTTATAACATTCAACTCAGTGTGCACTCAGTTAAGAGATTTAACATAATAGACTATTAGGTATAACTTTACAAGGATTGAAAATTACTACAATGATAAGAAATTAACAAGTGATATGTGTAACAACAACTTACTTTTCTTGATTAGATCTTACTTTAGTAAAAAAAATTTATCACCTCTTGTGACTATTATTCATTTTCTCTTTCACTACTCAATATTTCTAACCTTTTATATGCTCAACCTTGTGTATAGTAACTAACAATGGCAATAAAATGTTACACATGATTCCTTTTATATTTTTCTTTTACCTTTGTAATATATGACTTAATTAGGGTTTAGGAACCCTGTAGAATTGATCTCAGATCAAAATCAATGATCTATAATGATCTTTGTTCAACATGTTTCTCTTCACCATTTGTATTGGTCCTCTATGCCTTATAATCATAAAGTAGTAAGTCGTATTATCCAAGAAATATTTTCAAATCTTTTATTTAGAAGGTTTGAATCCATTTTCCTACTCACTATGACCATTTCACATCAATCTTTATTCCACATAAAACTATTATGTAGCATCTATCTTACTTGGTAAGTACTTGTCCTTGACAAGTATAAAACTATTTGGTAATAACTATGTTCGGTGACAATTGCATAGGTGACCTTTTCTTCTGGTGTGCTTGGGAATTACATAACTTGGTAACTATGTAAAGAAACTATCATTGATGCAATTTCTTGTTCATATTTTGACACTAATTGGAAACATATTACTAATGGGAGTAATATTCTCCCCCTTTGACATTAGTCAAAAAAACTTTATGCTTTAGATAACTTGAAATTATATACAAATTGCCCCATGCATATGCTTTCTCAGGTAATGAATTGTTTTCAAAATCTTTTTCAAAAGTGTTTTTGTTTGTAGTACTAGCTCGTTATATCTATATCTATAATTATAATGCAAACAAAATATATGATCAAAAAAATATATCTTATCACCCTTTTTTAATATTGATTTCAAAAAAGTGTTTATCGCCAAGAAAAAGAACTTACTTTGGATGTAGTCCAAAGTGACCAGTAAACTCTTTATGTTGTTTGAACATGATTGCAAAAATTATATCCTAATTTTTTTGTATCGACTCAAGTGATTTATTCTCAATCTATAATTGGGCAGCTAGAGAAGTCATGTGATCTACTATCGGAGACTTGGGGCAGCAATTAACTTTTTAACAATCAAAGCTCAAGATGAGGATTCAACAACCCTTGAATTTCTTTTATTTATAGTCTTAATTTATTTTCTTCTTTTATCAATCCATTCTAAGATCCAACAAGGAATCTCACTTGGGAGTAATGTACATAAGTGGCACTTGGATTGTTGTTAGTGCAGAAGCACTAGTTTCGAATATTTATTTACTATTTTCATCTATTATTTAATATCGCTTGTTAGTGATGGAATGTCACAAAATATCTTCAACAAAGAAATAAATTTTTTCATAATTACCTCCAACGTGGTAATATTAGTAGATAAATTTACCTGTTGAAGTGCAATTATTGTAGAGACTTTCTCCAAAGCTTTATCCTTAAACTTATTTTCTATTCATTGCATTAATTGTTGGAATTACAAGTGGGAAGAGAGTAAACTTCTAGGGTGGGGGGGGGAGTGGCGAAGCAAATGAATTATCATTTTAAACTTGAACCCATAAAACCTTCACCATTCATACATCACATGCATTAATATACTGAAATAACATGTAAAGCATATGCATCTAAATCATGTAAACATGTAATAAATCACACACATAACACCAGATATGATTACCCAAAAACCTTCCAAGTGAGAAGGTAAAACTAGGGTAGGGATGACACCCACAAATCTTCACTACTACAAAAATAAAGTGTATCCAATTAAGGTTACAATGATTTGACCCTGAATTATGGTCTTGCTTGTAAAAGCCTTGCCCTATTAAAGGCTTACAAAGATTGTTAAGTCCCACCTTGTTAGAGGATTTTGACACCCTGTTAGAAGTGTGCCTAGTTAGAGGACTTCAACTTACAATTAAGTAAGCAGCTTGTTAAAGGATTTCATACAGCCTGCTAGGACTACTCTATTAAGAGATTTAACTGAAATCAACTATTAAAATGTCTTAGCATAGATCTTGTGGTTGGCACTTTCTTTCCTAATAAAAGATCACCTCTACACAATATCCTTTTGATCCTTCACGATCTGATGTATCAATGTTGTATTCTTCTCTATCCTCTATTCTTATCTAATTGATTCTATAGTTCATTCTTACTTCTAAGTCACCTTGAATTCTCTACAAATTTTCATGTTCACTATTCTAATTTGATCATCCACCCATCATACACAATCAAGAGTTTAGGGCTTCGTCCTCCTTAAGAAGACTCTAGTGGCTTAGGGTTAGGTATGAATCTATGGCTAAGATTCATCCATTTTGCTGCTTAAACCTTCCCATTTTCTAATTAGCTACATGTAATTGCATAGGGAAGTCGCATATAGATTCATCCTTATCTCCAAATTATTGTAATCTATCCTTAAGTCAGCTCACAAATGGTTTACATAGGTTTTTGTGCCATTACAAACAAATATGTCCAAACTGTGTCACTCAACATATGAAGTATATGATGCTCAACATGCATTATATTTTTGCATCTGACTTCACACCTGCATTACTCAACATCTACTATTTACTTGGCACTTGAATCACTTGGCATGGTCTATTTTCTTGGCACTTGAGTGACTTGGCACATGAGTGACTTGACACTTGTTGTAACTCAGCATGGTCTATTATTTTCATGTTGTGCTCGACATGTATTATTAGTTCAGCATGAACTAAGTAAATGGCTTAAGTGTGTTGGCCATCACTTGTCAAAACCAATCTGAGATCAATAATATCCCCCTTTGAAATGAGTGTCAAAGACACTTAAATAGACAATATTCTACTTAACTTCTCAAGCATAGCATATCCATGACTTAGCTTATATAAAAATTTAAAATTTTCAAAATTTTGCAATAACCTATATACCTCAAAATTGATAACTCCTCCTAAGTTAATGTATTTGATTTGTATCCAAAGATTTGTGCTTCTCTTTGACTTCAATGTGTTGTATCTGATACTCTTTGATCTGATATGCTCTATTTTGGTTGATATCTATATCTATTTACTACTTTTACTTTCCAAAAATGAACCTCAAAAAAAAATATCACCCCAATGATATCATTCTGCTAGTAGGCTCCCCTTGTGTTATTTCTTCCTTATATAATTCTATTACTAGGTTTCCCCTATGTTATTTCTTCCTTTATTTTATTCTCCCCATGTATTATATCTCCCCCATGGTATATTTCTCCCCCTTTCTTTATCTCCCCTAATGTCCAATGTTATTTATTATCCTCCCTTTTGACACTTATGTCAAATGGGCTATACAGTTATAGTGTGTTTTTCCAAAAAGGACTTATGGACTTCCATTATAATTTTGAGAGTTGCATCCTAGTTATCACATGTAGCATTCAATGACTTGATTTGGATAGCAGCAGCAAGGTGCATTAGGTAGTCTAAGGTAAAAAGATTGGGGTCTTTCTTTAGTAAGGTCTCGACATAACCTAGTTCCTTGTGTAGTATACATGTCAATTTGGTTCTTATGCTAGCCTCATCTACTATCAGTATAGCTAATTGACTTTGTGTTTGAATTAATGTTCTAAAATGCTTCTCACTTTTAGCTAGTTTTTGAGGTAAATTAGTACCTAATATATTTAGGTTTCTCTCTAGACTCAAAATATGATTCCTAGTCTCTTGAGTGAAGAGTTTAAGATCACATAGATTTGTGTACAATTAGAATATATTCTCAAGTACCTTCTTCACCTTTTCAAATTTTGTTGCCAATGCAACTTGAGTCAGTGCTATTTCACTACATATTCTTTCATTCACCTTTCCTTGAAACTTTTTCTCTGACTATTCTAAAAGTTTTGTAGTAGTATCAAGGTCTTCATTACTGAACTTTTCCGCTATATCTATAAGTTTCTCTATCAATGGCTTGGTCTCTATAGGATTTTGTAGGTTGAATGCATCTAAAAAGATGTCTTTAATATCTTGAAGAGCTTATTTTTGCCTATGTTCTCTTGTGAGCATTTCTTGGTGTCTTTTCTTCTCTAAGGCTTGTTGCAAAATGCCTATTTGTTCCAATGTCATTGTGTCATAATCAAAATTTGGAATCACTATTTCTTCATCAAGGCTAATGTCTCCATAGTGAATTACCTTCTCAACCTTTGATGAACTAGGGCTTGGCACTAAGATTTGGAATGGTATGGCTTTCATGCTTGACTTTTGAAGAACTTGCGTAAAAGGATTGCCAAATGTTGGTAGAGTTACCAATGTTTGGATGACTACTTGTTCCTTCACCTTAGGTGTTTGCTCATGTTATTTACGCTTTCCCTAATCTATTACTATGACTTGAATAGCACCTTTTTCTTGTGCTTTACGTATAGATGAGCCTATTTATCCTATTTTATGTTGTCTTGTAGTATCTTTTTCTTCTACCTTGTTTCTTGGCTATAAAATTTGTTTCAATTTTTGAGCCATGGTTAATATTTAAAACTTGCCTAGTTTTAAACCTTAAATTGGACATTCTGTCTTCGAATTTTGTGAGTCTCTAACCTTCCATGTGTCCAGCTCATTAGCAGCTCTGCATAGCACTTGAAATTGTTGAAGTCTGACTTCTGAGCCTTAGTTTATTGTAGGTTAATGAAGAGGACCAAAAACACATTTTTCTTAACCATTAACTTCTCAATAGGTTAATGTTAACCACTAAAAATATGTTTTTCCTAACCTCCCAATAGGTTAATGCTAACCACTAAAAACATGTTTTTCCTAACCTCCCAATAGGTTAATGTTAACCACTAAAAACATGTTTTTCCTAACCTCCCAATAGCTTAATGATAACCCCCAAAAATGTGTTTTTCCTAACCTCCCAATAGGTTAATGATAACCCCCAAAAATGTGTTTTTCCTAACCTCCCACAAGGTTAATGATAGCCATTAAAAACATGTTTTTATTAACCTCTATAAGGCAGTTATTAACTTGTTCAAAGTTCTTTCATGAGAAGTTAGATATGTACATGAAGTTAATTGGAAACAATGGAAATGAATCAAACGAGAGTCCCTGATAATTCACCACGAGCAGTGAAAGGCGATTTAAATTGTATAAATAATGGGGAAGTTTCTTGACTGCATATTTGGGTTCTTGAATGAATTGTAAAGGTGATCAATAGACATCAAACCAGTTTCAATGAAAGTGGGAGTCTATAACCCTCCAAATAACAGGGTGGATTGTGCAGATAGCATAGACCATTGCAACTGAAATGCTCCCACAATGTAAAGTTTTTTTATTGGATTGTGATAAGTGTTATTATGGTATCATCTACCCATCTCATTTCACTACCAGGATGCTTACTAAAGCATATTACTTGAGACCTGCTACGTCTATGATAAGTACAAATGTTTGATGTTCAGAAAGCTATCAACAATATGATGGCTACCATTTCAAGTTTCAAGTTTTAGAAAGAAGCACACTAGTGTCTACGTGTGAGCAAGAAAAATGATCATTTTTCATGTCATATTGGGTGAAGATAAATGCCTTCCACCTTTCATTGATTGTCGAACATTCAGTGGAGAACCAGACTATAAGATGATGCGTTCATGGTAGATCTATAGAACGTTGTGGCATGTATAAATGAGTGTGTTATTGTCTTCATGCTGGCAGCATAGAAATAGTTAAAGAAAGTGAAACTAAAATCTACAGTTTCTTAAAACATTCATCTGTTACCTATCCAAGCTATCATCAAATCTTAGTCTTGAACATGCTAGCAAGGAAAACCTCTTGAAAGCTCTTGTGGAAGAATGTTCGTAGTTACCAATTGCAATTTGTGTTAATCATATGTTTGATAGAATCCCAATAGATATTTGGTTCACGAAAAGAAATGAATGCCACCCTTTCTAAAACATTTGGAACATGAATGAAGTGATGATAATGTTTGGTCAAATGTGCATTGTCGAAATGGAACACAATTTGGTCACTATAGATAGTATGATATTGGCATACTAATTCAAAATCCAGAAGTTTGGCAGGAATGGCTCACTCTTGTAAATGCATGAGACTGGTGTACAATCAAACATAGTGAGAAGGACACAACAACACTGTGGCTTCAAGATAATAAAAGCCTTAGATCACAAGGAATCATGATAGTTCATTGTCAGATTCATGGACAAGTTATGGAAGATATTCGCAAGTTTTGGGATCGCTCTTCACTTGTTTGACATAATGCCTAAATAAAAAGGTGGTGAGCATGAATAAAAAATATAGAGTGTTAGCAAAATATTTGAAAAAATGAAATACTTTTTCCTGACCTGCAGCTTTGGAAGCTTCACTCATTAAGTCACTCAAGTTCAGATCAACATCCTCATTTTATTTGGAATTTGGCATATTTGAGAAAAGGATTGGAGATCAAACCATGAAGTACAAGTATCAGAGGCCGAATTATGCTCTTATTTTAAGAAGTATGCTTCCAGATATCGGCGATACCATTTTAGGAAGTGTCTACCTTCAAGACTTCTGGTCATCTCTTGTGAATGAAGAAAAGACTCCATTAGCTGGAAAGATATTGGAAAGTGGCTTGGCTCAAGCAGGCGGACATCCCATTTCAGTACAGTGCCTAGAATTAGTGTTGGAGTGCATGAAGGCTTATCATCCCAACACTAGAGAAGTTATTTCAGCAAACAATGAAGCAATTGTTTGTCTAGACCCTGCCTCTATTGCTGTTATTTTTTGATTTCATACCAAGATGCAATATGCTAGCATCAATCTAAGAACTACCAAGGAATATTTTACTGCCAATCAAACCCAATGTTTAAATAATATGGCAAGATCATGGTTCTTCTAACCAAGAAGAGGAAAATCTCAATTAGGCAAATCCATTCACAGATCATCACTAAAAGAAGATGTGGTAAACATGGTAACTTTGTTGAGCAGGATCGTTGGTCTTTGAGATTCACACAAATTCGAAGGTTGGATGTTTCTATTCATTAATATGGTCTGTGAAGGAAAACAATATATTTATTGGGCTGAAATTATCATTGACTCATTGCATAGACACCTCATGGGACTCCAAGGAAATGACTACTTTTATATGACTTCATACCTTTTCTATGCTATTGCAAGCACCAAAAGTTTGCCAGGACTTAACTGGCAGGGCATTTATGATGATGCAACCATAATTTATAATCATCTTCCCCAAATTCAGTATGATAATAGCCTACACCATTTTAGAAGAGTTAATGACACATTCACCATGCTAACTGTAAGGGAAATATAGGAGAACATTGGACTCAGGATTTCACTAGAAGCAGCGATGAAAGTACAAAAATATGGAAGTGTTTTCATACAATTCCTGAAGTTTACTTATATCTGGTTAGTTGCCTATGATGGGTGTTCACTAATGTTACCTAGTTTGTTGATGATAAACTGGTCCTAATTGAAATGTCCAGGAAAATTAGTCAAATTAATAAACTTTGTAGGAACAAGAGGATAGATGAAATAGCTTTTCCTATCAGCATCAGATATTATAGTTGTGATACTGGATCAGATGCCAAGAACATTGAAAGATCTATTGCCACAATAAATTTTCATCCTTACACGATGCGTTTCCCTTATGACAGTAAGGGCTATGCAGTGAAGGAGTTAAAGTTAAATCCTAGTCTTGGTCACTTCCCAGCTCTAGAAGACTTTTGGGAGGACTGTGAAAATGATTTTGAAGTTAGGAAGAGAGATTGGATGTGGCTTATAGTATGATAGGTAATAGACTTCAAGTTGGACATTGATGTGATAGGTGTAGATAAAAATGAGGTTTCTTTGATCGATCCTTACTATTATGAGAAAATTGAATTGCTAGAGCTCCCTCCTATTGATTGGTCAATTCTTGAATTGAAAAGCTTGAAGGAGAGGTCTTCCTATGTTCTTAAAAGAACAAGAGACTGGATCAGTAAAGTCAGAGCCAAAAAAGAAACTAGTGAATTTCAAAATAAAGAGAGGAGAAATAATATAGGGGAATCATCTCGGATGGTGATAGAGGCAACTTCTAGTGAGAAAATACAACAACTGGATATAGGTGCTCAAGATCGGGATGAAGATTTGAATCAGCCAGTTAAGTTTATAGTCAAAAGAAAAAGGACAAGAATAAAAGGTAGAAGGAATGAAAAAGACCAAAGAAGTCCTCAAATTGCTGAATTACATGTCCCTGTTACATCCCCTCATGATGTAGTGATTCCTCACTTGAGTCTTTCTGCTCCTGATATGCCCATAATAGACATCACATAGTTAGATAACCCATTATCTAATTCAAAAGAATTAATGATGGTTGCTGAAAATATAACAAGTGACGTACAAGCTTCAAAATTTACGCATTCGTGGTTCCAAGATAGTCTTCAAAAGAGGAAGAAAGTTGTTCAAATGGTCCCACCTCCATTTGACATAATCTCTAGTACTCTTCAGAAGCCTTCTAAGGTGTAAAAGACCAAGGTGATTTCCAAGTTAGCTATTGATAAAACTTCAGGCAATTTGTGTGTGGAATTAGCCAAGCCTATAATTAAAAAGAGTGTTGATGAAGCATCCGAATCAAATTTCAGGTTGATCTTGGTCCTTCTAATGTAGAAAGAGAGTTCCAAAATTTTGAAGTGATTGCTACTCAGATGTTGCAAAGGGCAAAGGAAGAGAAAAGAGCTAAGGAGCAACTGAAGGAACAAGTTTAGATGATGGTGTCTTATATTAATTCAATCAGCAATCCTTCTAATACCCAAGCCGTGGTCACTCTGCTGGTTCTAACAGGTCTTGATGGTATTTTAGATCATACTGTTGTTCAAAGAATCGAACAACACAAGTCAAATAGTATGATGATCGAAGCTTGGATAAACAGGATGATAGAGGATGCTTCAAAACTTATAACTGGAGTGAAAGAGATATATGGGAAAGCCATCACACAGATACAGGAAATTTCTAAGGAGCTTGAAAATAGCAAGGAACATAAATCCAACTGGAAAAAAGTAGCTAATGAATTAAAAGAAATGGAAAAGTTAGATACAAGCACCCTACTTCTTGAGAAAATTATTGCTGATCCAAGTGACAACCAAACACGCATTTGGAGTAAAAGTGTTGGTTGGAAGGTGATAAACATCAGCAAAGGGATCACTGAGTTCAAAAAGCTAATAGCTTCTTTGGAGAAACTTTAAAAAAAAAGTACAGATGAATTAATCTCTACTATCATAGGTGGGGTGCCAGTAAGTGATCTTCAGCATGTTAATTGTTAGTTTCTCCTTGATTCCTTCAATGTTCAGATTCATTCAGAAATAGAGAACTATTTATCAGATGCTAAAACTATGATGAAGCTTAGCCTGGTTGCAGTCACCCTGGGAGATTGTAACATTTCAGCCTATCGACAGGAGTCAGAAGAAATTCAAGATAGATACTTCACAGCCAAACTCAAGATGGAAAATGTGTTCATTCTGAACTATGAATCAATGATGATCATCTTAGATGCTTACAGGGCTTTTCGAGATAGATCAATTGTGTCCAGGTAGATAGAGTTAGTAGCTAGAAGAATTAGTGATTGTATATACAAACATCCTTAGGAACTCTAGCTAAAAGTTTTGTTTTTGCAAGTTTCCTTGTATAGGTTAATTTTCTTGAGGTTAATTAACCTTCCAAAATTGCATATTTTGGAGGTGGTTATTAACCATGAAGAGGTAGTTATTAACCTCTATGTCTATATAAGTACACCTATTGGCTTTGTAAAGGGACTTTTTGGTTGGAAAAATAAGGGAACACTATGCGAAAATTTTGATCTAGGGATAAATTTTGGAAAGTATGTACACTTTTTATATTTGTATTGAATAATCTCTATTATTTTCTTGGTGCAAGGAAATGAAATGAGATGTGCTTTGGGTTTCTTATTTTAAAATCCAAATTGTTATACGCTGTAGTAGACATTCTCATGGTGTTATGTGAGTGTTTACGAATGATAATGAATGTGCTTAATAATACTGGTTGCTTTCAAGCATAGCTCTTGAGCACCTCTGTTATTGATTTTTTTTACCAAAGAAGGTTGTGAGGGCATGTGGTACATTTTTCTTCCATGAATTTCTCCTAAACTTTGAAGTTTTAGATTCTTTAATCGAAAAACCCTTTAAAAATTATATCATACGAGGAAGGCTGCATATCAAGGGCCTATCCAACTGTTGTGAATGGTTTGCCACACATTTCGTTGGGTAATTCTACTGTGACAAACTGTTTACCAATAGATTTTAGGTGACTCCACTGGGGAGACTGAACAAGAAAGACTAACAGTCGCCTGTAATGAAGCACAATGGTGCTTCCACATGAGAAGATTTTTCCTGTTCTCTAACCGAACCTCAGCTTTCAAGACACTCAGGAACATATCATCTCAGACTTGAACACTCTAGCCTAGAAGTGTAGATGAAGTGCACAGGAATATCATCAAGTGAATCAAGTTCTTGAAGAAGAAGAAGAGTTTGGGGAAATCTTGCGAAGGGCTCCTATTGGTCAGGACGTTGTAGTTATTGAAAGAATAGTGGTCATTCCAAGAAGAAATAGACAAAATCTTGGTCATATTCAAGGGCAAATAAATAATAACCATTAAGTTGGCTAATAAACCATACACGCAGGTTGATAGACAAAAGGGATTAGTAGATGAAGATTTTGAAGCCCTTTGAAAGTTAGATGTTAAGCCAATTACTCCTAAGAAGAAGAAAAAGGTCAAGTCTGTTAGTAGGTCTTCTTCACCAACTAAGGCTATTGCTTCTCCTACGACTTTTCAAGCTTTGATTCTACTAGGTACTCTTGTACCTTTAGCTATAAATTTGCAGCCCTTGAATATCATTCTTCCAACCATGGCACATCAAGCACTATAGCCACTAGTCCCATGGGGAGCTTCTATTGGTCCTCTAGATTTAGGGAACCAATTACATGACATGCCCGTTAGTTCTCAAAAAATTCTTCCCAAGTCTTCTGGTGATGGAAAAGTCACTACTGATCAGCATATAAGTGCATTCTTTACAACAAGCGGTGTTCTTGCAATCTAGCATGAAGATGTTTCTGTTTGTCTTTTTGTTGAAACACTCACCGAAGCCGCAGCTGAATGGTTTGGATAGCTACTAGCTGGATCAATTACTTCATGGGTAACTTTGATTCAAGATTTTGAGAGGAGATTTAAGACTGCTGAAGATGAACATTTTCTCCTTTCCCAGTTGACTTCAATGAAGAAAGAAATTCATGAGCCAATGCAAGAATTCATTGCTCATTTTAATCAGACGGTGAATCAAATTCCTGTCAACAAAAGACCCACTGAAGAAAATCAAATGACTTTCTTCATCAGTGCTCAACCTTTTGATGTAAGCTTTCAAATACGAAGGACAAGACCTATTAATCTAGTGGCCGCACAAACTTTGGCTATTGAGGTGGAAGATAACTTGCTTAGTTTAGGAAAATGGAGTCGTGATCTACAAAAGGGAAAAGGTCAGCAAGCTCCTATCTCTACCACTGATCCTTTATATCAAAAATTGTCTAATGATCTGTTACAGATTAAAAAGAAGTTGCCTCCTAATCCTCCACCTTTGTATCAAGATATTCCAAGGAGGAATTATATGCCATACCAACAAAATAGGCAAACTAAGTGGCTGCCCCAATCGACACCAAGATTAGCCATCAAACATCCCTCATCATCTGGTAAATAGGCTGCTATGTGTGATTTTCACCTAACAATAGATCAATTTGGTGTGAGCTATCCTGAGATGGCTAGATTCATGCAAATGCATTTGACTGCAGAGAAGATAGAAGAATATGTGGCTCCTGAAGATGTAACAGAACCCACTGTTGGCACCTCTTCTATTAACTTTCTGGAATATGAATCTGATGATGAACAAACTAAAGATATCAACAATCATTCTTGCAATGCGGCTACACCAAGTTGGAGACAAAGATTGGAGGAAAAATGGAGTAAACAAGCAAAAGAAAAAGCTTCTGATGAGACTACTAAGAGGATTTTGTCTTGTAAGCATACTCTAGAAGAGCCTTCACAAGAAAAGGAGATAGATAAGGGTAAAACTCCTCCTATCATTGAAGACTCTTTTGATTTTATTGATCACTCTAAGAATACCAAAGTACAAATTTCTCATTTGGATTACCTAAAAGCCAACCCTCATCAATTAGAAAGGTTGATCCAATGTGTTGGTAAAGGGAAACGTTCACCTGAGATCACTATCAGCCATGAATCAGGAGTTTCTCTAGAAGCGAAAGATAATTTGGAAGGGCCCATGACTGAGAAAGAATCTTTTGTTGTAGCATCTTTGTCAGACAAACCTGGGCCTTTCTATGTTTCTCTTTATATAGCTGGATGCAAGTTAAGTAATTGTATCATTGATTCTGGTGCATCCGATAATGTTATGCCTTCAAAGGTAGCACATGCTTTGGGTCTTTCTTTGAATAAACCTTCTAGAAAAGTGTATTCTATGGAGGCAAAACAAGTTCTGCTAGTTGGCTAGTTGAAAGATGCTCAAGTAGTACTTGCAGCACATCCTGAGAAGAAGTTAAAACTAAACATCTTGGTTGCTGATATTCTTGCTAGTTATGGGATGCTTTTGAGTAGAAGTTTTTGCAAAGATCTTGATGGTGAAATCAAGATGGACATGTCTCATGCTCTTATCCTAATTGGAAATAAGAAGGTTAAGCTTGACCCTGAACCCAAAGCTAAATATACAGTTTTCAAATTAGATGATCCAAGAGCTGAAATATTGTATGTTGATACTGGGCATGGAACGTACATGATGACGTCCACTGAAGAAGATGTAACTGAGCCTTTCATGGCTGACATAACCAATGAATTATGGTCAATGGAGTTCGATGGAAGTTCTTCTTCTTCTGGTTCAGGTGTTGGGATCGTGTTGATATCACCAAAAGGAGAGAAATTTCCAAAGGCTTATAAGTTAGCTTTTGAGACCACCAATAATACCACAGAATATGAAGCTCTTCTACTTGGTCTTGAGTATGCAAAGGAAAAGGGAATCAAGAAACTCAAGGTATCAGGAGATGTAGAATTAATTGTTAACCAGGTGCAGAGACAATACCAAACAAAGAACGCCAAACTGAAAGCATATAGAAATAGAGTGTGGGATGAGATTGAGCATTTTGATGCTTTTTCTTTATATGCCATCCCTCGTGAACAAAATTCTAAAGCAGATTGTCTTGCAGTCTCTGCATCTCTACTTATTCCTCACCTTGAGTTCAACAGGGATGTTTATATAGTAGAGATGATTCATAGGCCCAGTGTGCCTGATAATGATCAACACTGGCAATTTTTTGATGATGATGGGCAAATAATTTTATTCCTCAAGGGAAGGCCTCCATTTTCAGACCTAAAATTTGAAGGATCGCATAATCATAATGGAAAACAAGGAGATGATCCTGAGGTTATTCAATTAGAAGGAAACGTTATTCCAAGAGGATTAGTCACCCTAGAGAGTCTTTTTGATAAAGAAGATAAAAGGAAAGAGAAAGTTGAAGACACTAAACCTTCTAATTGTTCAAGTTTTGAGAAAGTAAATATTGGTTCTCAGGAAAACCCAAAGATGGTCCTAATAGGAAAAGATTTGACACCAGAAGAGAAAGAAGAATTCACAAAGTTGTTGAATGCTTACCAAGACATTTTTGCTTGGAGTTATCAAGATTTAAAAGAATTCATGAATGGGAAATTTAAACATCAAATTCCTTTGAAACCTAGTTCAACTCCCTTTCGGCAAAAGTAAAGACAATTCAATCCCAAGGTAGTTGACACTATTTTCAATGAGGTTGATAAGATGCTTAAAGAAAATATTATCTATCCCATTCACCACTCAACATGGGTAGCTAATATTGTTCCTGTCAGGAAGAAGAATGGTGAGATAAGAATATGTGTTGACTTTCACAATTTCAATCAGGTGTCACTTAAGGATGATTATGGACTCCCTGTCATGGATCATATTCTGCAGTTGGTATCAAGCTCAGAACTCATGTCAATGCTAGATGGCTTCTCTGGTTATAACCAGATCAGTGTTGCTCCAGAAGATCAACACAAAATAGCTTTTACCACTCCATGGGGTACGTTTTCCTACAATCGTATGCCTTTTGGTTTGATAAATGCTAGGGCCACCTTTCAAAGGGCCATGGATCATTCATTCAAGGATTTCAATAATAAGATCATTGTGATGTATCTTGATGATCTTACAGTGTTTTCAAAACAAAGAAGAGATCATGTGCATCATCTCGAAGCTATCTTGCATCGATGTCAAACTCAAGGCATCTCACTAAATCCTAAGAAGTCTATATTTGAGGTGACAGAAGGTAAATTACTAGGCCATATTGTCTCTAAAGAGGGTATTCGAATAGATCCTGAATGGGTGAAAGCTATCCAACAGTTGTCACTTCCCATGAGTAAACTAGGAGTCAGGTCTTTCTTTGGGCAGATAAAATTTATAAGGATGTTCATACCAGACTTCTCTAAGATAAAAAATTCGATTATGGATATGATGAAAGGGAATACTAATTTTAAGTGGACAAAAGAAGGTAAGGCTTCTTTTGAACAAATAAAGACTGATATTACTAATTCCCCTACCCTTTCTTATCTAGATTTTTCTAAACATTTTCATTTGTATTGCTATGCATCTGAGAACACTTTATCTGCTATACTTACACAATCTGATAAAGACCATACCGAGGCCTTGATAGCATTCATGAGCATCCCTCTTAAGAAACATGAATTGAAATATTCTTTTATTGAGAAGAATGCATATTCTTTGGTCAAAGTAGTGAAACAATTTAGGTTCTATATCCTAAACTCTCACTCCAAGGTATTTGTTCCTGATTCAGCAGTGAAGACTATACTGACACAACAGGAAATTGCTGTGAACAAAAGGGCCTCCTAGATAGATAAAGTACAATAATATGATCTTGATATCAAACCTACAAAGATTATTAGAGGAGAAGGTTTGTGTAAGGCAATTGCAGAAGGATCTTCTAAAGGTGAAGAATAGATAGAGGAAGAAATGCCTTTAGTTTTATTCATTAGTAATGTTGATGATTGGTTTTCAAATATTGCCTATTTTCTGACATATGGAGAATGTCCTGCTCATTTATCACCTAAAGAGAAGAGGACCTTAAAATTGAAATCTGTAAAATACATTCTCTAGGGTGATGCTTTATACAAGAAAGGGATAGATGGTACTTTTCTAAGATGTATTGATTCTAAACAAAGAAAAGAGTTGCTTCAGTTATTTCATAATGAAGCATGTGGAGGTCATTACTCCGCATCAGTAACGGCTTACAAAATCCTAAGAAATTGTTTTTATTGGCCCAGGATGTTCAAGGATGTAGAAGAATGGGTGAAGAAGTGTGTTCTTGTCAATACTTCAAACGAAGAGTCCAATTAGTAGCACTGCCCTTGAAGCCAGTGGTAATCGATGAACCCTTTCAACAATGGGGTTTGGATTTCATTGGTCCTATTCATCCTTCATCCACTGCTAGACACACTTACATTTTGATGGCAACTAACTATCTTACCAAGTGGGTGGAATCGATCCTAGTCAAGCAAACTACTTCAGAAATGGTGTGCAATTTTATCAAAAAAAACATTCTCGTTAGGTTTGGTATCCCAAACAAAATTGTTACTAACAATGCTACCAACTTCTCTTCCCAAGAGATATCATCTTTTTGATATCAATATGGGATTATTCTCTCTCATTCCTTTGATTATTTTGCACAAGGAAATGGTTAGGTGGAATCAAGCAATAAAAATATTATGACCATTGTGCAAAAATTGATAGATGTTAATCAAAGATCCTGGCACAAGCACCTGAATGATGCACTGTGGGCGGATCGTACTACTAAAAAGATAGCAATAGGATTTTCCCCCTTTGAGATCCTGTATGGAACTGAACTAGCTCTTCCTCTTCCTTTAGAGCTATCCACCTTGAAATTACAGAATGCCATTGAGAATCTTGAATTCAAAGATGCTCTTGAAAAATGAATGTTGTATTTGACAAAGTTGGAGGAAGAGAGAGAGGTGGTTGTCACCAAAATTCAGGAACATCAATCTCGTGTTAAGAAGTTGTTTGAAAAGAAGGCTAAGCAGAGGGTGTTTCAAGAAGGCGATCTTGTCTTGCTTTGGGATAAGCGCAGAGATCCAAAAGGATTACATGGAAAATTTGACTCCTTATGGAGAGGCCCTTTCTAGATCAAAGAGATATGCGAAAAGAACTCTTTTATTTTGTCATACCTGAGTGGTACCCAGTTGCCCTTACCTTATAATGGGCAACACCTGAAACATTATCATCAGTAGAAGGTGTTTGTACACCTTTTTGTATATAAGTTGTCCCATTTTTGGTGTGCTCTTGTCAGTTTGTGTTGCTCTAGTTTTTCCTTTTTGTTGTCTCATTTTTGGTTTTCATCCCCTCTTTTGTAAATTGGTCCCTTAGGTGACTCTATTTTATAACCCAATGGATAAGGCACTATTTTATTCATTCTGGATTCGAGCTTCATCCTTGTCAGTCCTTGTCCCCAATTAGAGCCAGTTGTTTCCCGGCTATAAAATTTGTTTCAATTTTATGAGCCATGGTTAATATTTAAAACTTGCCTAGTTTTAAACCTTAAATTGGACATTCTGTCTTCAGATTTTGTGAGTCTCTAAGCTTCCATGTGTCTAGCTCATTAGCAGCTCTGCACAGCACTTGAAATTGTTGAAGTCTGACTTCTGAGCCTTAGCTTATTGCAGGTTAATGGAGAGGCCCAAAAACACATTTTTCTTAACCATTAACTTCTCAATAGGTTAATGTTAACCACTAAAAACATGTTTTTCCTAACCTCCCAATAGGTTAATGATAACCCCCAAAAATGTGTTTCTCCTAACCTCCCACAAGGTTAACGATAGCCATTAAAAACACATTTTTATTAACCTCTATAAGGAAGTTATTAATTTGTTCAAAGTTCTTTCATGAGAAGTCAGATATGTACATGAAGGCAATTGGCAACAATGGAAATGAATCAAATGGGAGTCCCTGATAATTCACCATGAGTGGTGAAAGGCGATTTAAATTATATAAATAATGGGGAAGTTTCTTGACTACATATTTGGGTTCCTGAATGAATTGTAAAGGTGATCAATAGACATCAAACCAATTTCAATGAAAGTGGGAGTCTATAACCCTCCAAATAATAGGGCGGATTGTGTAGATAGCATAGACCATTGCAACTGAAATGCTCCAACAATGTAAAGTTTTTTTTATTGGATTGCGATAAGTGTTATTATGGTATCATCTACCCATCTCATTTCATTGCCAGGATGCTTACTAAAGTGGATTTCTTGAGACCTGCTATGTCTATGATAGGTACAAATGTTTGATGTTCAAAAAGTTGTCAACAGTATGACAGCTACAATTTCAAGTTTCAAGTTTTAGAAAGCAGCACGCTATTGTCTGCGTGTGAGCAAGAAAAATGATCACATTGGGTGAAGATAAATGCCTTTCGCATTTCATTGATTGTTGAACATTCAGTGGAGAACAAAACTATAAGATGATGTGTTCATGGAAGATCTTGAGAATGCTATGGCATGCATAAATGAGTGTGTTATTGTCTTCATGCTGGTAGCGTAGAAATAGTTAAAGAAAGTGAAACTAAAATTTGCAGTTTCTTAAAACATTCGTCTATTACCTGTCCAAGCTATTATCAAATCTTAGTCTTGAACGTGCCGGCAAGCAAAACCTCTTGAAAGCTCTCGTGGAAGAATGTTCGTAGTTACCAATTGCAATTTGTGCTAATCACATGTTTGATAGAATACCAGTAGATATTTGGTTCACGAAAAGAAATGAACGCCACCCTTTCTAAAATGTTTGGAACATGAATGAAGTGATGATAATGTTTGGTCAAATGTGCATTGTAGAAATGGAACACAATTTTTTCACTATAGATAGTATGATATTGGCATACTAATTCAAAATCTAGAAGTTCGGCAAGAACGGCTCACTCTTGTAAATGCATGAGACCGGTGTACAATCAAACATAGTGAGAAGGACACAACAACACTATGGCTTCAAGTTAATAAAAGCCTTATATTACAAGGAATCATGATAGTTCATTGTAAGATTCATGGACAAGTTATGGAAGATATTCGCAAGTTTTGGGATCGCTCTTCACTTGTTTGACATTATGCCTAAATAAAAAGGTGGTGAGCATGAATCAAACATATAGAGTGTTAGCAAAATATTTGACAAAATGAAATACTTTTTTCCTGACCTGCAGCTTTGGAAGCTTCACTCATTAAGTCACTCAAGTTCAGATCAGCATCCTCATTTTCTTTGGAATTTGGCATATTTGAGAAAAGGATTGGACATCAAACCATGAAGTACAAGTATCAAAGGTCAGATTATGCTCCTATTTTAAGAAGTACACTTCCAGATATCGATGATACCATTTTAGGAAGTTTCTGCCTTCAAGACTTCCGGTCATCTCTTGTGAATGAAGATAAGACTCCATTAGCTGGAAAGATAATGGAAAGTGGCTTGGCTCAAGCAGGCAGACATCCCATTTTAGTATAGTGCCCAGAATTAGTGTTGGAGTGCATGAAGGCTTATCATCCCAACACTAGAGAAGTTATTTCACTAAACAATGAAGCAATTGTTCGTCTAGACCCTACCTCTATTGCTGTTATTTTTCTATTGCCTACTAGGATGCAATATGCCAGCATCAATCTAAGAACTTCCAGGGAATATTTTACTGCCAATCAAACCCAATGTTTAAATACTATGGCAAGATCATGGTTCTTCCAACCAAGAAGAGGAAAATCTCAATTAGGCAAATCCATCACAGATCATCACTAAAAGAAGATGTGGCGAACATGGTAACTTTGTTGAGCAAGATCGTTGGTCTTTGAGATTCACATGAATTTGAAGGTTGGATGTTTCTATTCATTAATATGGTCTGTGAAGGAAAACAATATATTGATTGGGTTGAAATTATCAGCAACTCATTGCATAGACAGCTCATGGGACTCCAAGAAAATGACTACTTTTATATGACTTCATACATTTTCTATGCTATTGCAAGCACCAAAAGTTGGCCAGGACTTAATCGATAGGGCATTTATGATGAGGCAACCATCATTTATAATAATCTTCCTCAAATTTAGTATGATAATAGCCTACACAATTTTAGAAGATTGAATGATGCATTCACCATGCTAACTGTAAGGGAAATTCAGGGGAACATTGGACTCAGGATTTCAAATATGGAAGTATTTTCATACAATTCTCAAAGTTTACTTATATCAAGTTAGCTTCCTAGGATGGCTGTTTTCTGATGTTACCTAGATTTGTTGATGATAAACTAGTCTTAATTGAAATGTGCAAGCAAATTAGTCAAATTAATAAACTTTGCAAGAACAGGAGGATAGATGAAATAGCTTTTCCTATCGGCATCAGATATTATAGTTCTAATACTGCATCAGATGCCAGGAACATTGAAAGATCTATTGCCACAATAAATTTTCATCCTTACACGATGAGTTTCCCTTATGACAGTAAGGGCTACATAGTGAAGGAGTTAAAGTTAAATCCTAGTCTTGGTCACTTCCTAGCTCTAGAAGACTTTTGGGAGGACTGTGAAAATGATTTTGAAGTTAGGAAGAGAGATTGGATGCGGCTTATAGTACGACAAGTAATAGACTTCAAGTTGGACATTGATGTGAGAGGTGTAGATAATGATGAGGTTTCTTTGATCGATCCTTACTATTATGAGAAAATTGAAATGCTAGAGCTCCCTCCTATTGATTGGTCAATTCTTGAATTGAAAAGCTTGAAGGAGAGGTCTTCCTATGTTCTTAAAAGAACAAGAGACTGGATCAGTAAAGTCAGAGCTGAAAAAGCAACTAGTGAATTTTAGAATAAAGAGAGGAGAAATAATATAGGGGAATCATCTTGGATGGCGATAGAGGCAACTTCTAGCGAGAAAATACAACAACTAGATACAGGTGCTCAAGATAGGGATGAAGATTTGAATCAGCCAGATAAGTTTATAGTCAAAAGAAAAAGGACAAGAATAAAAGGTAGAAGGAATTAAAAAGACCAAAGAAGTCCTCAAATTGCTGAATCACATGTCCCTGTTACATCCCCTCATGATGTAGTGATTCCTCACTTGAGTCTTTCTCCTCCTGATATGCCCATAATAGACATCACACAGTTAGATAACCTGTTATCTAATTCAAAAGACTTAATGATGGTTGCTAAAAATATAACAAGTGATGTACAAGCTTCAAAAATTATGCATTCGTGGTTCCAAGATAGTCTTCAAAAGAGGAATAAAGTTGTTCAAATGGTCCCACCTCCATTTGAATTAACCTCTAGTATTTTTCATAAGCCTTCTCAGGTGAAAAAGACCAAGGTGATGTCCAGGTTAGCTATTGATCAAACTTTAGGTAATTTGTGTGTGGAATTACCCAAGCCTATAATTGAAAAGAGTGTTGATGAAGCATCTGAATCAAATTTCATTCTAGAAAAGGTTGATCTTGGTCCTTCTAATGTAGAAAGAGAGTTCCATAATTTTGAAGTGATTGCTACTCAGATGTTGCAAAGGGAAAAGGAAGAGAAAAGAGCTAAGGACCAACTCAAGGAACAAGTTCAGATGATGGTGGCTTATATTGATTTAATTAGCAATCCTTCTAATACCCAAGCCGTGGTCACTCCACCAGTATTAATAGGTCTTGATGGTATTTTAGATCATACTGTTGTTCAAAGAATCGACCAACACAAGTCACATAGTATGATGATCGAAGCTTGGATAAATAGGATGATAGAGGATTCTTCAAAACTTATAACTGGAGTGAAAGAGATATATGGGAAAGCCATGAAACAAATACAAGAAATTTCTAAGGAGTTGGAAAATAGAAAGGAACATAAATCCAACTGGCAAAAAGTAGCTGATGAATTAAAAGAAATGGCCAAGTTAGATACAAGCACCCTACTTCTTGAGAAAATTATTGCTGATTCAAGTGACAACCAAACACACATCTAGAGTAAAAGTGTTGGTTGGAAGGTGATAAACATCAGCAAAGGGATCACTGAGTTCGAAAAGCTAATAGCTTCTTTGGAGCAACTGAAAACAAAAAGTACATATGAATTAATCTCTACTATCATAGGTGGGGTGCCAGTAAGTGATCTTCAACATGTTGATTGTCAGTTTCTCCTTGATTCTTTTAGTGTTCAAATTCAGTCAGAAATAGAGAACCATGTATTGGATGCTAAAACTATGATGAAGCTTAGCCTGGTTGCAATCACCCTGGGAGATTGTAACATTTCAGCCTATCGACAAGAGTCAAAAGAAATTCAAGATAGATACTTCACAGCCAAACTCAGGATGGAAAATGTGTTCATTCCGAACTATGAATCAATGATGATCATCTTAGATGCTTACAGGGCTTTCCGAGATAGATCAATTGTGTCTGGGTAGATATAATTAGTAGCTAGAACAATTAGTGATTGTATATACAAACATCTTTAGGAACTCTAGCTAAAAGTTTTGTTTTTGCAAGTTTCCTTGTATAGGTTAATTTTATTGAGGTAAATTAACCTTCCAAAATTGCATATTTTGGAGGTGGTTATTAACCACGAAGAGGTAGTTATTAACCTCTATGTCTATATAAGGACACCTATTGGCTTTGTAAAGGGACTTTTTGGTTGGAAAAATAAGGGAACACTATGCTGAAATTTTGATCTAGGGATAAATTTTGGAAAGTATGTACACTTTTTATCTCTGAATTGAATAATCTCTATTGCTTTCTTGGTGCAAGGAAATGAAATGAGATGTGCTTTGGGTTTCTTATTTTAAAATCCAAATTGTTATACGTTGTAGTAGACATTCTCATGGTGTTATGCGAGTATTTATGAATGATAATGAATGTGCTTAATAATATTGGTTGCTTTCAAGCATATCTCTTGAGCACCTCTATTATTGATTTTGTTTACTGAAGAAGGTTGTGAGGGCATGTGGTACATTCATCTTCCATGACTTTCTCCTAAACTTTGAATTTTTAGATTCTTTAATCGAAAAACCCTTTAAAAATTATATCATACAAGGGAGCTTCCCCTCAAAACGTAGAGGAAGGCCACATATCAAGGGCCTATCCAACTGTTGTGAACGGTTTGCCACACATTCCTTTGGGAAATTCTACTATGACAAATCTATTTACCAACATACCTACTTCACAATATTATCAACTTTGACATGTGTATCAACCTTAGCAGATGTGTCTACTATTGTTTTAATTAAAGGTTGTACACTAGTAACTAAAGGGGTGATAGAAGGTGGTTCTTGTGAATTCACCTTGTCTCTTATGACATCAATTACTGCCTTTTGGAGCTCATCTATACTAATCAAAATTTAGATTTTCATAGAGTTTTTCTTGACGTATAGATTGGTCCAATATCTTCTTGAAGTCTTCTATATTCAAGGGATTGATGTTTTGAGCTGAAAGATTAGAGATGTCCTTAACAATAATAGTTTTGGTAGACTTGACTGTGTCATGGGAGGGACTGACACTCAACACTTGTGTGTCTTGCACACTTTTTTCATCTTGTTGCTACTCACTTGTTGCCTTATCATTAGTTTTATTTTTAGTTTCCTCCCCAATTGTATCATCTTTTTCTTTTTCATCATCATTTTCCTCATCCTTATAATCTTGTTTACCTTTAGAGGGATCAACTTCTCCTTGTTTCATAGTGGTTAATCTTGGATACAATTGACTAATTGTGTGTTGCCTTTTATGTTACACAAATGTCATATTAGTTGACAGAAAATGCTTACCGAGCTCACTTGGTTAGTGAAGATAGATTTCTTTGTCTACCAATCATTCACAAGTTTACTCTAAATAGATGACACTGTCTACCAAGCTCACTCAGGCATCGAAGGAATTTAGGCAGAAATGAGTGTTAACCAAGCTCACTTGGTTAACAAAGTAAAAGTTGGACAGAGTCAGTGTTCACTAAATTCACTCACTTGCCAAAGGATTTTTGTAAGTTTTCAGTGTTAACCAAGCCGTGTTGATTAACATAAAGAATCATTCTAAAGTTAGTTTCTATCGAGCAAGGTTGGCTCTCGAAGGATTTTTCTTATTTTGGCATATGAATCTTAATTACTTTATATATTATTTCTAGGTAACTATGATGATGAATATTGGTGATTGTAATTTGAATTTGGGCCAACATGACAATTTGGAAGGTATAAATGAAAGGTCAAGTTGAGATTTCTAGTGTGTGTACAAGTGCATTGATTGAATTAAGAAGAAAAGAGAGGGAATGAACTTGAAGGATAAGCAGGTATCCTTGTGGAGTAGAAAAGTAATATTCAATCATGAAGGATCAAGTTTAAGTAGAAAAGATATCTAGATTCAACAATTGAGTTGCATCATAATTAGGTCATTTCATTGTTACTCTCTAACCATTGTAGCAGTGATCTAAAATCTCTTTATAAAATTGGTTTAACAGCTAGTTGTAAATTCTCTAACAAGGTGGCAACTTGATTGAATTATTTTAAGACCTCTTGCAAGGCCACTCCTAGTAGGGTGATTAAATCCTCTAACAAGGTGATGCCTAATAGTGTATTTTGTAACCTTTAATAGGATTGGCTTCTAATAGGGCTCACTTTAGAAGAGTGAAAAATAGTAACTAGTTACATTGGTAGTTTTTCTCAAATCAGGTTTCTATGTCAAATCCTGGTGTCTTATGTGTTCATGTTATTTCTCTTATGCTCGCAAAATTAATTACTGTTAATTTTTTAAGATCTACTAGAAGTAATTCACACTCTGCATATACCAAGTTATAGCATTTTCAATGTATTTACTGAGTAACAACAAAAATTGGTTTTCTTAGTCTAAATTTTATTGTTGACATCTAAGGGATCTAAGATTTATTTTAGCGGTAACTGATTCCCCCCCCCCTTAGTTACTCCTATATTTCCAACAATTGGTATCAAAGCTATTGGTGCTTGCAAGAAAGGTTTCAAGGACCTAAGATAAAGATCAAGATGCCTTACAAGAGAGAGATTCCAAAGCTAAATAGAGACAACTTTTCAGCATGGAAGGGACTCATGAGACTTCATCTGGCCACCATTAGTGATTCAAGCTACAAAAACCTTAATGAAGAATACAAAACTCCTACTGGTACATTATCTATTGGAGATCTTGCTAAGAAAAAGAATCATAACATCATGATGATTTATATTGCATCTGCTCTTAGTTATGATGAATTTGATGAGATCAAAGACTGTAAAACTATTCTTAATATGTGGAACAAGATAAAGGACATCTATGGTGGTGATGAAAATGTAAGGAGAGCCAAATAAAAAAGCCTTAGAGGATAGTTTGATCAAATGAGAATGAGAGAAGATGAAAATGTTGCCAAATATGTGGAAAGAATAAAAGCTAGTGTCAGTGCAATTAGAGCTTCTAGAGGAGAAATCAAGGAAGAAACTATTGTAAGTTTAGTTCTTAGAACATTGCTTCCTATCTATGCAATTAGAGTATCTACTATTCAAGAAAAGAGATGTGACCCAAATCACAAATTAATTTTGGATGCCTTAGTAGGAAGATTGACAACTTTTGAGCTAGACAACTTTGACAATTATGTTCTAGCTTCCAAAAATGTTGAAACTACATTTGAAGCCAAACTTTCACTCAAAGAAAAAGGAAATAAAACAAAGGGAATTCAAACAAAAAGTGAAGAGGAAACAGAGGAAATTTTTGATAGTGATATTGAAGTTGTTGAAGCTTTACTTGCAAAGAAATATTCTAGAGGAAGAGGAAAGTACAAAGGTATGGTTCCTTTAATCTACTTTTCATGTGAAGAGATTGGTCATATTGTTGCTAAGTGCCTAAATAGAGAAAGAAACAATGAGAAGAAGAGCCACAAGTACAAAGGCATGAAGAAGTCCAAAGGTCACAAATCCTTCAAAGACAGAGGTAAGAAGACTTGTTTTATGGCTAAAGATTCTGATAATAGTAAAGGTGAGATAGTATACATTGTTTTTAAAGATGAATCTAATGAAGAAGAAGGTAAGATGGCACTTATCTCACATGTCAATAAGAATGACATATGGATCATAGATAGTGGATGTTCACATCATATGATTAGAGACAAAAAAAAAAAAATTGAACACTTTGAACACTATGATGGAGGTGGTGTAAGGTTTGGATACAATGAACCTTATTTCATAAATGGGAAAGGTCACATATCATTAACCAATCAACTTGTATGTGACAATGCCTATTGGGTTAAAGGATTGAAACATAACCTACTAAGTGTAGCATAGCTAATCAACATTGGATTTAAGGTAGAATTCATGCATGGGAAGGAAAGACTACTAGATGACAAAGGGAATTTGATAAGATCAAGAAAACAAACAAGAGGTAACCTATTTTATCTTGGTCTTGGTGATTAATCATGTTTTATCGCTCAAATGGAAGTAGTTGGTTATGGCACATAAGACTATGTCATGTAAACTTTGATAATATGGTCAAGATAAGAAAATTTAGAAAAGTAAGAAGTATCCCTAGATTGAAGAAACCAGATGTTGGATTATGCAAAAATTGTTAGATTGGCAAAATGGGAAAGACTGGTTTTAAGAGCAAAAACTATCAATGTGAAGATGTCTTGAAAATTGTGCATACTAACCTATGTGGACCCATTGGAATAGAAAGTTATAATGGAGAAAAATTATTTATTCTCTTTGTTGATGACTACTCTAGAATGATGACTATTATGTATCTTAGAGAAAAGTTAGAGGCATTTGAGAAATTCAAATGGTATCTAGGAAGAGTAGAAAAAGAAATGGGAAAAAGATTGAAATGCTTAAGGTCAGAAAGAGGTAGTAAATTCATCTCCAATGAATTCAATAATTTTTGCATTGAAAGAGGAATCAAAAGGCTAGTATCAGCCCCTAGAACTCCTAAGCAGAATGGAATAGCTAAAAGAAGAAATAGACCCATCATGGATTGTGCAAGGACTCTAATGATTGAAAAGAATGTTGCTATCAAATACTAGAATGAAGCCATCAACACTACAATTCATACTTTGAATGGAGTTTAGTTGAAGAAGGACTCACATAAAAATCCCTATGAATTATGGTATGGATACAAATGCAATGTAAGTTACCTAAAAGTATTTTGCAATATATGTTATATCTTGAAAGAGTCTAGAAAAGACAAGTTTGATGTGAAAGGTGAAGAAGGTATATTCTTAGGATATTCCTATAGAAGTAAGGCATATAAATGCTTGAATTTTTCTACTAATAAAATCATAAAGAGTACACATGTGAGAATTGATGAGTTTGTAGAAAAGACTGAAGAAGAAAGCAAAAGGGAACCAGAAGATTACAAAAGATTTGTTTACTTTGAACCTCATACATTGCTAGGTACATCTAATAGTAAGGAGACTTCACCTCTCGAGTCCTCCATAGCTACCAAGTTGCAAGAAGTAAAAATTGAGTCATAGGGACCCAAGTCACATTTTGAAGCTATCAAGCCAATACCTACCGAGTTTTAATGACCCGAGCCTGAAGTTGAAATTCAAAATGAGGATAGTGCAATTCATTCAAAAGGAAAAGAACCTATATTGGCAAAATATGTTAGAAAGCATCATGTACCTAATTATATTATTGGAGATAAATCAAAAGGTACTATGATGAGAAGTGAATTGAAAGGTACATGTTTACTTTTTTATTTTGAACCTAGAAGTGTTAAGGATGCTATATAAAATGAAAGTTGGATTGAGGCAATGAACGAAGAAATAGAATAGATAGAAAAGAACAAAACTTGGACTCTTGTTACTAGGCCTAAAGATAAAAATGCGATTGGAACAAAATGGCTATTTAGAAATAAGTTGAATGAAGATAGACAAGTATTAAGAAACAAAGCCAAATTAGTATGTAAAAACTATTCTCAAGAAGAAGGAATTGATTATGGTGAGACATTGCTCCTGTTACAAGATTAGAAGGTGTTAGGACCCTACTTGCATATGTAGCTCATAAAGGATTCAAAGTACATCAAATGGATGTTAAATCTACATTTCTAAATGGAATTATTGATGAAGTCTACTTTAAATAGCTAGAAGGTTTTTTTTATCCTAACAAAAGGGACATGGTCTATAAATTACACAAAGTGTTATATGGTCTCAAACAAGCTCCTAGAGCCTCGTATGAAAGACTACATAAATACTTGATATAGATTGGTTTTCAGGGAACAAATGATTATAGTAGTCTATACATCAAGGAAGGACCAAATAACAAAATTGTGTTGGTAGAGATACTTGTGGATGATACTCTATTTATAGGAAATGATGAAATAAAATTCTTTGTTGGATTGTAGATACAACAGAACAAGAATGGTATCTATATCACCCAATCCAAGTATGTAAAAGAGATACTCAAGAAGTTTGGTATGGAAGATTCTAAATCAATTGGTACCCCCATGTGTACTAGACTCAAGTGTACCAAAGATGATGACTCCAAAGAAGTCGATCAGACCTTATATAGATCAATGATTGGAAAATTATAGTATGTAGTTCACACAAGGCATGATATAGCCTTAGCAGTTGGGATAGTGGCAAGATTCTCAACTAAACCTAGAGAAAATCATATGATGGCAATCAAAAGAATTTTGAGATATCTAAAAGGTACTAAGGACTATGGCTTATGGTACAAATTTTGAGGAAACCTAGACCTAAAGGTATTCACTGATGCTAATTGGGTAGGAAATCTTGATGAAAAAAAAGTACAAGCGGTGGAGCTTTCTTTCTTTGTGAAAGGTTCGTATCTTGGACAACCAAGAAGAAAAACTACACATCCCAATCTATAGTAGAAGTAGACTATATATCACCAGTAGTGAATTGTTCTAACATTGTTTGGTTTAGATAATTGCTCAAAGGAATGAAGGTTGAAATCAAAGAGCCAATAGTCATGTATTGTGATAACACCAGTGCAATTAACATATCAAATAATCTAGTGATGCATTCCAAAACAAAGCACATCACTATAAAATATCACTTTTATAGAGAATTGGTGCAAGATAAAGAAATTGGATTGTAATATATCCATAAAAAAGAATAAATTGTAGACATATTCACCAAATCATTACTTAAGGATGGATTTTTTTATCTAAGAGGCAAGCTAGGGTTCATTCCCCTATCTGAAGCTCACTAAATAAAGTTTAGTGATGTGTCAATAAGAACTGAGTTAAAAATCAATTAGTTGATGTAGCATAATCAAGAGAATATTGTATATGAATTAGTACTCAAGGTACATTGGTACAAATTTGGCATGTGTTGCCTTTAGCATGTGTTGTCAAAGAGGAAGGAATTTACTATCATATCTTTATCCTTTTGAAATTTTGTGAAGGGATAAGTTTGAATTTTGTAGAGGGAGAAGCTTGAAAAGGAATAATACAACATAAAGAAGAATTTCTTGTGTAAAACCAAAGAGGGGGAAAATTTCTATTAGAGGGAGTCTTGTTCTCAAAATTTCATTGTGCTTTGACATGTTGTGTTGCCATCAATGCCAAAGAGGGAGATTGTTGGATACAATTAACTAATTGTGTGTTGTCTTTGATTTTACACAAATATCATATAAGTTGACAAACAGTGCTTACCAAGCTCACTTGGTTAGTGAAGACAGTTTTCTTTGTCTAACAAGCATTCACAAGTTTACTCTAAATAGATGATAGTGTCTATCGAGCTCACTTGGGTGTCAAAGGAATTAAGGCAAGAAATAAAGGGAAATTTGGATAGAGGTAGTGTTCATCGAGTTCACTTAGTTGCCAAAGGATTTCTAAAAGTTCACAATGTTAACCTAGCCTCTATTGGTTAACACAAAAAATCATTCTAAAGTTAATTTCTACTCAGTAGGGTCGACTCTTGAAGGATTTTTTTGTTTTGGCATATGAAGCTTAATTACTTTATGTATTGTTTCTAGCTGACTATGATGATGAATATTGGTGATTATAATTTGAATTTGGGCTGATGTGACAATCTAGGAGGTATAAATGAAAGGTCAAGTTGAGATTTCTAGTGTGTGTACAAGTGTGTTGATTAAATTCAGAAGAAAAGAGAGGGAACAAACTTGAAGGATAAGCAGGTATACTTGTGGAGTAGAAAAGTAATATTTGATCAGGAAGGATCAAGTTTAAGTAGAAAAGAGATCTAGATTCAGCAATTTAGTTGCATCACAATCAGGTCATTTCATTATTACTCTCTAACCATTGTAGTAGTGATCTAAAATCTCTTAACAGAGTTGGTTTAATAGCCAATTGTAAATCCTCTAACAAGGTGACAATTCCATTGAATTGTTTTAAGACTTGTTTCAAGGACACTCCTAGCATGGTGATTATATCCTCTAACAAGGTCACACCTAACAATGTGTTGTGTAACCTTTAATAGGGTTGGATCCTAATAGGGCTCACTTTAGAAGAGTGAAAAATAATAACTAGTTACATTGATGGTTTTTCCCAAATTGGGTTTCCACATTATATCCATGTGTCTCATGTGTTCATGTTATTTCTCTTATGCTTGCAAAATTAATTACTATTAACATTTTAAGATCTACTAAAATTAATTCACACTGCATATACTGAGTTACATAATTTTTAGTGTATTTACCAAGTAATAGCAATAAGCAATTTTCTCAGTCTAAATTTTATAGTTGACATCTAAGGGATCTGGGATTTATTTTAGTGGTAATTGATTCACCCTCCCTCTTAGTTATTCCTTCTATATTTCCAACAGTTAACCCATAGATAAGTTTCCATATTTGGGTTGATTTCTTGACCACATCTTCAATATTATTCTGAAGAATGTTGAAGGCTCTATATTTAGGTGTAAACCTAACAAAATATCTTTTGATAGCCTTAGCAATCTGTCCCTTTGTTAGCTCTAGTATTACTTGAGCCAAAGTTGTTTCTCTAATCTTCTTTTCCAAATTTAAATAGTAATGCCACTTTTTCTCAACAATATCATATAAACCTTTTGGTATTGTGTTGACAAACGCTAGTGGAGTATTCTTAAACTTAGACATCATGGCATATAAATGCCTCTTCCACTTGATTCTTTTCTTCTTTCCAAAGTTTATCAAAATTAATATGCTTCAAACCAGATGAGTTTGCATTTGTTTTGATATTTTCACACAAATTTTCAATATCAGAGAGTGGTTTGTGACTTTCCACTTTTAATTGACTTATATCATTTGATTCAATCATTTTGTCATCTAAATCTAGTTGTGCAACATATTTTCTTCTTTTCCTTTTCTACTCTTGGCCACCTTGCTCTATTTGCTTGATCTTTTCTTTAGCCTTCTAAGTTGTTTCCCATGTATTGGCTCTGGTGGTAGATGTTGTGGGCTTGGTTGGGCTTGGTTTGACAATTTTCTTTTCCTTTGCCACTGGTTGTGCCTTAGCCTTTCTCTTCTTTGGCTAAGCATGACTAGGTGCTTCATCATCTTCTTCTCCCTTAGTACCTTTTGTTTCCTCCTCTTCCTTATCCTCTCCCATACCTTGAGTCAATGCAAGAGGTTCTTGTGCCATTGCTTACTCTTCCTCTTTATCCTCTTTTTCTTCTTCATCTTCCTCCTCTGCACCTTCTCCAAGTTTGGCCTTTAGCTTCTTGACCAACTTATCTTTCTTCTTGAGTGTGGAGGAAGTCCTCAACTCCATGGTAATCTTTGATTTTACCATTTCATAGTTACCAAATATCTTTGCACTTTTATCAATTTACTCTACTAGGAGTGTAGTGATGGCTACTGAAGCTTCATCAACATTGATTTCATACCCAAGTGGTCTTAACCATCTAACCCTTGGTGTGGTAGCTTGCATGAAAGTGTAATCAGCATCAATAAGAAAGCATATATCATTATAATTTTCCTCAACTAAGGAAAATATCATCCTCATTCTTTCCTTCATTGATTTCATAAAGTCTTTAAAGTAACTTGTCATCAATGTTTCAAAGTTTTCTCCTATCTGCTCAATATACTCATTGATCTACACTGTAATTGATCTATCTATTTTCCAACTTATAGTACCAAAAGAGGGAAATGTATTTTGTACATAAAAGAATATAAAAACCAATATTGAACCAAACTTGCATTATGTGCTCTTGATTTTTCTAATAGCTCCAAGGTTCTCCATCAATTGTTGTAATTGTATCTTTGCTAGATCATAAGTATGATCTTTCTTTACAATTTTGTAGCCAACATCCACAGCTATGCAATGTAAACTATTCAATCTACTAGATTTATATAATTTATGAGAAATTACCCTTATAGAAAAGTTCAACAATGGATTAGAAATAGTATCTATTGTCATACCTCTCTTATTCCATTTTGCTCCAATGTTTCTCTCTATTACCTCCTTGGAATCACTCCTCAGAGTCTTGGGCCAATCTAGATTTGGGTAGCCAATAACCCTCTAAATTATTTTTTTGGTAATCTTAATCAGTCCACCTTCTAGCCATAAAGATCCATCATGTATTTAGCTCAACACAATTCTAATCCATTCAATTTTAAATACACTAGGAAAATCTAGGGCACACATTAAACCCTTTTCTTCAATGATTTTATACTCTTCCTTCAAAGCACCATTTTCACATAACTTATCATATGTATATATCATTTCCATGTCTCCTATACCTCCTATTTTGCAACTATAACACTTTCTAGCATCTTACACCATGATTACATTTGGTGAGATAATAGATAAAGCACCAAAATGATCTTGTTTGTAAGCTATGTCAAGAATGGCCTTAAACAATTTTTTTTGACTTCATTACTAACAAGCTAGACATTCAAAACATCTTTCCCTTCTACATTCTTTGAACCAGATGCCATTTGTCAATCTAGGGTTTATGAAAAGTAAAACTACGTAGATCAGCTTATGATAAATACCTTGTGAAATTTGTATGCTAAAGTGAGATCATTGCTAAATTTTATACAAATGCTTTGGACAGGTTTTGAAATCACCTTGTACTCTGCTTGCTCTTGCTTGAATTTTAAATGATGAATACTGAGCATAAATTGATAATATACCCTTTGAAAACTTTACATTTAATACTTAGTGCTTGTATAGATGTAAGCTCATAATCAACCATTTTTAGGTTCACTTGGCATCTATTGGATGTTTCCATCACTTGGCAGCTACTACAAGTTCAACATCAACTAGATAGTGTGGTAGCTCAACATCAACTAGCATTCCACTTGGCATATATAAGAAACTTTTCATTCTCATCAACAACATGAAAAACTTAAAGTTTCAACCTAAATATTTAACATCTTGCATCATTAAACATGCTAATGTAGTATTTTGATTACTATCTCCTTTGGAACTAATGTATGATATAACATTGAATTTTAGTCCCACATACCTCTTGATTGTCTAGTTGGATGAGGTGTGATCACTTGACCCATTGGGTGAAGTGATCCCTTCTCCATTTGATGTGTTGCAAGCATCTTTCTTTTTCCATATCTTTTTTATCTCATCTCTGATGAGTTCAATATCTACCTTGCTTTTGCCTTTATCAAATTCACAACTTGGTGCCTTTGACCTAGTTAGACAATGCTTACTAATATGACCAGTTTTCAAATAGCTAAAACGTGTGTTGTGACTCAACCATCTTTTGTAATTATCACTAAAGTGTGTCCTAATACAATTCTCAAGAATATGTCCATATTCTTGACAATAGTGACAACTATATCTTGAAATGTAATCCCAATTATAAAATTTTCCATTGTTTCTTACTTTTGCTAGCTTGTTGCACTTATGACAATGAGTCATGTTCTTAGTATTGACATTCTAATTTGTATTCTTGCTCCTACACACATTAGTAGTATCTTCTTTCTTTCCACAATTATGACAAGTAGGTTTGGAGTTCTTACCTTTGATGTTCCTTTCTTCAGTGACTTTGGATGATTCTCCTTCTTTAGTGCTTGTGTAACCCAATCCTAATGTATCTTTTTTGGATCTAGGGGATATCAATAATTGTTCAATGTATTTGATGGCTTCATTTGGCTTGTTTAGAATTTCAGTAAATCCCTTTTTTCTTTTTAGGTCACTCTACAAATGTTCATTCTACAACTTCAATGTAGTTATCTCAATGTCTTTGACATTCAATTTGTAGTTGGCTTTCACCATTTGACTTAGGGTATCCAATTGCATGTTGGAGATCTTGGTCAACTCTATTGACTTTTCTTCCAATCTATTTGCTAGAATTCTTTTGTCTTCTTCAATCATTGCTTTTTCTTCTATGGATTTCTTCTTTTGTTTAGTCACCTCACATAGTAGTCTAGCTTGTGATTCTTGCTCTAGCTTGAGACTTCTGATTTCCTTAGCTTGGATTTTATTTTTTTCCATTAGATTTACAACTGTTACATCAAATTCATTGGAGTTACCATCTAAAAATAGTTTGGTGGTGTCTATCTATTTGTATAGTGTGTCATTCTCTACAATTGCAATCTCTTTCCTTCTCTCCAAGGATTTCTTTAGTTCCTCTCTTGCCTCATTTAGTTGATGTAGTATGAGATGTATTTCAATCTCCTAGTTTTCAATAGTCTTTCCCAAATTTTAGACTTCCAAGATATTTCCTCTAAGCTACAAAGCTTCTCTTTTAGAGAACTAAGCTCTGATACCAATTGTTGGAATTACAAGGGGGAAGGGAGTAAACTTTTGAGAGGGGGGGAGGATGAATCAAGAGTTTAAACTTGGACCCATAAAAATTTCACCATTTATACATCACATGTATTAATATACTAAAATAACATGTAAAGCATATACATCTAAATCATGTAAAAATGTAATTGATCACACACATAACACTATATATGATTACCCAGAAACCCTCCAAGTGAGAAGGTAAAACTGGGGTGGGGATGACAACCACAAATCTTCACTATTTCAGCAATAAAGTGTATCCAATTAAGGTTACAATGATTTAACCATGAATCATGATCTACCCTATGAAAGGCCTACCCTGTTAAAGGCTTACAGAGACTGTTAAGTCCCACCATGTTAGAGTATTTCAACACCCTGTTAAAACTGTGACTAGTTAGAGGACTTCAACTTAAAATTAAATAAGTACCTTGTTAAATGATTTCATACAACTTTCTAGGACTACTCTATTAAGAGGTTTAACTAAAATCACCTGGTAAAATGTCTCAACATAGAACTTTTTGTTAGCACTTTCTTGCTTGATAATAGGTCACCTCTACACAATATCCTTTTGATCCTTCATGATCTAATGTATCAATGTTGTATTCTTCTCTAACTAATTCTACAATTCACTCTTAATTATAAATCACCTTGAATGCTCTATAAACTATCTTATTCACTCTTCTAATTTGATCATTCACCCATCATACATTGTAAAGAGTTTAGGGCTTTGTCCTCCTTAAGAAGACTCTAGTGGCTTAGGGTTAGGTATGAATCTATGGCTGAGATTCGTCCATTTTTCTCTTAAGCTTTCCCATTTTCTAATTGGCTACATGTAATTGCATAAGGAATCCACATATAGATTTACCCTAATCTCCAAAAGATCATAATATATGCTTAAGTTGGCTCACAAATAGTTTACATAGTTTTTTGTGACATTACAAATAGATATGTCCAAATTGTGTCACTTAGCATATGAAGTCTCTGGTGCTCAACATGCATTGTATTTCTATTTCTAACTCGACACCTGCATTACTCAACATCCACTATTTACATTACACTTGAATCATTCAGAATGGTCTATCTGCTTGGCACTTGAGTGACTCAACACATGTTGCAACTCAGCATGGTCTATTATTTACATGTTGTGCTTGATATGTATTACTAGTTTGGCATGATCTAAGTAAATGGCTTAAGTGTGTTGACACTCACTTGTCAAAACCAATATGAAATCAATGTTAGTTTTGACAATGTGTCAATAACTAGATCTTTTATTTTGTTAACTATTTCAACAAGTTGATCCAACATAGGGGCAATTTCATTTACTATAACATTAGGCACTAATTCAAGTAGGATGTCTTTAACATCATGTAGGACCTATTTTTTCTTTTGTTCCTCCCTTAAAATGATTTTCTCCTTTTTCTATTCATAGAGCTTAATATATATTTCCATTTTCTTATTATCCATGGTATTAGGATTCCAATATGGTCTAACAATTACCTTGTCTAGTCTAATAGGATTAGACCTTACTTCTTGTGCTTCCTTCTTCTTTTTCTTCAACTTTCTCCCTTTTTTTTCAATATGAGTGGTACTAAGGGAGACTTATAATTCACTAAACTATTGGAGTCTTAAATAATTTGATTAGCTCCTACTTCTAGCTTAGTTTCATCTCCCTTTCCATATTTCTATTCATATTGTTCAATATTATATATAGTGATAATTGGTAGGGGTGACACTTGAGGCTTCTCCTCAAATTATCTCTATAATGTAACATTTTGTTCTTCTATTTTATTTTGCTCTTCTATTTGACATGCAAAGAATGGATACAAAAAATTTAATTGAATACATAACTAGTTGTATAAGCAAATAATGAAAAATCTTCACTGTTTCTCACTTTGGAAATTATTGTGTGACCTTTCCCAATAATTCCTAACTCATAGGTCTATGGACTGGTATTTCTTCACCTATAGAAGACATGTTTTCTAGAGATTTGATACAATCTCCTTGTATTTGTGCATTTTAAACAATTTCACCTTCATATTTCTTTTTAGTGTCTTGTTTTTTCTTGGTATCCCCTTGTGTAGTTTGAGCCTATTGCTCAATTTTTGTATCATTTTTCTCTACACTGATAATCATGGGTATACTCTCAGTTAGAGAATGCAATGAACCAATAGATATCTTTCTCCTTCTATGGTTTCTCTTTTTCCTCAATTCTAGGATATTCTTTAATATGTTCAATTACTAGTGCATACCCTGGTATATGAGAAAATGTTGGCTTAGTGGTTATTGGACCTTTGTCCTTCTTCTTAGTTCTACCCAAAACATCCTCATCTCTCTTCAAATGTTCAAAAATCTCATCATTAGGTGCATCTACTATAGTTATTGTATCTTGTCTTCCAAAAATACTAGTAACAATATCATGTACATTAAGTACAAATTTATGACTAAAATCATCTTCTTTGTTATCTAATATCACATTTTTCTAGTGCTCGATATCTTCAATAGTGGTAGTTTCACTAGTTTCATTAACTTTTAATGTCTTTTTCCATATTGTTTGTCCCTCAACATCAACATCTTTTACCAAGTTCATTAACTTTGAAAATATGTCTCCATATTGTTTTTTCGTCAGCATTAACATCTTGCATCTTACTAGTTAGAAGTTTCAAATCTCTATGTTTGGGCATAATCTTTGATTGTGATTTTTCATTGCTTAATCTATTTATGATATATGTAATTTATAAATTATTGCATCTAATTATATTTATCTCATCTATCTCTTGGTAATCATTGTATATTGCCATGTTCATTCAATTTTTCTATATAGATCTTTGGGAATCATATTTGAAATATCTATTGGAGTATTCTTAAATTTAGCTATAATATCTATTACATAATCTTCTATCTTTCTTTGATCATCTTCATTCATTTTGGAAAACTTTAAATATTAAAATACAATTAACCCTCCATGCTCTTGCAAATAATTTCCCATATCATCCACATCTTTGGTTTTAACATTTATAGCTACACAAACAATGACCTACCTCTTATGAATCTATCCTCTCTCTATCTTCAACTTCATCATCTCCATCCTTGAGAATTAACTTTATTCTCCTTTGAGTAGGTTTGGTAATAGGTTTTTTTGATGAATCAAATGCATCTTTTCTCTTCTAATATGTATTAACTTCTTCTTATATAGGCTTAGTCACTTGAACTGTACTTTTTTTTATAATGGGGGTTTCACTATTTGAGCAATACAAGTTCTTGATCTAGTATGATTTAGACTAGTAGGTGTTACCAAAGGTCTCATCTTCCCTTTCTTCACCTATGAATGTACAATGATTATGGATTTTCCCTTGTCTTCAATAATTTATCTATAGGGTTTGATAATTCTTATTGACACTGAGTGCACCTTCCAGTTTCTTAATTATCTTCTTAGCTTTCCTTTCAATTTTAGAAATTAAAATATCCATAGTAATATTTTTCTTGGCATTTTTATATGTTCCAAACTTAGGGGAACCTATATTAATTGGTTTATTTAGTAAGGCTTATATGGCCTTGGTAGCCTAATCAATGTTTATTTCATAATCCATGGGTGCAAGCCATGCAACCCTAGGAATAGTATCTTTCACCAAAGTGTTGTTAGTATCAACTCAAAAATATGTTTCATCATGATATTTTTCCACTAGTAGTGGAGGAATTTGATACCTTTGTTTCATATTTTCCTTGAAGTTTTATAAATAATCATTTGTTGCACTATTGAAATTGTTTCCTAGAGTTATAACAAACTTATTTGTCTGATATATCATGGTAGTATCTATCTTCTAATTCATTGGTCCAATTAAGGTAAAATAATTTTGAATATATAAGAAAATAAAAAATAGTAGTGATCCAAACATACAAGTGTTAGACCTAGTAACTTGAATTGTATTCATATTGTAAATTAATTAACATAGTTGTAGCTAAGCTATATTGTACTTGTGATCCTTCTTCACTATTTTATATACCATGTCCACTACTAGGAAAGGTGTGTTTTTGGGCCTACTTAATTGAAAGATTTTGTATACCACAACATAGACATTGAATTTAAACTCAGGGTTTTCAATTGTTGAAACCATTAGACCTTGATTGTCCATATTGACCTCGTTTTTCACTTTTTTAAATTTTACAAAAATATAGTGAAAAATCTAGTTATCCAATAAAAAATTAGGGATCATGTGTCTTTCAATTTGTTATGCCCTAGAGAAAATCCCTAAATTTTATTACCCTAGTGTTTTTTGTGCCCTAAGTCTTAAAAATGGGGTTGTATTTGTTCATATTTTCAAATGCACGAAGGAAATATTTTTATAAACCCTAAATACTTTTAATTATATGGTTTTCATGCAATATTTTAATATTTTCATTAAAAATAATAACCTAGCACACAATTTCTTCTTGACCATGGGTTTACTTTAAATTAGTTCACAAAGAGTTATTTTGAAACCCTTAACCTTTGAAGAGCTTATTTCATTGACCATTGATCAAATTAAGATTGATGATGGGTGTGTCCCCACATTCTAGAGTTGCACAAGGTTTAAAAGTGGAGAAGTGAGGTGATGACACCTGTCCCAGTGGGCTCCCCCTTTCCTTTGGTCTTAAAGAAGTGAATCATGCAAGTTATTAATCAATGTTTAGATAAAGATTGATATCTAGCACTGTTGGATACAATTATTCAATTTTCTATTGTCTTTGATGCTACACAAATGTCATATCAATTATCAAATAGATTATATCGAGTTTAGTTGGTCAGCATAGCAACAGATAGAGTCTACCAAGCTCAGATGGCTAGCAAAGTGAATTACAGAGTCTACCAAGCATTCCTAAATATTACACTAAGGACATAGTTTCTACTAAGCTCACTTAGAGATCAAAGGATTCTGTGATAGAGGTTAGTGTTAATTGAGCTCCCAAGGTTAACAAAGGGAAGTTAGTTTCTATTGATCTCACAAGGTCAGCGAAGGAAAATCGGTTCTTACCGAGTTCACTCAGTCTCCAAAGGATTTTGCAGAGTTTGCAATGTTTACCAAGCTTCACTCTCCAAAGGATTTTGCAGAGTTTACACTGTTTACCAAGTTTCACTTGGTTAACACTAGAAATCATTTTTGGAGTAGTGTTTATCGAGTAGGGTAAGCCAATGAAGGATTTTATTGTTTTGAGAAATTAAGTTTAATTATTTCATGTAATGACTATAGCTGACTGATGTATTGTTTATTTATAAATGTAACTTGTAGGTGAGTCAACTTGACAATTTATAATGTATAAATAAAAGGTCAAGTTGTGGATTCTAATTGTAGTGAGCAAGCATGCAAATTATTTGATTGTGTGAGAAAATTTTGAAGAAGGATTAGATATCCTTGAGAAAAAGAAAAGGTGTATTTGATCAGTAAGGATTTAGTGAAGTAGAATAGAGATTTGTATCAGCAAAGATCAATTTCATCTCATTCAGGTCACTTGTTGTTACTTTCTCACAATTGTAGAAGTTAATTCGAAATCTCTTAATAGAGTTGGTTTAGTAGCCATTTTTTGTAAATCCTCTAACAAGGCGGACAATTCTACTGAATTGTTCTAAAGTCCTCTAGCAAGGTCACTCCTAGAAGGGTGATTTAAATCCTCTAACAAGATCACACCTAACAGTGTGTTTTGTAAATTTTAACAAGGTTGGCTCCTAACATGACTCACTTCAGAAGAGTGAAAATTGGTAGCTAGTTACTTGGTGGTTTTTCCCATATTGGGTTTCCATGTTAAATATGGTGTCTCTTGTTTTGATGTTATTTCTTTTATGCATGCATGTTAAATTTTATTAAATTCTTAAAATTAATAATAAATTAACATCTACTGAGTTACAACTTTTTTTGTGTTGCTACCAAGTGATATCGATAACTAGCTTTATAAGACATCCAAGGGATCTATGGATTTGATTTTGTGGTAACTGATTCATCCTCCCTCTTAGTTAATTCATCTATATTTCCAAAATTTGGTATCAGATCTTTTGGTGCTTGCAGGAAGGATTTCAAGGATCTAAGCTAAAGATCAGGATGTCTTACAAGAGGGAGATTCCAAGGCTTAATAGGGATAACTTTTTAACATGGCAAGGTCTCATGAGACTCCATCTAGCTTCTATTGGAGATACATGACTAAAATATCTTGATGAAGCATATGTGACTCCTTCTAGTACATTATCTGCTAATGGCATTGTTGAGAAGAAGACTCATAACACCATGACGATAGACATTGCATCTGCTCTAAGCTATGAAGAATTTGATGATGTCAAGGACTAAAAAACTACCTTTGAGATGTGGAACAAGCTAAAAGATATCTATCGAGGTGATGATAATGTGAGAAGAGCCAAAGAAAAAAATTTAAGAGGAAAATTTGATCAAATGAGGATGAAAGATGATGAAAAAATTGCCAAATATGTTGAAAGAGTCAAATTAGTTGTCAATGCAATCAAGCTTCTGAAGGAGATATTGAAGAGGAAATAGTTGTAAGTAAAGTTCTTAGAACATTACTTCATATTTATGCAATTAGAATTTCTACAATTCAAGAAAGAAGATGTGAAGCAAATCATAAGATAAATTTAGAGGCCATAGTAGGAATATTGACCGCATTTGAGCTAGATAACTATGATAACTATGTTCTAGCTTCCAAGAACATTGAATTGGAATTTGAAGCAAAGCTTTCACTCAAAGATAAAGGCAAGAAGATGAAGGATTCTTAGTCATAAAGTGAAGAAGAATTAGAATAGAGTTCTGATAGTGATCTTGAGGTGGTTGAAGCTCTGCTAGCAAGGAAATATTCTAGAGGTAGAGGGAAATACAAAGGTAAGATTCCTCTAATTTATTTTTCATGTGAAGAAATTAGACATATTTCTACCAAGTGCCCAAATAAAAAGAACAAGGATGAGAAGAAAGGTCACAAGTGCATTGGAAAGAAAAACTTCAAATCATTCAAGGATAAAGGTAAGAAAACATGTTTCATGGCCAAATATTCTAATGATTATGATGAAGAAGAAGATGAAATTGTTTACATTATTTTGAAAGATGAATATGATAATGACGAGGAAGATAAAATGGCACTTATCTCTCATGTGAGAAAAAATGATACATGGATCATAGATAATGGTTTTTCCCATCATATGAATGGTGATAAAACAAAGTTTAAACAATTTGAAGACTATGATGGTGGTACTGTGAGGTTTGGTAATAATGAATCTTGTTGCATAAAAGGAAGAGGAAGAATCTCACTAACCAAAGAGCTAGTATGTGATAATGCATATTGGGTAGAAGAACTAAAACACAATCTGTTGAGTGTGGCATAGTTACTCAATAATGGATTCAAAGAGGAATTCATGCATGGAAAAGAAAGACTGTTGGATGATAAAGGAAAGATGATTGGATTAGGTATATAGACAAAAGGTAACTTGTTCTATCTTGAACTTGGTGAATGTTCATGCTTTATTGCTCAAGTTGAAAAAAATTGGTTATGGCAGAGAAGGTTGTGTCACGTGAACTTTGATAACCTGGTGAAAATAAATTTTTTTAGGAAAGTAAGAGGCATTCCTAGTATAAAAAAACCTAATGTGGATCTATGCAAGAATTGTTAGATTGGTAAGATGGGAAAAACTAGCTTTAAAAGTAAGAACTATTAGTCTAAAGAATTTTTGGAAATTGTGCATACTAATTTGTGTGGACCTATTGGAATTAAAAGCTATACTGGAGAAAAGTTCTTCATTCTTTTTGTTGATTTTTACTCTAGAATGATGACTGTCATGTACCTAAGAGAGAAATTAGAAGCTTTTGAGAAGTTCAAATGGTATTTGGCCAAAGTAGAGAAGGCAACATGGAAAAGACTAAAATGCTTGAGGTCAGACAGAGGTGGTGAATTCATCTCCCACGAGTTCAATAACTTTTGCATTGAAAGGGGAATCAAAAGACAGGTATCAACCCCTAGAACTCCTGAGAAAAATGGAATAGCTGAAAGGAGGAATAGATCTATCATGGACTATGTAAGAACCTTAATGACTAAAAAGAATGTTGCTATCAAATATTGGAAGGAAGCTATCAACACTACAGTTCATACCTTGAACCAAGTATAGCTGAAGAAGGACTCATTCAAAACCCCCGATGAGTTATGGTATGGCTATAAACCTAATGTAAGTTACCTAAAAGTATTTGGAAGTAAATGTTAAATTTTGAAAGAATCTAGAAAAGATAAATTTGATGTGACGGGTGATGAAGGAATATTTTTGGGATATTCTTGCAAGAGTAAAGCATATAGATGTTTGAATTCGTCTACTCACAAAGTTATAGAAAGTGCACATGTAAAAGTTGATGAGTTTGCAGAAAGGATTAAAGAAGAAAGAAAAAAAGAACCAGAGGACTATATAAGATTTTTTTTTATAATACCTGATACAGTGCCAGATACATCTGTCAATCAAGAATCTTCTACTCTTGAGTCTTTAGTAACCGAGTTGTAGGAAGTTCAAACTGAGCTAGAGGAACCTGAGTCACATTTAGATGTTATTGAGCCAATTCCTACCAAGTCTAAAGGACTCAAGTAGTAGACAGAATGGCCAGAATCTGAAGTTGAAGTGCAAGAGGACGATAGTCCAATTCATTCAAAAGGAAAGGAACCTATGTTAGCCAAGTATGTTAGGAGACATCATGCACCAGATCAATCATTGGAGGCAAATTTGAAGGCACTATGACAAGAAATAACTTAAAAGGTACTTGTTTACTTGCTAATTTTGAACCTAGAAGTGTCAAATATAAATTAGAAAATAAAATTTGGATTGAGGTTATGAATGAAGAGATAGAGTAGATAGAGAAAAAAAAACATGGACTCTTGTACCCAAGCCTAAAGATTAAAATGTGATTGGAACTAAGTGGGTATTCATAAATAAGTTGAATGAAGATGGTAAGGTGTTAAGGAACAAAGCTAGACTATTATGAAAAGGATACTCTCAAGAAGAAGGAATAGACTATGGGGAGACTTTTTCTCCTGTTGCAAGATTGGAAGGTGTTAGGACCCTACTTGCATATGCTGCATACAAAAGATTTAAGATTTATCAAATGGATGTCAAATCTACATTTCTCAATGGTATACTAGAAGAAGAAGTCTACATTGAGCAGCCTGAAGGTTTTGTTTATCCATACAAGAAGGACATGGTTTGCAAATTACACAAAGCATTGTACAGTCTAAAATAAGCCCCTAAAGCATGGTATGAAAGATTACATAGCTATATTATTTAGATTGGTTTTTTGAGAACTAATGATAACAATAGCTTGTATATCAAGGAAGGACCAAACAACAAGATTGTTTTGGTAGAAATATTTGTGGATGACACTTTGTTCATAGGAAATGATGATCTTTGCAAAGAGTTTTTAGAGAAAATGAACAAGGAATTTGAGATGTCTATGTTTGGTGAGATCAAATTCTTTGTTGGTCTTTAAATTCAACAAAGTAAGAACGACATCTACATTACTCAGTCAAAATAAATCAAGGAGATATTGAAAAAAATTGGTATGGAAGACTGTAAACCAGTTGGAACTCCTATGTGCACTAGTCTAAAGCTTACCAAGGATGACGAATCAAAAGAGGTAGATTAGACATTATATAGATCAATGATTGAAAAGTTGTAATATGTAGTTCATACAAGGCCAGATATTGCCCTTGTAGTTGGTATTGTAGCAACATTTTTAGTAAAACCAAGAGAAAATTATATGATGGCAATCAAAAGGATCTTGAGATACTTGAAAGGCACTGAAGAATATGGATTATGGTACAAATTTGGAGGTAATCTAGATTTGATAGTGTTTACTAATGTAGATTAGGCAAGAAACATTGATGACAGAAAAAGTACAAGAGGTGCATTCTTTCTTGGAAAGAGGTTGTTTTCTTGGACAAGTAAAAAGAAAAATTGTACATCCCAGTCTACTATAGAAGTAGAGTATGTTGTAGTAGTAGTAAACTATTCTAATATTGTTTGGTTCAAGCAATTATTGGAAGGCATAAAGGTGGGAATCAAAGAACATATTATTGTGTTTTGTGACAATACAAGTGCAATTAACATATCTAAAAATCTAGTGATGCACTCAAAAACCTATTGGATACAATTGTTCAATTGTGTGTTGTCTTTGATGTCACACAAATGTCATATCAGTCATCAAATAGTGTCTACAGAACTCAGAAGGTCAGCATAGCAAAGGATAGTGTCTACCTAGCTCAGAAGTTTAGCAAGGCAATAGACAGTGTCTACCAAGCCCAAAAGGTTAGTAAAGATAGCTTGCAGTGTCTATCGAGTAGATAGTTGGTTACCAAGCCTTCAAGGTAATCAAATAGATTTAGTTATTATCGACCTCGCTTGGTAATCGAAGAAAATATGACAAAAGTAGTTCTTACCGAGATCACTTAGTAATTGAAGAAAATATGATAGAAACTATTCTTACCAAGTTCACTTGGTCATCAAAGGTAATTTGGTAAAAGTAGTTCTTACTAAGTAAACTCGGTAGCCAAAAGATTTTGTAATGTTAACTAAGTCAAGAAGGTTAACTTCGGAAATTCTTGGAAGTAGTATTTATTGAGTAGGGTTGGCCAGTAAAGGATGTTTGTTTGTTTAAGAATAATATTTGTAGCCGACTGTTGTATGATTTATTGGTAAATGTAACATGTAAATGAGATGACTTGACAACCTGAATGATATAAGTAAAATGTCAAGTTGCAAATTCAAGATAGCATGTGGTGGAAGAATGTGGAATCAATATGATATGAAGACTGATTGTTGTGGAAGCAGATTTGAAGGATGACCAGAGATCATTGAGAAGCGGCAGAGCCATATTTGATCAAGGAGAATCTAATGATGCTAAATAGAGACTTGTATCCAACAAATTTAGTTGCATCTTGTTCAGGTCAATTCATTGTTGCTTTCTAACCATTGTAGTAGTGATTTCAATTCTCTTAACAGAGTTGGTTTAACAACCATTTTGTAAATCCTCTAACAAGGTGACAGTTTAGTTGAATTGTTCTAAAGACCTCTAACAAGGCCACTCCTAGTAGGGTGGTTAAATCCTCTAACAGGGTCACACCTAATAGTGTGTATTGTAACCTTTAACAGGGTTGGCTCCTAACATGGCTCACTTTAGAAGAGTGAAAAATTGGTGACTAGTTACTTGGTGGTTTTTCCCATATTGGGTTTCCACATTAAATTTGGCATCTCTTGTGTTCACTTTACTTTTAGTTACACGCATTAATGCTTGAAAAGAAAGTAATAGTTTAATTTACTGAGTTACAGCAATTGTTTACCAAATACAAGCAGTAACTAGATCTTTAAGACATCTAAGGGATTTGTGGATTGAATTTTGGTAGTAACTAATTCACCCCCCTCTCAGTTACTCTATCTTTAATTCCAACAATTGGTATCAGAGCTATTGGTGCTTACAGGAAAAGATTTCAAGGATCTAAGCTAAAGATTAGGATATCTTACAAAAGGGAAATTCCAAGACTTAATAGGGACAACTTTTCAGCATGGAAAGGATTGATGAGGCTTCATCTAGCTTCCATTGGTGATACAGGTTTACAGTACCTTGATGAAAAATATGAAGAGCCTTCTAGTACATTATTTGTCAATGATATTGCTGAAAAGAAGACTCACAATAACATGATGATAGATATAGCATCCGCTCTAAGTTATGAAGAATTTGATGACATCAAGGATTGAAAAATTGCCTTTGAAATGTGGAACAAGCTGAAAGAAATCTATGGAGGAGATGATAATGTGAGAAGAGCCAAAAAAAAAAGTTTGAGAGGACAATTTGACCAAATGAGGATGAGAGAGGATGAAAACATTGCAAAGTATGTTGAAAGAGTTAAAGCATGTGTTAGTGCAATCAAAGCATATAGAGAAGATATCAGTGAGAAGATAGTTATAAGTAAAGTACTTAGAACCCTACTTCCTATTGTGCAATCAGAGCATCTACAATTCAAGGAGATGTGAGGCAAATCATAAAATAAATTTAGAGGCCATAGTTGGAAGATTGACTACATTTGAGCTAGACAACTATGACAACTATATTCTAGTAGCTAAGAATGTTGAATCAACATTTGAAGCCAAGTTTTCAATCAAAGAAAAAGGGAAAAAGATGAAGGAACCACAATCAAAAAGTGATGAAGAATCAAACCAAAGTTCAGAAAGTGATCTTGAAGTGGTTGAAGCTCTACTAGCAAGAAAATATTCAAAAGGCAAAGGAAAATACAAAGGTAAATTTCCTCTAATCTGTTTCTCTTGTGAAGAAATTGGACATATTGTTGCTAGGTGCCCAAATAAGTAGAACAAAGTTGAAAAGAAAGGTCACAAGTACAATGGCAAGAAAGAATTCAAATCATTTAAGGATAAAGGTAAGAAAACATATTTTATGGCAAAAGATTCTAATGATTCTGATAATGAAGAAGAAGATGAAATTATCTACATTGCTATAAAAGATGAATCTGATAATGATGAGGAAATGGCACTAATTTCTCATATGAGCAAAAATGATACATGGATCATAGATAGTGGTTGTTCTCATCACATGACTAGTGATAAAACTAAGTTTGAATACTTTGAAGACTATGGTGGTGGCAATGTAAGATTTGGTAACAATGAACCTTGTTGTATAAAAGGAAAAGGAAGAATCTCACTAACCAAGGAACTTGTATGTGATAATACATATTGGGTAGAAGGACTAAAGCACAATTTTTTGAGTGTGGCACAGCTACTCAATAATGGATTTAAAGTAGAATTCATGCATGGAGAAGCAAGATTGTTGGATGGTAAAGGAAAGCTGATTGGATCTGGCACTCAAACAAAAGGTAACTTATTTTATCTTGAACTTGGTAAATGTTCATGTTTCATTGCTCAAATTGAAGAAAGTTGGTTATGGCATAGGAGGTTGTGTCATGTAAACTTTGACAACTTAATAAAGATCAGTAAATTTAGGAAAGTAAGAGGTATTCCTAACATAAAGAAACCTAAGGTTGGTCTATGCAAGAATTGTCAAATCGGTAAAATGGGAAAGACTAGTTTTAAAAGCAAGAACTATCAGACTAAAGAAATTCTAGAAATTGTGCATATTGATTTTAGTGGACCTATTGGCATTGAAAGTTATACTAGTGAAAAATTCTTTATTCTGTTTGTTGATGATTATTCAAGAATGATGACCGTCATGTACCTTAGAGAAAAACTAGAAGCATTTGAAAAGTTCAAATGGTATTTGGCCAGAGTAGAAAAGGAAACTGGAAAAAGATTGAAATGCCTAAGGTCTAACAAAGGTGGTGAATTCATTTCACATGAGCTCAATAACTTCTACATTGAAAGGGGAATCAAAGATAGCTTTCAACACCTAGAACTCCTAAACAAAATGGAATAGCAGAAAGACATAATAGATCTATCATGGATTGTACAATAACCTTAATAATTGAGAAAGGCATTGCTATCAAATAATAGAAGGAAGCTATCAGCACTATAGTTCATACCTTGAACTGAGTACAGCTGAAAAAGGACTCATTCAAAACACCCTATGAATTATGGTATGGCTACAAACCTAATGTAAGTTATCTAAAGGTATTTGGAAGCAAATGTTACATTTTGAAAGAATCTAGAAAAGGTAAATTTGATGTAAAAAGTGATGAAGGAATATTTTTGGGATACTTTTGGAAAAGAAAAGCATATAGATGTTTGAACTTATCTACTCACCAAGTTATAGAAAGTGCACATATGAAAGTTGATGAGTTTGCAAAAAGAATAGAAGAAGAAAGAAAAAAGGAACCTGAAGACTACAAAAGATTTGTTTACATTGAACCTGATAAATACCAAGTATACCAATTAATTAGGAATCCTCAAATCTAGAATCTTCATTAACCAAGTCACAAGAAGCTCAAACTGAGTCAGCATCAACCGAGCTGCAAGAACCTGAGTTGCAAACAGAAGCTACCGAGTTAGCATCTACTGAGCCTAAGCAACCTCAATCAGAACCAGAAGTTGAGAGATAGAAGGATAAAAATGCAAGTCATTCAAAAGGAAAGGATCCTGTGTTAGCCAAATATGTCAGAAAGCATCATGCACCAAATCAGATCATTTGTGATAAATCAGAAGGAACAATGACAAGAAGTAAGTTGAAAGACACTTGCTTACTTGCTGATTTTGAACCTAGAAATGTCAAAGATGGACTAGAAAATGAAATTTGGATTGAAGCTATGAATGAAGAGATAGAATAGATAGAGAAAAACAAAACATGAACTCTTGTACCTAGACCCAAAGACAAGAATGTGATTGAAACAAAGTGGGTATTCAGAAACAAGCTTAATGAAGATGGTAAGGTATCAAAGGAACAAATTGCTAACATATTCACAAAGCCTTTACCTAAGGATGCATTCTTGTATCTAAGAGGTAAGTTAGGGGTCATTTCTCTACCTGAAGCTCACTAAAATACATTTTAGTGATGCATCAATAGGAACAGAATTGAAGATCTATCAGTTGATGTAGCAAATCAATGAAGACATTGCATATGAATTAGTACATCAGGTACAATGCTATTCAGTTGTTTTGAGTTATCTTTGGCATGTGCTGTCAAAGAGGGAGAATATATATTGTCATATCTTTCTGAAATTTGCAAATAATAAGAATTTTCATAAGAGGGAGAGATTATATGTAAGAGGGAGTTTTGTATTCTGCCATTAAAAGACTTGTTTTCAAATTTCATTCTGCTATGACATGTTGTTTTGCCATCAATGCCAAAGAGGGAGATTGTTGGATACAATTGTTCAATTGTGTGTTGTCTTTGATGTCACACAAATGTCATATCAGTCATCAGATAGTGTCTATCAAACTCAGAAGGTCAACATAGAAAAGGACAGTGTCTACTAAGCTTAGAAGGTCAGCAAGGTAATAGACAGTGTCTACCGAGCCCAAAAGGTTAGTAAAGATAGCTTGCAATGTCTACCAAGTAGATGGCTAGTTACCAAGCCTTCAAGGTAATCAAAGAAATTTAGTTATTACTGAGCTCACTTAGTAATCAAAGAAAACATGACAAAAGTAGTTCTTACTGAGATCACTTGGTAATCGAAGAAAATATGACAGAAATAGTTCTTACCAAGTTCACTTAGTCATCAAAGGTAATTTGGTAAAAGAAATTCTTACTGAGTAAACTCGGTAGCCAAAGGATTTTGTAATGTTAACCAAGTCAAGAAGGTTAACTCTAGAAATTCTTGGAAGTAGTATTTATCGAGCAGGGTCAAAAAGTAAAGGACATTTATTTATTTAAGAATAATATCTGTAGCCGACTGTTGTATGGTTTATTGGTAAATGTAACATGTAAATGAGCTGACTTGACAACCTGAATGATATAAGTAAAAAGTCAAGCTGAAAATTCAAGATAGCATGTGGTGGAAGAATGTGGAATTAATATGATATGAAGACTAATTTTTGTGGAAGTAGATTCAAAGAATGATCAGAGATCATTGAGAAGTAGCAGAGCCATATTTGATCAAGGAGGATCTAATGATGTTGAACAGAGACCTTATCCAACAAATTCAGTTGCATCTTATTCAGGTCAATTCATTGTTACTTTCTAACCATTGTAGCAGTGATTTCAAATCTCTTAATAGAGTTTGTTTAATAGCCATTTTGTAAATCCTCTAACAAGGTGATAGTTTAGTTGAATTGTTCTAAAGACCTCTAGCAAAGTAACTCCTAGCAGGGTGATTAAATCCTCTAACAGGGTCACACCTAATAGTGTGTATTGTAACCTTTAACAAGGTTGGCTCCTAATAGGGCTCACTTCAAAAGAGTGAAAAATTGGTGATTAGTTACTTGGTGGTTTTTCCATATTGGGTTTCCATGTTAAATCTGGTGTCTCTTGTGTTCACTTTATTTTCAGTTACATGCATGAATGCTTGAAAAGAAAGTAATAGTTTAATTTACTGAGTTATAGCAATTGTTTACCAAATACAAGTAGTAACTAGATCTTTAAGACATCTAAGGGATTTTTGGATTGAATTTTGGTAGTAACTGATTCACCCCCCTCTCAGTTACTCTATCTTTAATTCCAACAAAACCAAGCACATTGCAATAAAGTATCACTTTGTCAAAGAATTGGTGCAAGATAAGGAGATCAGATTGGAATATGTCCATACAAAGGAACAAATTACTGACATATTTACCAAGCCTTTACCTAAGGATGCATTCTTGTATCTAAGAGGTAAGTTAGGGGTCATTCCCCTATCTGAAGCTCACTAAAATGAAGTTTTATTGATGCATCAATAGGTACCAAGTTGAAGATCTTTCAATTGATGCAAAATAATCATGAGAACATTGCATATGAATTAGTACATAAGGTACATTGCTATTCATTTGGTCTATGTTGTCTTTGTCATGTGTTTTCAAAGAGGGAGAGTATACTGTCATATCTTTTTGAAATTTGAATTTGTTTGTGGAGAGTTTGTTGTTTATGTAATTCCTTCACAAAGGGAGATTACTATGTTTGAGAAGTTTGTAGAATAAAATCTAAGAGGGAGAAATATTCTATCAGAAAAGACTTGTTCTCAAATTTTATGTTACTATGACATGTGTTGCCATCAATGCCAAAGAGGGAGATTGTTGGATACAATTATTCAATTATGTGTTGTCTTTGATGTTACACAAATTTCATATCAGTAATCAAACAGAGTCTACCAAGCTTAGTTGGTTAGTATAGAAAAAGATAGAGTCTACCAAGCTTAGATGGCTAGCAAAGTGAATTACAGAGTCTATCAAGCATTCCTAAATATTACACTAAGCGGATAGCTTCAACCAAGCTCACTCAGGCATCAAAGGATTCTGTGATAGAGGTTAGTGTTAACCAAGCTCCCAAGGTTAACAAAGGGAAGTTAGTTTCTACCAAGCTTACAAGGTCAGTGAAGGAAAATTAGTTCTTACTGAGTTCACTCAGTCTGCAAAAGATTTGTAAGAGTTTGCAGTGTTTATCGAGCTTCACTTAGTTAATACAAGAAATCATTTCTGGAGTAGTGTTTACTGAGTAGGGTCAGCCAATGAAGGATTTAATTGTTTTTGGAAATTAAGTTTAATTTTTTCATGTAATGATTGTAGCTGACTAATGTATTGTTTATTGATAAATGTAACTTGTAAATGAGCCAACTTGACAATTTGTAATGTATAAATAAAAGGTCAAGTTGTGGATTCTAATTGTAATGAGTGAGAATGCAAATGATTTGATTGTGTGGAGAAGATTGTGTGAAAATTTTGAAGCATGATTAGATATCCTTGAGGAGCAGCAAAGGTGTATTCGATTAGTAAGGATCTAGTGAAGTAGAATAGAGATCTGTATCAACAAAGATTAGTTAAACCTCATTTAGGTCACTCATTTTTACTTTCTCACAATTGTAGCAATGAATTCTAAATCTTTTAATAGAGTTGGTTTAGCAGCCATTTTTGTAAATACTATAACAAGGTAGATAGTTCTACTAAATTGTTCTAAAGTCCTCTAGCAAGACCACTCCTAGTAGGGTGATTTAAATCCTCTAACAAGGTCACACCTAATAGTGTGTTTTGTAACCTTTAACAGGGTTGGCTTCTAACAGGGCTCACTTCAGAAGAGTGAAAATTAGTAGCTAGTTACTTGGTGATTTTTCTCATATTTGGTTTCCACATTAAATCTAGTTTCTCTTATGTTGATGCTATTTCTTTTATGCATGCATGTTAATTTTTTGTGAATGCTTAAAATTAGTAATAAATTAACATCTATCGAGTTACAACATTTTTTTTGTGTTGCTATTGAGTGATAGTAGTAACTAGTTTTATAAGATATCTAAGGGATCTATGGATTTGTTTTTGTGGTAACTGATTCACCCCCCCCTCAGTTACTCCATCTATATTTCCAACATAGCACATCCATGCATTTCAAAGATGTCTAAAGTTTAACTAATGTGGGGAAGCAAGATGCTTCCATGTGGGCAAAGTGGGAGCAAGTTTTAGTTAGTGGGCCACAAAAACAACTATCAAAGAAAGTGACAAATTGGCATTCTCTGATTGGTTTGAAATGATAAGTATAGATGAAGGTCAATTTTATTGAGCCATCAATCAGATTAAGATCAATTCTTATCGCATCCTGCATCCCAAAAGTCTGGAGGCAAGGTTGTGATACGTGGACATGGTGGGGAAGTGGGTTTCCAGGTAATGCTGAGTTAGATAATGTGACAAATATTTTGTCTTGATTTTCTAGAGGAAAAGCATGTAAGAAAAGGTAAATGTGAGTTAGATGGGCCCAAAATTTTAAAGGAAACATAGTAATAACAAGAATCACTTAGGATTGTTGATCAAAAGATGATTGACAATCATTGCTTCCTTAGATTTTAAAGATGTGTGTAGTTTAGATAATGTAGGGAAGCAAGAGGTTGATACGTGTCTGAATTTTCAAAAAGGTAATACAACTTCTATAATTTTAAAGCTTGATACTTCAATTTTGCATAAATCAATGGCTAGGTTTCAAATTTTGTAGCACAGTTTGAAATATGATTGTTAAAACATTAATTATGATCAATGTGGGTTCATATGAAGAAAACTACTATAAAACTTGTGGTTCCTCTCATTATTGAGTATCATGTAACAAAGTTTTCAAAGTGTAGAAAGATTCAAAGTGAAAATTACATTCTCTCAAAGTTGTGAATTATTGCAGATGGAGGGTTTAGTAAAGAAAACAATTTGTCTAGGCAAGTGCCAAAAACATCTGGTTAATTGAGAAATTGTAGTTGTAATTGAGATAATATAGATAATTTCAAGAAAGGTAGATTACTAGTTGAGAGTTGTGCATGATGATTTTATCAAGCAATTACCATAATCTACTAATGAGTCTGTTAAAGGAAAATAATTAATTTTGAAAAACCTTAGGTTATTGATCAGTGAGGGTTTCTATAACAAGGGAAATTGATTAAGAGATGCCCAAACATCTACTAGGGGTTTATAGCCTTCTTGAAAATGGTTTTTGGAGAGAAAACTTCATACTCTAAACAATGTATGCAAGTTTGATATTGCCAAGATATTTGTTCTAGGTGTTTTCTTTGATGATGACTTACTAGCAATGATAGCAAAGAAATACGACCCCATATCAAGGATGGTCAAAAATTATGCTGGAGATAATCTCTTTAGAGTTTCACCAAAGATGATTATTAAAGTTTTTCAGTTGAAACCCTAATCATGCAGTAAATGGGAAAATTGATATGAAGGATTTTCCAGAAAGATATGATGTACAAATGGTGTACCTAAGGAGATGGCCAATGTGGGAACATTTTGTTAAAATAAGTCAATTTCCATTGGTGACTGGCAATACCCTAAAGCCATTATTTAGGAAATATTTCAATCATAGGGCTCAAGCACTCTATTTTTATCTCTAGAAAATATTTGGAATGGATGAACATGATCACATCCAAGGATCTATTATTTTTATCATTTCTTAGATACTATAATATGGCACATGCTCAATTTTTTATTTTGCTACATGTTTAATAGAATAAATCCATGATGGATTAATAGGAATAAACAAAGCTAAAATTGCAAAACCATTCTACTAGTACTCAATGTTGATGTACATGTGTTTATACAAGTGTGTTACCCTTTTCTCCAAAGAGATAAAGGTAGAGCTAGAGAAATATGGAGAGAAGTTACCTATTTAGTTGTGGAGTGTATACATGACTTGGGAAGTTAGTGATGCTAGTTTTGTCATGTTTGATAGATATTTTGCTTCCAAGATAAGGCTTCTATTAAGTGGACATAACCCTAGAATACCTCAGTCCTTGCTGGAATTGATTAGACCAAAGGATCATGCCAAAGAACTAAAGGTGAGCCATAATTGTGGAGAAATTATCACATATTCAATTTCTATTGTATTCAGAGTGTATGGTATCTTAGAGACCACATATGTTGCCATATCAATTACCTTTCAAGGTAGGGATTAAATTCTTATGGAAAATAGGAGGGTTAGAAGAAAAAGAACTATTAGGTAGATCTAAAGGTACTTTCTTCCCTCAGATTACCATTGTCCACAATTTTATTTTTGTCAAGAAGGGTTGGAGGAAATTAGAATTTTTTTAGACAAATACTAGATGGCCTAGTCCCATTCTTATTTTATAGATCTTGAAGTCTTCTATTATATGTTTAAGGAGAGACCAAGAGCTAAATCACATGAACATATTGTTTATTTTCTTGAAGATTTTATTAGAAATTAGTTTTCACTACAAGAGCAAGATGTTAGAAAAGAAAAATGGAAAGTGTATAGTAGGTTTCTTGAATTTGTTAATTCTTTTGAGCCAAAGTATAATCCCCTTGTTGATAAGAAATATTAGGGTGCTAAAATATATATGCTTATGAACAATTCTGTTGGGTTTATGCAAACCTTAAATGAAAAGAAAGAAATTTTGACCCAAACTTATCTAGATAAGGCCATTGAGGTAGAAAATAGGTTGGCTAGTAGAGAAATCATAAACTTGAGCCAATACACATTGCAGAAGAGAGTTGGTTATCTTGTGGCAATAATTATTAAACATGTTCCTCTTTATAAGACACACCTATTAGAGAGTTCACCTACTGCAATTGTTGCAAACAAGAAAAATTTAGAACAAAGTTTCTCTTCCAAGATTGAAGAGTATTCTCCCTCATAGACCCCTATCTGAATAGATGATGAAGACTCCTTAAGGGAGTAGTCAAAGTAGGTGGGAGATGAAAGGAATATTATTATAACTACTATAGAAATAGAGGAAGGAGTGCCATAAGAGCCTCTCATGCCATCATTACCCTTACTAGAGGAGATTTTCAAGGTAGGAAAATGAACCTTATTGTTGAATAGGAATCTAAGAAGTTTTTGGATGATGAAAAATTTATAAAATCTAGAGAATTTACTCAATTTTTGTAGAGAAGTAATATTAGTAATTTTGAGGTAAAGTGGAAGAAAATAAAAATAGAGCAACTTGACAGGCAGAACTCTGAAATTGAAGAAGAGGTTAAGGCTAGCCTCATAGAAGAGTTTCAAAAAATAACCCATGAAGGGGGGAAAAAAATGCTAAAATTTATGGGTCATGATATTACAAGAATGGGATATTTTTAATACAATGGTTAGAAAGGCAAAAGACACCTAGTTCTCAACTATGGAGGAAGATTTGTAAGCCCATAAAGGATTAAAAGATATTGATGATCATCATACTTTGGTCATATGGTCTAATTAGAAGAGAGAAAAGGTCAAGATTCAAGAGGTCTTTGACTCTAACCACAAAAGTAGTCTCATGGTTTATAGAGCAGAGGAAGTAGATAGGGACAAAGTGGCTCAAATGACCAAAGAAATGGTTGATTTTGGAGTTGTGATTGCTTCCAAGGAAAAAATTAAGTTATTGGAATTAAATAATATATTTGAGAAGCTTTTGGATGCATATGAGGAAAGAGGGAGGAAGATATACCAACTCAAAGGTACAATTGCTCAAATTGAGAGACAATTTGGGAAAAGAAAGGTGGGCACACAACCTAGTCAGCTCAAGATTTCTTATCCTCCTCCTCTAGTACCACCTTTCAATACCATATCAATTATAGAAATTATTGATACCCCTCAAGAGTGAAAAATTTACATAGCTTAGGAGCTTGAACATGAAAAGGCAAAACTATGGTCATTGCATGTAGAATTAGGCACTAAGCATGAAGATAGAATCAAAGATATAATTTTGTATCTAGTAGATAGAGTAGGTTGGCGCTCATTTTATTTAGAATTTTCAAAATCAATAGAGACATGGAATGAGTTAATAAATAATGAAGCATCCTTAAGGCCAAGTTTGGACAAATGGATTGGCAGGGATGATCTCATCACAACCTGTTGTTGTCACGTGATTGATTTTTCTAATGAACAAGTTGAAAGAAATTTTGATAAGGCTAATAATCTCTTGCAATTTGATCACAAGTGAAATTTTTTATAGAGAAGTATAAATAATTTCTTCCTAAAGTACCTTGGTAAAATTTTGATCTATTTCCACATGTACTTAAGGGTATGGGTCAGATAAGAGAAAAGGAGGAATGGGCTAAAGAATTGAATGAATTAATGAGCATCAAGCTTAATAAATTTGTCAATGATAAAAATTCTATTTGGTTTACTAGAGCTATAGAGGAAGTGGTGGTACAAGTGCAATTATTTTTTGATTCTTTTAAAAATAATTTTGAAGAAATAAGGAGAACTGGAAGAATTGTCTTGAGAAAGGAACAAGAAATATTTAATTTCAATTGGCTTGATGATTCATTTTTTGATAAGTGGACAATTGATTATGCACCAACAACATAGTTGTTGCAAGAAGAAATTTAAGAAGAAAATATGGACAAATATATTTCTACTAAAAAGGTATAGTTAGTTGATGTATGAGTACAAACAAAGGGGATAGATGAAGAACAACCAATTGCAACTATGGAAATGGTAGTTCAAACTAATGATGTGGCTTGGGATCAACCAATTATGATAAACATCCAAATCATTACACCTAATACATCAAGTGCAAGCCAAGTGGTCACATAGCTAGAAGAATAAAAAATGCAATAGAGCCAATCAGTGGTGGATCAGAAAGAATTTGTTACAACATAATTGGTTTTAGCAGAGAAAGATCAATGACAAAGACCTTCTATTGTAAAGATACAAGAAAATGCCAAAGTTTTGTTGTTTTTTGATAGCAAAAACTTTTGTCCTTTTGTAAATATTTTTGTTCTAAGGACAACCTTCCTTTTCCCTCTATTCCCATAACTTGTTGCATCTCAAACTATATAAGTGAGTTCCCAAGGCTAGAAGAAGGTCAAAAGTTTGTATTTTTTTGTATTATATTATTTTGTTATTGGTCTAGAGAGCCTTTGTGTCAACTATATGATGTATTCACTTTTGTAAATCTAAGAATACAAATGAACCTTGAATGGTAGCCTATCATATCTTGATATATTATAAATTTATACTAGTAATTTTTTATTTTCAAAGAAGATAAATACAAAAGAATGTTCTACAACATCTATATCTCTAGATTTTGTCTCCTATTTCATATGTCTAAAATTTTGAGAATGAATGAATAAGGTTCTTTCATTTTAATGTAGCTTGGATGGGTTGTGTATCCTTTCATTGATTGGTTTTAATTCAAGGAGTTATGTAAATTCTTTCATTGAATTGAAAGGGTTTCTAGGTGTATGGGAGAGATATTCATAAGAATGAAATTTAGAGTTAATTGTTGATAATTTCAATTGTAAGGGAATTGAATAGGTCAAGTATTTACTAGTGTGACTCTATTTAACAATGGATAAGGGATTAATCATCAATTTAGATGAAAATTGATAAGTTCATATGGTTGCACAAAGCTCAATTTAAATCAAATCAATCTTTACTTTTATGTATGAAGAATTAAATTGTTAGTTACTACTTATTTGTAATAGTCTCCCTCTGAATTATAGCTAGCTATTGTAATCAAGGATTCATTATAAATCTAAGAACAATTATGACCATTTTCTGCTATAAGGGATAGATCTAAAGAGGAAAGTGCAAGTGAGAAAGTTCTAAAGAAATTATCCAGTCATTTGATCCCTAAGGTGCACCCACCTTGGCCCTGCAGAGCCTAAAGTATAGAGAGTCCTTGTGATTTTGTTGAAGTTGGTCTAGATCTAAAAAAAATCCTATTGAATATGGGATCTAGCTAGTCCTTAGGCTTTTTTTTTTCTTTTGCATCCTAGTATTTGGTCATTTGAAACCTAGTAGTTTCCAAACACCAACAAAATGGTGACTCTACTTTGGAGTTGTTCAATGCAATTTTTTTTAATGAATACTATAGTCTCTGGTGTAACATTATACATCTAAATTTCTATTCCATTTATATATTTCCCATGTTTGTATTGTTCTTTCAAAGTGAAAGACCTTTAGAATCTATAAAATTCCCAATACCATAGGAGCATGGTGATGTATAGTGTCCTTGCATAAGTGTCTTATCTACTAAACGAGAGTTGTAATCCCAAAAGTATTTATGATTGGCCCTTTGTGTTAGATATATTTTAAATATTTCCTATGATATTTTCTAAAATCCTTAAGCCATTTCATATTTTTCCCTCAATAGGGTGGTGATTCGGTCAAGGTTTTGAAGCTAGTGCTATATTCTTAAGTGATTAAAAAATGGTAGACAAAGGGAAATATACACAAGCATTTACAAAGGCCAATCCTGAAGTGTCATTATACACTAATTTACCTCATGGAGGTAGAAAAACCAAACCAAAAAAAAAATAGATCCTAATCCTTTCTAGAAATCTAGAGCTAGTGCGTTAGAACATTCTCAATACTAGTTTGTGGTAGAGAGAGAGTCTTCCTCCCTAAATTCTGAATTAGAAACCACTAGACTCTTAGGAGAAATGTTCAACACACCACCACAAGAAGAAAGAGTTTATCATGCTAAAAATGTGTCTTCTATAGGGGATAATCCTTGTAGACTAGATGTGATAAAAGAAATGAACCATAGGTTGGGATACAAGAATACTCTAGTTGTTGGTTTCAATCCTAGGAAAGTTCCATATGTAGAGAGAAATACCATAGATTTGGATGGTCTAGTTGATTCAGAAGCCACTTTTCTAGATCTAAAAGAAGCATTTTCAGAAATAGAAGTCCTTAAGAGAAAGTTTACAAAAGAAGATGCCAAACACATGCATTTGGAGAAGGAGAAGGAATAGGACACCATGAATGCTCTTATTGAGAGAGATAATCTTCTTAGAAGAATGGTTTCCTTAAAAGAATAGAATAGGGAACTAGAAGAAAGATCTTCTACTTCACATTCTGATGTCTTTGTATATATTGATAGTCTAAAGTCTAGGATTCAAGAACAAGAACAATGTATAAAAACAAAAAGAAGGACCTATCATATCCCAAGTATAGCCCTATAAACCTATTGAGCCAAAATTCATAGAGCTAATATTGAAACATCCTACTAAAGGAAAATAGAAGGTTATAGGGATACAAATAAATGATCCCCAGATCCCTCCCAAAAAATTAGTAGATCTTGTTATAAATAAACTAGATTTAGACTTCGAGAAAGATAAGAAAGAAAGAGAAGACTTGGCCAAAGAATTGGAGAAAGTTGAGATTGAATCCATAGTAGTTGAAACTAGAAGAAAAATTCAATTTATTAAGTCTAATTCTACTTTAGCTTCCTAGCCAAATATGTCCTCACAATCTACACCTTTTATCCCTTCTTGTGTACTGAAAATACCTATCCAAAACATATCTCATTCAATCCTTGCTACATCTTCTACCACAAGTAGCCAAATCCTTGTTGCTTAGTAGATGCAAATTCCAATGCAAACTCAAGATATTGGAGCAAGCACATCAAGTGTTGTTTGTTTTCAGAGAAGACCTATTTACATAGAAAACTACAAGAAAATGTTTTTCATTGGTATCCTTGGTTTCCCTAATCTAATTTCAAATGATTTGAGGGAAAAGGTTATCAAATTTTCAAGTAATAATGTTATGACTAGTGAAGAGCACCTGAGAAAGTTTGTGGACATGCTTAATGATTATGAGGTGGAGAAGGAAGATGTAGTCATGAAGTTATTTATCCATTCATTGACTAAAGATTCTAGGTATTGGTTTAGAAGGTTGCAAGGTGATAGTATTGGCTCATGGAGTGATCTAGAAAAACTTTTCAAGGAATAATATGGTGATAATACAAATGCCTATTTTATATTGAATGAATTTAACAACATAAAAAGGAACCTGAATGAATCCACTTTTGATTTCATCGTGAGATTTTATAAAGGGATGTATAAGTTGTTCCAAGTAATGAGATTGGGTGAAGATGTATGTCTCACAACCTATTTTAATGCTTTTGATAGTAAAATGCCCTATACTCTCAGAAATAAAGAGCCTAAGACATTAATCGATTCTTACAAAATGGCACGGATATTGAGAACAATAGGAGAGCCTCCAATAAGTTGGGAAGAAGAGATGACTTGAAATTGTTTAATCCCAAAAACAATAAGAAAGAAGTTGAGAAGCCTATGTTGGAAATCTAATTGAAAAGCTCACTGTTGTTGAAGATCAAAGAGGGAGATTATTGTAAAAGAATGTTTTCAATAATTTTTTTACCATTGATGTCAAAATTTCTATTTGTAGGAATGGAATTTTCTTATAAAATCCAAGTGCTATCACTTAGTTGATTGATGAAGAGGATTAGATCAACAAGATGTAACAAGAGTACCTAAGGGAAAGGTTGAGTTATGATGTTGTAATGAAGTGCAAGGATCAGTTAAGATAATGGCTAAGTAATGTACTAATGACATACTCATAGATGTAGAGGTTGGTAACGCTTAGAAACATTAGAGGAAGAAATTGTAACAAGGATGAATGCAAAGCTTAGACTAAAACCTTTAGTGGGTGCCAAGCAAGTTAGTTGAAGCTGAGAAAATTCTTAGTAGAAGCTAAGTGACAAACATTTATATTGTGTGCCAAGTGATCTTCAAGTTTTGAGTAGCATAGTATGTGTTGAGCATCAGGAAAAAAATAGTTGATGCCGAGTAACACAATATGTGCTGAGCATCTAGAAAAACATAGTTGATGTCGAGTAACACAACATGTGTCAAGAACTAGTATTTCAATAGTGTTGAGCTATTGCATTATTTCAAATAATGAAGATTTTCCCAATCCAAGCTGACTTAGTGGTTACATTAAATTTTGTGAATGAATTGGAGGATAAGGATGATGAGTTGCTAGCACAAAAACCTATGTAAACCAATTTTTGGGAAAATTCTAAAAGATTAGTTAAGAAGTTTCTAGAGGAAATAGAATATGGGTTAGATACAATGTATCCTACCTAATCCATGCGAATTGAAATTGAAAAAATGGAAGAATTGAGTGAGAAAAATAACTCCAAGACTTCTATTTAAGAAGTCAAAGACCAAGAAGCAAGGAGCTATTGATACTGTTGTTGCAAAAGTGCCAAATCTACGAAGTGGTTGAAGGGGTGTCAAGAGGTAGACATCTAGGAGAAGGAAGAACATAGAGGTTCTGCTTCTACAAGTGGTCATGAAGAGATGATTGCACTGGTGCATTGAGTATGGACATTCAAGGATACAAAGCTTGAAAGATAAGGCAAGAAGTTAAGAGTTGTAGAGATAGAAGACTAGGCAAGGGTATGAGTTGAAAAGTCATCTGAGATCTACAAGATAAGTTGTATGTTGTAATTAGGTCAAGTTTTTCTAATACTCTCTAGAAATTGTATTAGATCTAAAAATCCTATGGACTTAGGTTGGCCTAACAACCATTTTTAAATCCTTTAATAGGGTGGCATTCCAAGCGAATGTTCTAAAGTCCTCTAACTAGGCCCACTTTTAACAAGGTGGTTAAATCCTCTAACAAGGTCACATTTAACAATGTGTTGTAAGCCTTTGATAGGGAATCACTTCAGAAGGGTGAGAATTGAGTAGCATGTTACTGGTGATTTTTCCCAAACTGGGTTTCCACATAAATAACTGTGTCATGTGTTGATTTCTTGAGTGTTATACTTGGATGTTGATTTACAATAACTTGCTAATTAGATAAGTTAAAGCTTGGATGAATAACTGATTGAATTGGTTCAGTACACTTGAAGAAAAGTTTAAATAGGACATTTGGACCTTGAATAAATCATTCACCACCACACCCCCCCCCGCCCCTCTTAGTTATTCTAAAGCAATTCTAACAATTCGTATTAGAGCCATATGTTGATTTAGTTTTAAAGTACTAGAAGCAGGAAGATCAAGATGTCCAAGAGAGAAGTTCCCAAGCTCAACAAAGAAAACTTTTTTGCATGGTAGAGTTTGATGAAATTGCACCTTGGATCAATAGGTGACTTTGCACAAACTTCAATTGGATCAAAACATCTAACTCCAGCAGGACGTCTTACTGCAGATGATTTTTTCCTCTACACTTAGCTATGCTGAATATGATGATGGCAAAGACTGTGACACTGCATTCAAGATGTGGAAAACCCTATCAAAAATCTATGGAGGAGATCAGAATGTCCAAAGAGCAAAGAGAGAAAGCCTAAGAGGGAAGTTTGATGACATGAAGATGGAGAAAGGTGAAAATTTTGCTCAGTATGCTGCAAGAATAAAATAAGTGGTGAGTGCAATAAGAAGTCTAGGTTGATAACTAGAAGAAGAAACATCCATCATCAAATACTTGAGAAATTTGCTCCCTATCTATGCTATAAGAGTTTCATCCATCCAAGAGCTAAGGTGTGTACAAGGGAACACACTAAGTTTTAAAGGAAGAGTTGGAAGATTGATTGCATTTGAGCTATCCAATTTTGACAACTACAAACTTGAGAACCTTGAATCTACTTTCAAGGCCAAGATGACAATGAAAGATACTAAGGAGGACACACCATGCAAAAGGAGAAGAAAAGTAAAATATGCATCCAATGATAGCAGCATAGATGAGGAAGATGTCGAATAGTTAGAAGAACTTCTAGCTAGGATATTTCATAGGGGAAAAGGAAAATTCAAAGGTAAGCTCCCTATCATATGTTTCAATTGTAATGAAGTAGGTCATATTGCTACAAGATGTACATAGAAGAAGAATTACAAAGAAGGAAATAAGTACAAGAACGAGAAAGAAGATGATAGTAAGGACTATAAAGAAAAAGGTAAGAGATGCTACATTGTTGAAGAAGATTCTGATGAAAATGATGATTAAGTAGTCTATGTAGGCATGAAGGATGAATCGGACAAAGATGAAGATGAAGCAAAAACATTGGTTACCTATGTGAACAAGAATGACAAGTGGATCATAGATAGTGGATGCTCACATCACATGATAGGAGATAAAAGTAAGTTCATTACCTTTACTCAATAGGATGGAAATAGTGTTAGATTTGGTAATGATGCCCAATGTCAAATCAAAGGAAAAGGCTCTATCAAACTTATAGAGAAAATTTCATGTGATAATGCATACTATGTTGAAGGATTGAACTACAACTTGTTGAGTGTATCTTAGTTAGACAATGTAGGTTGCAAAGTGGAATTTGGAAACAAAACTACCAAGATCTATGATATTGATAGAAATCTTATAGGAAAAGGTGAACAAACTAGGAGTAATCTATTTTACCTAGATATGGAAGAAGCAGCATGTCTTATTGTTAAACTTGATGATGTGTGGTTGTGGCATAAAAGGTTGTGTCATGTTAATTTTGATAATCTGATCAGCATTACTAGGAAGAACAAAGTCAGAGGGTTGTCCAAGTTGAAGAAACGTAAAAACACAATGTGTAAACAATGTTAACTAGGGAAGATGACTAAATCAAGTTTCAAAAGCAAAGCATACACTTCCAATGAAGTTCTAGAGTTAGTTCATATAGACTTATGTGGTCCAATAGAAGTATAAAGCTACCTAGGAGATAGATACGTAATGCTATTTGTAGATGATTATTACAAGATGATGACCACTATGTTCTTAAAGCAAAATCTAATGCATTTCAAATTTTTAAGTGGTATTTGGCTAGAGTTGAGAAGGAAATAGGAAATAATTTGAAATGCTTAAGGATAGATAGAGAAGGTGAGTTCACATCAAGAGAGTTTGAAACATTTTGCAATGACAGAGGTATCAAAAGGAAAATGTCAGAACCAAGAACTCCACCACAGAATGGTATTACTGAAAGGAGAAATAGTTTAGTGATTGACTGTGCTAGAACCTTAATGATGGAGGAAATTGTTGCACTTAAGTACTAGAGAGAAGCTATAAGTACTGCAATCTACACACTAAATAGAGTTCAAGTCAAGAAAGGTACAAATACAACACCCTTTGAATTGTGGTATGGTCATTCACCCAATGTTAAACATTTCAAAGTGTTTGGTTGTAAATGCTATATTATAAAAGACACTATAAATGGTAGGTTTGATGCAAAAAGTGATGAAGGCATATTTCTTGGATACTCCACTAAAAGCAAGGCATTTAAGTGTTTTCTTACTAACACTAACAAAGTTGTGGAGAGTGCAAATGTAAATTTTGATGAGCATGCAGAAGTTCAAGTTGGTAAATCAAAGAAAGTAGAGGATTATAGATCCTTTGTATACTTCTACAAAGAAATGATAGTTGAAGACAATGTTACAAATCAAATTGGGAATCAACAACAAACCTCAGTATCTGCCGAGTCTCAACTAGTGAACGCAGAGTTGCATTCAGAAGCTGAGCTATAGAATGTGGAAAATGCACATTTTGATTTTGAAAATAGTATGCAATGAAGAAATGATGAAATACCAGATGTAGAAGAATGAGACGACTCTGAAGCTGAAGGATCAAATATGGAAAGAAGGACTAAACCAATATTAGCTAAGTATGTAAGAAGACATCACCTTGTAGATCAAATCATTGGTGATAAGGATGCTAGACCAATGACAAGGAATAGACTCAAGAATGAATCATGTCTATTAAGCAAGGTTGAACCAACAATAGTAAAAGATGCACTACAAGATGATGACTAATATAAAGCCATGAAAGAAGAGATAGATTAGATTGAGAAGAAAAAAACTTGGTCTTTAATTCCCAAAGTAGCTACTAAGAACGTGATTGGTACCATTTGGGTGTTCAAAAACAAACTTGATGAGAATGGTGAAATAACAAGAAACAAAGCCATATTAGTTTGCAAAGGCTATGCATAAGAAGAAGGATTGGATTATGGAGAGACATTTGACCCTATTGCAAGAATGGATGGAGTAAGAACATTACTTGCATATGCTGCATATAAAGATTTCAAAGTCTACTAGATGGATGTGAAGTCAGCTTTTCTAAATGGTATAATAAAAGAGGAAGTCTATATAGAACAACCAGAGGGATTTTTCAATGAAAAGAACATGGACATAGTCTACAAGCTACATAAAGCATTGTATGGATTGATGCAAGCACCTAGAGAACGGTATGAAATGTTGCACAAATATCTTGTGAAGATAGGATTTGAAAGAATAGATGATAATAGCAACCTGTACATCAAAGTTGAGGAAGGTAAAGACATTTTGATATCAAAAATCTTTGTTGATGATATAATATTTGGAGGAAAAAATGTTTTATGCAAAAAAAATTCTGATCAAATGAAGCATGAATTTGAAATGTCAATGTCTGGAGAAATCAAATTCTTTGTTGGATTACAAGTAAATCAGTTGAAGCATGGCATATTTGTGACTCAATCCAAATACATCAAGGAAGCACTCAAAAAATTTGGGCTAGAAGACTCAAAACCAGTTAGCACACAAATGGAAACTAGACATAAGCTATCCAAGAATGATTAATCTAATAAAGTAAATTAGACATTGTATAGGTCAATGATTGGAAAGTTACAATATATTGTATATAGTATACCTGACATTGCATTAGCTATTGGAATAGTAGAAAGATTTTTTGCTGATCTAAGAGAAAATCATTTAATAGTAGTAAAGAGAATATTGAGATACTTGAAAGGAACTGATGACTTTGGTCTATACTACAAGAGTAATGAGAAGTTTGAATTGAAAGCTTACACTAATGTAGATTGGGGAGGGTAACATTGATGATAGAAAAAGCACTAGTGGAGGAGCACTTTTCTTAGGAAAGAGGTTGATCACATGGACAAGTAAAAAGAAAAGTTGCACCTCACAGTCTACTACTGAAGCTAAATATGTGGTAGCTACTATAAACTGCACCAATATTGTGTGGATCAAACATTTGCTGCAAGGTATGAAGGAAGAGGTAATTGAACTTTTGACACTTTATTGTGATAATACAAGTGCTATAAATATATCAAAGAATCTAGTAATGCATGCTAAAACTAATCACATTGCAATCAAGTATCACTATGTAAGAGAACTAGTGGAAGACAAACAAGTGAAGATGGAATATGTCATCTCAAAGGAATAGATTGCTGATATCTTCACAAAAGCACTACATAAAAATGCTTTTGAGTACCTTAGAGGTAAGTTAGGGGTGATACCCCTATCTAAGGTTACTTGAACCAAAAAGAAAGTATGCCCTACATAAAATAAGTAGAATGTTAAAAATTATACACGTTGATGTAGAGGATGCTTACTTTGGGATCCATGCCTAAAGTAGTAGAAGTGTTGAAAACTTCAAATTAGTCACAAGCAAGATGATAGAAGGAGATATTAAATGAACCTGTAAGAGATATATCTACATATTAAGATGCTAATATGTCTTTGGCATTGTTTTCAAAGAGGGAGAAGTGAACAACTATTAAAAATAAAGGATCAAAGAAGTAGAGGGAGATTTCAGAGGTTGATTAGAATAGTAGAAGATGAATAATATAGAAGAAGAAAGATAAAGATAAAGGATACAACAAAAAAGTGAGAGAAGTGAAATGAAGAAATCAAAATAGTACAAGGAGATTGTTGTAAAAGTGTTAGAATTTACTTTTTGGCGCTTTGACTTACTATTCTAATCTGGTAAGTTTTTAGTGGAATAGTTTAGTCTGATGGTTGATTAGTTTGGTTTTTCATCAATGCCAATGAGGGAGATGTTTGGAAATTTGATTTAAAAGCTCACTATTGTTGAAGATCAAAGAGGGAGATTGTTGTAAAAGAATGTTTTCAATCATTGTTTTTCCATTGATATCAAACTTGCTATTTATAGAAGAAGAGGATTAGATCAACAAGATGTGACAAGAGCACCTAAGGGAAAGGTTGAGTTATTATGTTGAAATGAATTGCAAGGATCAGTTAAGAAAATGGATAAGTAATGTACTAATTACATACTCATAGATACAGAGGTTGGCCACACTTAGAAACATTGGAGGAAGAAGCTATAACAAGGATGACTGCAAAGCTTAGACTAAAATCTTTAGTGGGTACTGAGAAAATGAGTTGAAGTCAAGAAAATTCTTAGTAGAAGGTGAGTAATAGACATTTATAGTGTGTGCTGACTAATCTTCAAGTGTCAAGTAACATAATATGTACTGAGCATCAAGAAAATCATAGTTGATGCCGAGTAACATAGTATGTGTTGAGCATCAAGAAAAACATAATTGATGCTGAGTAACATAATATGTGTCAAGCACCAATACTTCAATAGTGTTGAGCTACTACATTATTTCAAATAACAAAGATTCACCAAATCCAAGATGACTTAGTGGTTACATTGAATTTTGTGAATGAATTGGAGGATAAGGATGATGAGTTTTTGGCACAGAAACTTATGTAAACCATTTTTTGGGTGAATTTTAAAGGATTAGTTAAGAAGTTTCTAGAGGAAATAGAATATGGGTTGGATACAATGTATCCTACCTAATCCATGCGAATTTAAATTGAAAAAATGGAAGAATTGAGAAGGAAAAAGAACTCCAAGACTTCTATTTAAGAAGTCATAGACCAAGAAGCAAGGCGTTGCTGATAATGTTGATATAGAAGTGCCAAATCTGCGAAGTGGTTGACAAGGTGTCAAGAGTGAGACATCTAGGAGAAGGAAGAACACAAAGACTCTACTTCTACAAGTGGACATGAAAAGATGATTGCATTGGTACATTGAGTATGGACACTCAAGGAGACAAAGATTAAAAGATAAGGCAAGAAGTTAAGAGTTGCAGAGATAGAAGACCAACCCAGGGTATGAGCTGAGAAGTGATCTAAGATCTGCAAGATAAGTTGTATGTTGTAATTAGGTCAAGTTTTTCTAATGCTCTCTAGCAATTTTATTAGATCTGAAAATCCTATGGACTTAGGTTCGCCTAATAGCCATTTGTAAATCCTTTAATAGGGTGGCATTCCAAGTGAAGGTTCTAAAGTCCTCTAACTAGGCCCACTTTTAACAGGGTGGTTAAATCCTTTAACAAGGTCACATTTAATAGTGTGTTGTAAGCCTTTGACAGGGAAGGCCTTTCACAGGGAATTGCTTCAGAAGGGTGAGAATTGAGTAGCATGTTACTGGTGGTTTTTCCCAAATTGGGTTTCCACGTAAATCATTATGTCATGTGTTGATTTCTTGAGTGTTATACTTGCATGTTGATTTACAATAACTTGCTAATTAGATAAGTTAAAGCTTGGATAAATAAATGATTGAATTGGTTCACTACACTTGAAGAAAAGTTTGAATAGGACATTTGGACCTTGAATAACTAATTCACCCCCCACCCCCTCTTAGTTATTCTAAAGCAATTCTAACAGCCTATTATAGGTAGGAAACTTGAGGAGGATAGAATGGGTCAAGTCGTGAACCTGCTCAAGAATATGAATCCTAAAATTAATCATGCAAATAAACAAGGTATTAGTGGTAAGTCTCAATTCAACACCCATTATGATAAAAGCAACCTATACTACAATTCTATCCTTATACCACTTAGTGGAGGGATGGCAAACCAATCCGCAATCTTGTTAAGAATCATAAAGAGAAGGATACACTAGATCTATTATAAAGGAATTCTATGAACATGATAGATGATATGCCTTGGTGTATTGTATGCTAGTTCCTTCATTCCCTTGACTATTATGAAGTTTCTTAGTCCTTTGCTGCAAATCAACATGCACAAAGTGAAGAAGGGGAGGACGAAAAGAGTCATGATAATGTCGGTTGTAATATGATCAATTTATGTGATGATGGTGAGGAGTCTGATTCAGAAGATTCTGATCATGATATTGGAAATCAAAGAAGTGCCTATTAGTTACACCATCAATAATTTTTTTTAGATGATAAAGATCATGATGAGGACAAGGTATGTAATACATTTTCAGGTGTAGATCACATAAACTTGAGAAAACTATCCAAACAAGAGATTGATAGGATCACTACAGAGATGATAGCCCAAGTACATAGTAATTACAATCTGAGAAACATAACTATCAACAATCATATTGGTAATCCATATGGAATATTCATTAAATATATCACTCATAAAATGAATGGTGACAATAAAAAGGATAATATAGTGACAATTAAAGTCAAGGATAGTAAGACTAAGAAGTGGGAGTTCAAAAAGAAGGTATAGTTTCAAGGAGTTGAAACTATCAAGGTAAATATGCTAGAAAAGAAAGTAAATCCTGATGTCATCAAGAAAGTGGCAGAACCTACTACTCACATACTGAAAACTTTAGGTATTTCTATTAAACCTATCATTTATGATCTTGTTAACATGATATCCATGCTATCTCAAGTTTCTATCAAAGTTCCCTTGTCTGAAATGTTTAGAATAGAGGAACATAATTATAAGGCTCTTTCTTGGTTGGGTGAAATAACTAATGTTGTTGAACCATAATCCATAGTCATGCAAAAAACACCACTCATAATAGAAGATAAAAGAGTCATGTCCCAAATACCCCATAAGTATTTAGACAATTCATCTATAGCATACCTACAAAAAATTGATCCTTTCTTTCTTAGTTTGGTCATAAATGGAAATTTTTTTTTAAAAATCATGATTGACTCAGGAGAATCAAACACTATTATACCTTTTAAAGTTATGGAAGCCCTTGGTTTGGAAGTAGATACCAAACAGGTAAGTGTAGAGAAATGGATGCAAGAGAAGTGCCTATCATAGGTACAATTAATGCATTACCTTTTAGAATAGCTACCTATCTTGATGTTGAAATGACCATGATAGTCCTTGTAGTTGATATTCCTCCCCATTATGGAATGCTACTCTCTAGAAAGTGGAGTGTTGCAATGGGAGGTAGCTTGCAGTTTGACTTGTCATATGCTTCTTTTCATATAGGAGACAAAGATATCAAGATTGATAGAGAACCAAAGGTTACTTATGTATATGAAGATAATGTTCATAAAGATGCTACATTTTAACTAGATATTGAGGTTAATGCATTTAGAGCTAAATTGGTCATTCAAGAAATTGACAAACCACAACCATTGATTACATAAGAAGTAACTTGTGTTGACATATCAATCAATTTTGTATTAGTGACATACACTTATTCAAATTGCAAGTATTGACCAAGCTTATTGCACAATTAATAGTGTTTCCCAAGAATTTTAGTTGTTTCCAAGTTTTACACTTGCTACCAAGTCTTTTGGACAAATTCCAGTGTTTACCGACTAGTTATAATTATAGTGAAAATCATTAGTGTAAATCATGCATCTTAGTGTATGCCAAGTTTTCCAATACAAATTGAGCTATTCAACACTTACTGAGTTTGTAGTTTGTTTGATGCAAGTCTAGTGTTAACTGAGCTACTCAGTGTTAACCAAGTGACTCAATTTATACCGAGCTTAGGGAGATAGTGTTTACTAAGTCATAAAATGTAAACCAAGAGACTTAGTTTATGTGATGAGTTTCATAGTATCTACTGAGTCATTAGTGCAAACTAAATTCAAGACTACTTGGAAATGATTAGTATGGACCGGACTTCTACATCTACTGAGTGCATGATGATGCCAACCATTGATAGTGGATGTCAAGTATCAGAACTTCACCAAGTCAGTCTTCAGAGCTCGAGTGTCTACACTTGAGTTGACTTTGTAATATTTGTGTAAACTTGTATTGTGGCCAACTTTGTAATTTGTATAATTAGATTGGTATATATAAAATGTATTTTATCACATCTAATGAAAGTAGCAATGATTCATATGTAATGTAATCTGAAGAAGAAGAGAAAAAAGCGTGAATTGAAAAGCCTATAGTAGTATAAGGATTGTTGGAATATCTTAATGGAAAGAATGCTTTTGACAGGGGGGGGTGAATCAGAAGTACTAGCTTTTAACCTATTTTTCACAAATCCTTAATAACATAATATTGAAATGTACATGAATGCATATCAACATTAAGCGATTATGAAAAAAACATGTGCATCACCACATAACACTATAAATTTTGGTAACCCACAAACTCTCCAAGAATAAGAAGGTAAAACTGGGGTGGGCATGATACCCACAAAATTTACTGCAACAATAATGTTTAACCACTTCTGATGGTCTGCCTTGTTAAAGGCTTTACACTGTATCAATAGTGACCTAGTTAAAGGATTTACAAACACTTTACAAGACATGTTACCCTATTAAAGGATTTAATCACCTATTTAAAGGATCTAAAAAATAGCTATTAAGCTAACCTATCACCATAGGGTTTCCTTTCTAATACAATTGCTAGAGAGAATTAGGTGTAATAAACCTGATAGTTTATAATCCTTCAATTGTTGAATACAGGCACTTGATCTACTTTCTCTAATCTTGATCCTCTGAGATCTGATATTTTTCACTCTAAAAATAGTTTTCCTTACATACCATCATCCATCTTCATACAATGAGACTTAGTCTTCCTTATAAAGACATTCAAAGACTTAGGGTTAGATGTGGATCTATGATCCATATTGAATCTCTATTTCCTGCTCATTCCTTGCACTTTTATTATTGGTTGCATACCTTCTCCATTTTTCTTATTGGCTGCATGTAGATTGCATAGGAAATATAAAATATTTGATCTTATCATTTAATCCTTCAAGATTCGTCATATGTCAGCCATGAAAATGGTTTACATCTGCATTTGTAAAGTTACAGACTCATATGTGTATTTTGTGTTACTCGACACTTATTGATCCCAGATGCTCGGCACATGTAACAAACTAGCTTAATTGGCTCCTATTGTATTTCTATATTGCTCAGCATCGTCTATGAATCAGCACTCAAATATCACTCAGCACTTGTATCATGCTCGGCACCAAAAGTCATTTGGCACTTGATCTTCACTCAACACCTAATCCTCACTCGACACCTGAAGGCTACTTGACACCTGAAGATCACTCAAAATCTATTGGATTTCTTGACTCAGCTTATGTTGTGGCTCGACATTCATAGTGTGCTCAATTCTAATGTAGAAAATGGTTAAGTGTGATGACACTCAAATGTCAAAACCATTTTGAGACTAACAATCTCCCCCTTTGACATGAGTGACAAAAACACTTAACTAACCTTATGAGTACATTCAGGTTTTAAAAAACCTTGATCAAATTTTTTTAATGTACAATATATATCTCAAAATTATTGTAACTCCCCCTGGGTTGATTGTGCCATTATCTATGCTATCTTGGTAACCAAAATTTTATGTTGTATATCATGCTCCCATTTTATCTTGTTTCCCCCTATTAACTTGTCTCTCCCCTTGCTAACTTGTCTCTTTGTCTCCCTCATTCATCTTGTCTTCCCTTTTTCATCTTGTCTCCCCCTTTTTGACACTTATGTCAAAGGGTTTTAAGGGTTAAGACCATATTTCGCAAAAAATGTGTTGTTTACCTCCATAATCATCCTAAGAGTTGCATCCCAATTATGCAAAACAATTTCCAATGAATTGTGTTGGATGGTAGTCTCAACAGCAAGGTGAATAAGTCCTTCTAAAGTAGAAAGATTTGGATCTTTCTTGAGAACAAATTTAGCATAGACTTGCTCTTTATGAAGTACTTCTAAATGTGGGGTAATGGAGGATTGGAGTTGTATAAATTTTTCCTTAATGGTGGCCTCTTCTACTATTAATATAGCTATTTCTTTCTGAGTGTGAAGTGTTTGAGCAAAATGCTTCTCACTTTGAGTTGGATCTTTTGGTAGCTGCATGCTTGAAATATTCAAATTCCTCTCCATGCTCATTATCTTTTGGCTTGTCTCTTGTGTGAAGTATGAAAATTCACACAAATTTTTGTACAATAAGAATATATTCTCAAGTACCTTTTTCACTTTGTCTATGACCTTTGCCAATTCAATCTGTGAAAGTGCTATTTCACTAGATATTTTCTCATTAAATTTCCCTTGAAATTTTCTTTCAGACCATTCCATAAGTTTTGTATTTGTCTTTTGGTCTGCATTTGTCACCTGGTCAACAACATCTGATAATTGTTCCATGATATGCTTGGACTCATCTGGTGACTGAGTACTGAAGGCATCCATCAATATATCTTTAATTTCATGTAAAGTTTGTTTTTGTTGATACTCCTTCTTGAGTATCTCTTGCCTCTTTCTTCTGTTTAATTCTTCATGCACCTCATTGATTTGATCAATATTTATTGTTTTTGAGTCATAACTTGGTATGACTATCTCCTCATCTAGTTCAGGGTCTCCATAGTGAAGTACCCTTGCAAATTGTGTAGAACTGGATCCTAGTGTTGATGCTTGCAATGGCTTTTGTGAAGGAGTCCCTGAGGTAGGCAATTTTATCAATGTTTGTATTGCCTCCTTCTCTTTAGGGGTTTCCTCTATTTTCTCCTCCTGATGTCTACCTTGATCAATTATTGTAATTTTAGGAAGTGCACCTTGAGTTTGTGCTATAGGATCAGATGTAATAGTCTATCCTATTTGTTCTATTTCTTTGTCTACTGCTGCACTTGGCTTTTGTATTGTTGTGTCAACTATGCCTGATGAAATAACTGTTGGCATTTGAAGTTGACCACTAGTAGCTGTAGAGATGATGGAAGATGGTTCTTGTGGATTCACCTTATCTCTAATTATGTTTTCTACTAGGTTTTGTAATTCATCCATACTGACCAATACTGGATCTGCACATAATCTTTCTTGTTGCATGGATTGGTCAAGGATTCTTTTGAGATCCTCTGCAGTTAATGGATTGATGTTCTAAGCAGAAGTGTTAGGAACATCTTGTACTATTACAATTTTTGCAGGTGTGATGGGTACATGAGGAGGGCTAGAAGGTGGCAATTGTGTGTCTTGCACACTCTGGTCTTGTTGCTGCTCTTGCTCAACTATTGTCGTTTCATCTTGCTTTTGTGTCTCCTCCTCTGTTTCTTTCTTTTCTTCTTCCTTCTTATCTTCTTCTTATTTCTTTTCTTCTTCCTTCTTTTCTTCTCTACCTTGCTCTACTTCTATCTTCTCTTCTCTCCTTTTTCTTCTTTCTTCTGGTGGAGCAATGGCTTCTTCCTTGTATTCTTATTCAAGAAAATCTTCAATCTTTTTGTACAAGTTCTTCCATGATTTTTCTATTCTTTGTACAATTTCTTCCATTTTGTTTTGGAGAATGAAGAATGCCCTGTACTTAGGTGTAAACCTAGTATTATGCCTTTTGACTACTTTCTCTATATGCTCCTTAGACAAATGAGGTAGTATGCCTGCTAGGGTTGATTCTCTCATCTCCTTCTCCATTTTCAAACAAAAATGCCATCTGTCTTCTACAATTTTAGACAGTTCATTTGGCAATTGTCCATCTAGTTCAAGAGGAGTATACTTGAACTATTCCATCATTCCATACATTGATTCTTCTATTCTATTTTGTTCATATTTAGTTAATTTATTGAAATCAACTTTTTTTATGTTGCTTAAGTCTCCATTTACAATCTTTTTACATAATGTATCAACTGAAAAATGGCTTACCTTTTCAAATTGATCTTCTTCATCAATATCAGGTTGAGCCACATATTTTCTTCTTTTCCTTGGCTCTTCTTGTGTCTTCTTGATTGTTTTCTTCTTTGTGGCTTTCTCTTTAGCTTTTTGTGTGGAGGCCCTCGTTGCAGCTCTAGTTGTTGGTTTTTGGGGCACTCTTATCTGTCTCTTCTGCCAATAATGCTGTTATTGTTGCAGATGCTTCATCTATGTTGATCTCATAACCAAATGGCCTTAGCCATCTCACCCTTGGAATTGCTTCTTGGATATAAGTGAAGTCAATATCAACTAAGAAGCATATATCATTAATATGTTTTTCCACTAAGGAAACCGGTATTCTCACCCTTTGCTTCATGGATTTCTTAAAATCCTCAAAATAGCTTGTCATCAGGGTATCAAAATTGTCTCCCATTTGTTCTATATATTCATTAATTTGAGATATAATAGTTCTATCACTTCTCCATGTAACTTTTCTAAAAGAGGGAAATTCACTCTAAACATAAAAGAATACAAAAACTAGAATTGCTCCAAATTTGCATTGAGCACCCTTTGTCCTTCTTATGGCTACTAGGTTTTCATTTAATTTGTTGTAGTTGAAATTCTAAAAGATCATAAATATGATCCTTTTTCACCAATTTGTAGCCTACATCTACTGCAATACATGGCACACTATTGAGTCTACTGGATTGATAGAATTTGTGGGCAATAACTCTTACAACAAACTCATCTAGAGGATCCTGAATGGTGTGAATTGTCATTCCTCTTTTGTTCCACTGAGCACTTGTGTTCTTTTCTATAACCTCCTTGGATTCACTTCTCAAGGTCTTGAACCGATCTAGGGTAGGATATCTAGTTACCCTATGAATGATTCCTTTTGTGATTTTGACAGGGACATCTTCTAACCATAGACTACCATCATGAATTTTTCTCAACACAAGTATGATCCATTCTATTTTAAATATGGTAGGAAAACTCAAAACTCATGTTAAACCCTTCTTTTCAGCAATTTTGTATTCATCTTTCAAGACTCCATTGACACACAACTTTGCATAGGCTTCTCTTATTTCCATGTCTACTATGGCTCCTATCTTACAATTATAGCATCTCCTTACATCTTGAACCAAAACAACATTTGGGGGTATGCAAGAAAGGGTTCCAGTGGGATCATTTTTGTATGAAATTTTAGGGATAGGGAAAAAATCAGGCTGCCTAACCTCATTAGATACTAATTGGACTTCAAACAACTCTTTGTCCTAGGTTTTCTTAGAACTTGAAGCCATTTATGCAAACTAGGTTTTCTTTTTCATAGAAATATGAAAACTGCATAGCTCGGCACAAATGAAAATACCTCAAGATTGATGAAAATGCATTGTAAGGGGTTGCAATCTTCTTAGAATGTTGGATTCATTGTTATGAAGTCACTCTGCTCTCTTTCTTTTCTTTGCTTCTTGATCACGATGAAGAAAAATGATTGAAATCGCGATAATATACCCTATTTCCATCGCATTAAATGCTCAATTGCAAACTCAACCTCTGAAGGATTTTTGATGTTACTTGGCTTGCACTATATTTCCACTTCACTTGACTTCCATAGGAGTTACTCAACTCGGCATCAGCTATCAACTCGGTCACTATTAGGAACTCAACATGTATTGGAGTTTTATTCAACATCCAAAGATAGCTCGTCATTATCATTTAACACTTTGTCTTGGCATCTTGTTTCATGCTTATATTTTCTTTGCATTGCTTCTTCATGGTTTAGGGCTGATGTATGATACTTTCTTATATGTATCAGCCCTCTAGTCTCTTTCTTGTGTTTAATTGAATGAGAAATGATCACTTGACCTTGTGGGTGAAGTGACCCTTTCATTGGATGAAATTGATTCATTCTTTTTCTTCCATGTTTTCTTCATGTTTATTCTAATGTGTTTCACATCAATCTTTTCTTTGCCCTTGTTTACTTCAATCTTTGGTGCATTTGACCTTGTAGGACAATTTCTGTTGATATGACCAGTTTTCAAGCAACTAAAACATGTGGTTTGGTTCAACCATCTTTTATAGTTCCCTTTGAAATGTGTTCTTGTGCAGTTCTGGGGTATATGTCCATATTCCTGACAATAATGACAGCTATACCTGGTGTTGTAATCCCAATGGTACTGACTTTCATTTCCTTTTGTTTTTGCTAGTTGATTTGATGCCCACATAGGCTTTGATCTGCATTCAAATGCTCTATGTCCATACTTCTTACGATTACGAAAATGTCCATCAAATCTTTGTGTCCTTGTGACTTTATATTTGCAATCTTGTGTCATATGTCCTTGCATGTTGCACTTGTGATAGTAATTCTTTCTCTTGGGTGTGTTTTGCTGATTGAATCTTCTACTCTTGCAGATATTAGTAGTATGCCCCTTTTTATTACAGTAATGACAAATAGGTTTAGAATCCTTACCTTTGTCACCTTTTTGCTCAACATTCTTTGATGATTCCCCAATTTTAGTGTTGTTGTATCCAAGTCCTGATGTATCATGGGTTGATCTGGGAAATTTCATCAATTGTTCAAAGTACTTGATGGCTTCACTTGACTTTTTTAGATTCTCTGCTACCTCTTTTTCTCTATTCAATTCATTCACCATTTTTTCATTTTGCATCTTCAGAGTAGAGATCTCAATATCTTTCATATTGAGTTCATGATGAAGGTTCATCATTTGGGCAAGTGTATCCATCTGCATGTTTGACATCCTTGTTAATTCAGTACATTTTTCTTCAAGTCTATTTGCAAGATTTCTTTTATCATCTTCCATCATGACTTTATCCTCGATTGCTCTTTTCTTTTGTTTAGTGATTTCACATAACATTATGGCCTATGATTCATGTTCCATCTTGAGAGGTCTTATCTCTTATACTTGAACTTTATTTTTCTCCATCAATTCTGCTATTGCTGCATCAAACTCTTTAGTGTCTCCATTGGCAAATCATTTTGTGGTATCTATCTCCTTGTAGTTTGTATCATTTTCAGCTATGGCTATATCCTTTCTTCTTTTCAAGGATTTTCTTAGTTCCTCCCTTACTTCCTCTACTTTGTGTAGAGCCAGTTGCACATCAATCACTTGATTGTCAATAATCTTTCCAAGTTTGAAGACTTCCATATTTAGACCTTTTTCTCCAAGCTGTTAGACTTCTTCTTGTGAGAACCTTGCTTCTCTAATACCAATTGTTGGAATATCTTAATGGAAAGAATTCTTTTGAGGGGGGCGGGGGGGGGGGGGGGGCGGAGGCGCATATCAACATTAAGCAATTATGAAAAACACATGTGCATCACCACATAACACTATAAATTTTGGTAACTCAAAAACCCTCCAAGAATAAGAAGGTAAAACTAGGGTGGGGATGATGCCCACAAAATCTACTGCAGCAATAATGTTTAACCACTTCTAATGGTCTGCCCTGTTAAAGGCTTTACACTGTATCAATAGTGACCCGGTTAAAGGATTTACAAACACTTTACAAGAAGTGTTACCTTGTTAAAGGATTTAATCACCTATTTAAAGGATCTATAAAATAGATCTTAAGCTAACCTATCACCATAGGGTTTCCTTTCTAATATAATTGCTAGAGAGTATTAGGTGTAATAAACCTGATAGTTTACAATCCTTTGATTGCTGAATATAGGCACTTGATCTACTTTCTCTAATCTTGATCCTCTGAGATCTTATATTCTTCACTCTAAAAATATTTTTCCTTAAATACCATCATCCATCTTCATACAATGAGACTTAGTCTTTCTTATAAAGACATTCGAAGACTTAGGGTTAGATGTGGATCTACGATCCATATTGAATCTCTGTTTCCTACAAGAAGCTCAAAAGAATTAAAGACCTACTTGCAATCACTATGGTAAGATAGGTCATACTTCAAAAAAATGTTGGAGCAATGGAAAAGAAAAATTCAATGGAAAGTGCTACAATTGCAATCAACATAGTCATAAGGCTAATGAATGCAAAGAGAAACCAAGATTTGAAGGTAAATGTCATGAATGTAAGAAACATGGACACAAGTCATCAGAATGAAAAACCAAGACATTGAATCTAGTAGAGCAAATTGTGAAAGCAATATTTGGTTAGGACTACAAAATTTGGTGTAGATGTTATTATTGTAGAGAATTTGGACACATTGGAATGAATTGTGAAAACATCATATGAGGAAAAGAGATACCACTAAAAGATGTTTTACTTGTATAGAACTTGGTCATCTTGCCAAGAATTGTATGAATACTAGTAGAATAGAAGATAAAAAGAAGGCAATGGATAATAACATCCAATGATAGATGAGACAACAATGGGTTTCAAAGTCTCTTGAGAATACAAGTCCAAGCAATGGTGATCAAGTAACTCAAAAATTGGGTAACTCTACCATTTCTACTTAAGTTCTCAAGGGAGAACTAGAACTAGGCTATCAAAGAAGACATCAAAATTAGTTCTAGTTGAAAGGACAAAATGATCCAAATTTGTACTCAAGATACAAAGGGATCACCAAGTAAAAGGGTACTAGTGTCTACCGAGTTACCTTCTCTACTGAGTGAGATTAGGTCATAGACTTTACTGAGCAAGGTCAGGAGTAACTAAGATGCATATGGTTACTAAGTCATAAAGACTTCACCAAGTGTTTAAAGCAAAGAAGTGGATGACAATCTATCAACATGATGTCAATCAATCTACCTTTTGTACTAAAAATTTATGGTGAAATTTGATAAAAGGAATGGAATTGAAGTCATTTTTACCATCAAATTTTTTAGAGCTTTTGCGAAGTATGATCTTTAGAGCATCGAAGAAATTTTGAGTAAATTATCAAAATTTTTTTTTGAATTCTCTCAAACCTTACCAAGTGAATATGGCATCTAGTAGCAGCAAGGCAAAGGTTTAGACATACTAGCTCATGGCAAATAGAAGGCCCCAAACTTCAAGCTCACTTCTACAATCGCCAAAACCCTAGATTTGAGTAGAGAACAATCTCAAATCTCTCCAAAGGTACTATTGATCAATGATATTTGCACTCACTTTAAATGTGTTATTCAAGAGATTAGCACTTTAGAAATGGATGAAGCCCTATATAAACTATGTGTAAATGAACTTTTGAAACCTGAGCACCAACACCTAGAAACTAAAGGGTTAAATCACATCCCTCACATGCCCCATGAATTAAAAGTAAAATGGATTATGTTTATCCTTAGTCAGGTGCATAATGGGCAGTTATGGCTAGAGCAACTAGTATTGATCACAAAAAAGATGATTCATTGAATCACTGGTCTCCCAATGTTAGCCAAAGCTAAAACAACCAAAACCCTAGTAGAATGGGATGGTAGAGGAATGAATATTAGCAGTTTCATGGACATGGAGTTGGAATTTGGAATCCATATTATTACACACAAGATTTAAAACTCGAGCATGTTAAATAATGTGTTGTGTGAAGTAGTTGACCTTGCATACAAGGTAGTAAAGAACAATCTATCTTTTGACCTTGTCAAGCTACTATTGAAATAGTTCAACAAAAACATTGAAAGCATTAGGATGTTAAATAATAACCTGTGTAAGTTTTTCTCCCTATTAACATGTTTATAGTTTTATATTCAAAAAAATTACCTTCAAAAGGCACTGTTGTTTGGAGAAAAGATGTGCCAATGCTTTATCAAATTAATGAGTCTATCGCTGAGATGGGTGAGTACTACAATAGTATTATGGATAATATTTTGATGCATTAAAGGAGAAAATGAACAATAGATACTGAATTCCTCATAAACTTGTTGAAGATAATAAGGATGTGTATGTTTCATGGTGGATAGTGACAGTATACATCTAGGCATGGGTGAAACCTCTTGGATAAGAGGTCAATATTGATGAAACTAAAGATATCATCAAGACACTTGTTAATGAACTAGTTGATCTTAAGGCTACATATTTTGGTACATATGATTAAGAAAAAGCCTGGATAGAACTAGAAATAAAGCTCCCTTAAGTGGTTAACAAAGGAAAGGAAAGAATTGCTAAACTAAAAATAAGTTCTACCCTTTTATTGACTAAAGGAAAAGGTGAATATGAGGAAGAATCTGAGGAAGAAGAACCATTAAAGAAGAAGGGAAATGTAATTATCACCAAGCCACCAAAGCCATCCACTATAGTATTTACAAGAAGATCCTCCAAAAAAAAAGCTGACAAGGAAGGAGGAGACATTATATTCAAAGAACCTCCACCCACCTTCCAAGATGGATTGAGAGATCTAGAAGCTAGAGCCAGTATAACAAACTTTAAGGCATTAAAGTATGAAATTAGAATAGTTGAAGAATAGAAGCAAATAGAAGATTTGGTGATGGACAAAATGGGTAAATGGAAATACTCACCACACTAGTTTACTTCTCATATTCCTAATGTTTTGATGGAGAAAACAAAGCCAAGATGGTAATTTTCCATATAAACTGTCAAAGACATCCATGGGAAAAATCTGAGGTAGCTTATACCAAGCATATCATATGTAGAGGTAAAAGAGTCACTGAAGAAAAATGAAGAAAGATTGACTCTAAAATTCAAAACTTGTCTAATTTTGATGAAAGATATTTAACATGTTGTGAGGAATGCAACTAAAACTTGGAAAAATGTTTATCATCTTCATAAACTGAGTGATTTTCCTATTGACGTAAAAGATGATGATGATAAAGAAGAGAAAGTTGAAGAAGGAAATGTTGAAGAAGCAACTCATTTTGATAACATAGAAGATGAAGAGGAACAAGAGAAAGAGGCTACCAAGGAAGCAACACAAGATGATGAGGAAACTGATCCAGTTAAGATAGTTGTAGCAATATTTGCCTCACTTCCTCACTCTCCAAGAAAACTAGTGACAACATCAAGCATAGTGATAACCCAAATGTCCAATCACTCTTTGCTCCTATTCATCTTAGCACATCATTGAATCAAGTGACCTCCACTTCATCTACCAAGATGCAAACTCTTCCCTCTTGTACCGAGTTGGCTACATTAGTTTTGATCACAACAGTTTTGGACTCTTTAGGTATTTTTGTTAGTATTCTTTCAATAAGTGTAGTATCAATTTTTATAGGTACTCCCATTATGTCTACAATTATATCTATTATGGGCACACAAGCAATAAGTGCAAGGACAGTTGAAACCAAGGCGCAACCAAGCACAAAATTCTTGGGTAAAGGAAAAGAAATGAAGGAATAAATAGACCTAGATGAGGAAATTGTAATCCCAAATTGGGACATTTCCAAGCTCACTCTAGACCAAATGCAAACATTTGGTGAACTCCTCCAGAAGAAAGACAAGTAGTAGAGATTAAGAGAGGAAAGGGATAAAGAATTCAAAATTATTGAGGATGCAAAGAACATTTTGGGAGAGGCCATAGGCATTGAGGTTGATTCTTCATAGCCAATTTTGTATCAACTAGTAGAGGTAGTCCAAAAGTTTAATGAAGATACAAATGGATAGGATAAGTTAGTACAGAAGGCAGAAAAGAAGTTTGAGGATAAAGTGTTGGAGCAAATTACTCAACAAATTGAAATTTATCAAGTAGAACTCTCTACAATTTTGGGCTCTCTAGAAACATCTTGTAAAATGTATCATCACTTTTTGGTAAGCTATGTGATGTTTCTAATTTTACCAAGGAAATAAAGGACAAATTTTCCAAGATAGATGAAGACCTTAAGGAAAGCACTCAACAGTTGCAACTTAACTCTAGTTCAAGTTTTGCACACTTCAAGAAGATAAGGTTTTTGACATATATGCAAGTAGAATTGGTTAGAGAAAAAGAAAGGATCAGATCTACATTAGTAGATATATATCATATGATTCTTCCCAACATGGATGTACTGCAAAAACACATTTCACATTCTAAAACTCTCATCCATGACAACAACTTCTCCATAGCAGACCATATGATAAAGTTGTTAGCAGAAGTGCAGATTGCACTTCACACATGTATGGTCTTGCAAGATAATTGGGATAAAACCTTGACAATCATACTCAATGTACATTAATTTTTTTTTTATCCCATTTTGGCATTAACATGTAAATAAGAAGATATGAGATAGGTGGACAAAGATGTAAAAACTTATGGGGGAGAAAATGTAAAAGTTGTAAAAGCAATCGGGGAGAAAGATATGTACAGTAAGTATATGTTGTATACAACAAAAAGATGTATAGTATACTATATAAAATAACCTTACCATGTATAGATATATATCTTACAAAATCAATTTTGAAAAATCTCGAAAATAGTATACTCTACCAAGCTAAGAATCACTAGGTGATGGATAAAGGTATGCTAGAAACTTTTTGAAATTAGTTTTGGTTGATAAGTGTTTTTGTCACTAATGCCAAAGGGGGAGATTGTTGACATATCAGTAAATTTTTTTAGTAGTGACATAAACTTATTCAAATTGTAAGTATCTACCAAGATTATCATACAGTTAACAATGTTTGCCAATAAATTTAGTTTTTGTCGAGTTCTACAGTTGCTATTGAGTCTTTTGGACAAATTCTAGTGTTTACCAAACAGTTAGAGTTAGAGTGAAAATCAATAGTGTAAATAGTGCATCTCAGTGTATGCCAAGTTTACCAATGTGAATTACACTATTCAGTGCTTACCGAGTTCACAGTTTATGTGATACAAGTCCAATGTTAATCGAGCTACTTAGTGTAACCCAAGTGACTTAGTTTATACCAAGCTCAAGGAGATAGTGTTTACCAAGTCATACAATGTAAACCAAGAGACTCAGTTTATATGACAAGTTTCATAGTATCTACCAAGTCATCAATGCATATCGAGTTCAAGACTACTTGGAAGTGATCAGTATGGACCAAGCTTCTATGTTTATCAATTGCATGATGATGCCAAGAATTGATAGTGGATGTTGAGTATCAAAACTTCACTAAGTCATTCTTTAGACCCCTAGTGTCTACACTTGAGATGACTTTTTAATATTTTCATAATCTTGTATTGTGGCCAACTTTGTAATTTGTATAATTTGATTGGGATATATATATATATATATATAATTTATTGTATCACATCCAATTAAAGTAGCAGCAATGCATATGTAGTGTAATCTTAAGAAGAAGAGCAAAAAGTGTGAATTACAAAGGCTACAACAATATAAGGAGCAAAAAAGATTCATCTATCACAGCAAGGTGATTTATACACTTAAAGGAATCTCATTCAAGAAACCAAGTTGCAAATCAGAGATCAATTACTTTTTCATTCTAACAAGTAGATCATTCAAATCCTTTAACAAGGTAGACCTAATAGTCTTTTGTAAATCTCTTTACCGAATGCATACTTCATTCTATGTTTGTAAATCCTTTCACAAGGTGGACCTAGTAGTCCTTATTGCTCTTAATAGGGTAGATCATCAAAAGTGATTAATGTAAGCCTTAACAGGTCAACTTTATACTACAGTACTAAAGCTTGTGGGTATTATCCCCACTCCAATTTTACTTTCTATTTGGAAGGTTTTTGGGTCACCAAATCTTTTGTCATAGTGTTATGAATGCTTTCATGTTTTTAGTTTCTTATGCAAGAAATTAGATCAGATTATATGTGAAGAATTAAATGCTAATTGGACTATTGGATTAAGATTTAAAATTATTGAAGTTTTAGAAGTTATTGATTCACCCCTCCCCTCTTAGTAAATTAGCATTTTTAAGAATATTTCCAACAAACATATTGTTTGAACTCACAAAACTTATGGACTATGTATTTTAATGGAGCAATTTCTAAGGAAGGATGAGGAGTTGGGGTAGTATTTATATCTCCAAAGGAAAACACATTTAGATATTCATTTATTCTAAATTTTACATGTACCAATAACATTGTAGAGTATGAAGCACTTTTACTAGGATTAAAAGTTGTAGCAAGCCATGAAATTAAGAAATTGCATTTTATTGGTGACTATGAATTAGTTGTTTCTCAAGTTAAGGAGACATATGATTCCAAGAAAAAAAGACTGAAATAGTACAAAATTTTTTTTTGGGACCAAATAGAATCTTTTGATGCCTTTGTTATTTTATTTAATGGATAGAAATAATAACAATATGGCTGCCCTATTAGATAATGTAGCTATTAAGCCATATGACATAATATATCATTCATTGGTGTGTCAAAGATTGAAATGTAGAATAGACCATAAATTCTTGAAAATGTGGAAAAATGGAAAGTATTTGATGATGATAAAGACATTCTAAATTTCTTGCTAAATAAAGATAAGTATCATGGTCAAGAACTAGACTACAATGTTGTAGTTGAAATAGTAGATGGAAAAGAAACAATCTTTGGCCAAGAAATCTAGCAACTAAAGACCAAAAAAGTGCCAAAGGGACTTGTAGTCTTCGAAAGTATCTTTGATAACCAAGATAGAGTGCATCTAGAAGTCATAAATCAGAATCCATAAGAACTTGAAGAGATAAATATTGGTACTTCTAAGGCTCCTAAAAAGGTATTTATTGGTAAAAAATTATCTCTTGAAATTAGAAAGCCTTTGATTAATTTTCTTAGGAAATTTAGACATGCTTTTGCATGGTCATATGATGACCTAAAGGCTTATAGTGAGGATTTGTTTCAGCATGTCATATACCTCAAAGAGAATGTCAATCCTTTTAGGCAAAACTAGAGACCAATTAATCCTACTTTAGCCCCTAAAATGCAAAAGGAACTTATGGAGTTTAGGGATGAGGGGATTATCATAACAATCATACATTCCTAATGGGTGTCAAATTTGGTTCCTATAAAGAATAAAAATGGAGACATTATGCTATGTGTCGATTTTAGGAATCTAAATATTGCATCCTTAAAGGATAATTATGGATTTCCTAGTATGGAGGCCATACTATAATAAGATATTGGTTTAGAACTAATTCCCATAATGGATGGTTTCTCAAGATACAACCAATTTATTGTTGATGAAAAGGAACAATTTAAAATAGCCTTCACTACTCCTTGGGTAACATATGTGTATGTAAGGATACCTTTTGGCCAGATCAATGCAGGAGTAACATTCCAAAGAGCTATGTATGTTTCATTCAAGAAGTACATTGATAAATACATGGTTGTATACTAGGATGATCTAACTACATACTTAAAAAGGGTTGAGGACCATTAAAAACAAGTAGAAAAGATTTTTATCAAATCTTTCAAGTATGGTGTTTCTCTAAACCCTAAGAAGTGCACTTTTGGAGTGATAGAGGGTAAATCATTGGGTCACATAGTATAAAAGGATGGAGTGAAAATTGAGCTTGAGAGAGTGGCAAAATTTGATAAAGTCCCTAGGACTAAGAATGCTAAAGGAATATAGCCATTCTTTGGCCAAGTGAGTTTCCTAAGAAGATTTGTTACCAATTTTGTTAAGATTAGCAAGGAAATCTCCAAGATGCTCTAGAATGGAGCAACCATTAGTTGGGAGGGTGAGCCTATAGAATATTTTGAAGAAATCAAGAGTGCTATAAAAAATACACTAGTTCTTAGGACACCATATTATGCAAAGCCAATGCATTTTTTTTTTCTTTTGCATCTTCCAACATTGTTGCAACAGTCTTGCTGAAAAAGAATGAAGAGGCATATGAACAACCAATTGAATTTTTTAGTAAGTCCCTTTAGCCTAAAATAATGAAGCATGAAATAAATGAAAAGAAGGCTTCTTCTTTAGTCAAAGCTATTAAAAATTTTAGATGTTATTTATTAGGTGCTACTATTATTGCATTTGTTCCTAGTGTAGTAGTCAAAGATATATTTTCTCAACAGGAAGTGTCTAGCAAAAGATGTAGATGGATCAATACAATTTAGGAATTTGATATTGACATTCAAATCACTAAGTTAGTGAGAGGCCAGGGATTGAAAAAATTAATGGCTTAGTCAAAACTGGATGCCAATCAAATAAACCTAGTAAGTGAAGACATTCGATCAAGCACCTCTAATATGGACCATTGTGACTAGTACAAAAATGTAATATATTATTTGCAGCACATGGAAGCTCCATCCTACCTAATAGATAGTTAAAGGAGAACTACAAAATTACATTCCATTACGTATATAATTGTTAATGGAAGTCTATGGTAGAGAAATTTTGAAGGGATACTCTTGAAATGTATTGATCACAAGGAATATGAGAAGGTGTTAAATAATATGCATTCAGGGGTATGTGAGGGTGATTATATGGAAGAGACTACTTCCTAAAAATTAATGAGAGTAGGATTCTAGTGACTAGTATTTTAAAGATGCACAAATTTTAGTCAAAAAGTGTGACTCATACCAAAGATTTGTAGGAAAATTAAAATTTTTTGGCAACACTCCTCTAGAATTAGTAGAAGTATAGGTACCTTTTCAACAATGGGTCATGGATTTCATAGGTGAAATATCTACTAAGTCTAGCATTGATTGTTCATAGATCTTGGTGGCAATTGACTACTTTTAAAAATGGGTGGAGGCTATTTCTACTAGAAATGTTACTAGTAAAGTAGTTAATAATTTTTTACCGAACAACATCATAACAAAGTTTGGGTGTCCTCAAAAAATTATGACTAACAATGCTATATGTTTTAGATCAGAAGATTTCATCAAATTTTGTGACAAGTATGGTATTACCAGATCAACATCATCACCCTATCATCCACAGGGAAATGGGCAAGATGAGTCTATAAATAAGAGTACTTTGGATGATAACAACAAGGCATGGGATTCTAAGCTACACCTGGCAATGTGGGCTGATAGAGTCGTAGTGAAGAAAGAAATAGGTGTTTCACCTTTTGACCTTGTGTATGGAATCCAATTAAGGATGCCTCAAAATAATCCAATAGGCCTTTACAACTACATCCAGATGTATGATGATGATGGTATTGATGATATGTAGGAGAGGATGGATGAGTTTGTAGGTTTGAATTAGACTAGGAGAGAAACCTCTACCAAAAATATCAAATTATAGTTACAAACAAAGATTTTGAATAATAGAAAAGTAGTGGCTAAGAAATTTGAACCTAAATATTTGGGTTTAATGTGGAATGCTAGAATTGAGGACAAAGGCAAACATGGAAAATTTGATCCTTTCTAGTTGGGTAATTAACTAGTGGATTCTACATGGGGAGAACACTCTTATATCTTAAAGTGGCTTTTAGGTGATATTCTTGAGTTTCTAGTTCATGGAAAGTTATTGAAGAGGTATTTTTGTTAAAATACCTAAAGTTTTCCATAAACAGTAGCCTAGGGTTTTTCTATACATTCTGTGAGTCTTGTAAAGCCCATGTTTAGTATTTTTTCCTGTGTATTTGTGTGTGTCATTTCTCTTTGAGTTGTCCTTTTTGTCAAAAATGTGTTCTACTTCTTCCAGTGATTCTAAGCCCTCACATGAATCTGTTATATTTATCATCCGCAAGCAAAGACATTGTTGGCTTGGTTTTTCACATTTTTAAAATTTTGCAAAATTACAATTGAAAATATAGTTATCCATTGAAGAATTAGGGATCGTATGTCTTTTAGTTTGTTATGCCCTGAAGAAAATCCATAAATTTTGTTACCCTAGTGTTGTTTGTGCCCTAAGTCTCAAAAATGGGGTTGCATTTGTTCATATTTTCAAATGCACGCGAGAAATATTTTAATAAGCCCTAAATATGTTTTAAAAAAATCCTTTTACTATATGGTTTTCATGTAGTATTTTAATTTTTCATTAAAATGTTTTAACCTATCAATAAAAATTGACATTAAGGTCAATTTTTTTATTAGTGACTCACACTTAGAAAGTGGTTAAGCTACTACCAAGCTTATCTTGTAGTTTGCAGTGTTAACCAAGTAATTCAATTACTACCAAGTACTACAATTGCTACCAAGTTTAAAAATCTACATTTAGTTCACACCAAGCAATATCTACCTAATTGATCAGTGATAGTGCTAACCAAGCTTTATAGTATTAACAAAGTTTCATAGTGTCAACTATGTTCTCTACTATCTACTGAGCTCACAGTGTTAGTATTGACAGAGCCATGTAGTGTCAAAAAAGTAATTCAGTTTATATGCCAAGTTTTGCAATGTTCACCAAGTCACAAGTGCTGACCAAGTTCAAACTACTTGGAAGTGATTAGTATAAACCAAGCTTCTATTTCTACCAAGTGCATGATGATGTCGAGTTTTGACAATAGTTGTCATGTATCAGAACCTCATCAATTTTGTCTTCAGAACCTAAGTGCCAACAGTTGAGCTAGCTTTGTGATCATGATGGAAATTTATGTTGTAGTTGACTTTGATGAATTTTTTTTTGGATTGGTGTATATATATATATATATATATATATATAGTATCACATCCAAAAAAGAAGAAAGTATGAAGCAAATATAAAGAGCAAAAGTGTGAATTAAAAAGGCTACAAGAAGTATAAGGGACAACAAAGATTTATCGATCACACCAAGGTGATATTTACATTTCAAAGAAATCTCAACTAGCAAATCAAAGTTTTAGATTAGAGATCATCCATTGGTTCATCCTAATAGGTGCATCATTCAAATCCTTTAACAAGGTAGACTCAACATTCTTTGACAAATCTCTTTAATGAGTGCATACTTCATTTTATGTTTTGTAAATCCTTTCACAAGGTGAACCTAGTAGTCCTTATTTCTCCTAACAGGGTTACCGATCATTAGAAGTGATCATTTGTAAGCCCTAACTAACCAAATTTATACTACATTACTAAAGCTTGTGGGTATCATCCCCACCCCATTTTTACTTTCTATTTGAAAGGTTTTTGGGTCACCATGTCTTATGTTAAGGTGTTGTGAATGTTTTATTGCTTTCATTCTTTCATGCATGCAATTAGATCAAAATATTTTATGAAGGATTAATTGGTGAAATAAGTTGATTTTTTATTGGTTCCTAATTCACCCCTACCTCTCAATAACCTTGCCTATCTCATATTTCCAACAATTGGTATCAAAGAATTGTGGTTCTCAAATAAGAAGTTTAGCAGCTTGAGCAAAGATCAGAGGCAATGGAGGTATACAATCTAGATAAGGCTATTGACAATGAAAAGTTGGAGTTAGAATTAGTCATTGGTCAAATAAAGAAAACAAAGGAGAAACTCTTTCAATCATTGAAAAGAAGAAAAGATCTTATAGTATGAATGAATGACAATTTCTACACTGAAGAAAGAATTGAAGATATCTATCTAGAAAAAAAACTAGGTGAAGTTGATGAAGCAATCAAAGACCTATAATTAGAAAAGAATTCAAATCTTCACAAAGAAGTTAGAAATTTGAAAAGGGATCAAGAAGTCTAGATAGTAAGACTATATGAAGGGATGGAAGAAAAAGATAAAGCCAAAGAAGAGATAGAAGGAAAGAATAATGAAATTCAGCATCTTATCCCTTCAGCAAACAAACTTCCTTGATCAACTGACTAATGCAAATGAAGAAATCATGAATCTAAAAATAGAGAATGAATGACTATAGAATGATCTAAATACTAAAAACCAAACCAATGAAAGAATGTTGAAATCTCAAGAAAACATGAATCAATTGAATGAGAAATGTCAGTATAGACACAAAGGAAAAGTTGGAATAGGATACACAAAAGAAGGTGAATCATCCAAGAAAGGAGCTAAAAAGAATCAAAGGGCTACTTGCAACCATTTTGGTAAGTTAGGTCATGCATCAAACAAATTTTGGAGTAATGGTATAGAAAAAATCAATGGAAAATACTACAATTGCAATAAGCATGGCCATAGAGCAAGAAAATGCAAGGAGAAACCTAATTTTGAAGGTAAATGTCACAAGTGCAAGAAAAAAGGAAACATATCTTTTGAATGCAAAACCAAGATATTGAATCTAGTAGAACAAATTGTAAAAACTATATTTGGATGGGACTACAATGCATCGTGTAGATGACACTATTGTAGAGAATTTGGGCACATTAGATAAAATTGTGTGAAACATCACATGAGGAAAAGAGAAACCACTAGAAGATGTTTTATTTGTACATAACTCAAATACATTGCCAAGAACTATATGAATACTGGAAGAATTGAAGATGAAAAGAAATCTAGAGTTGATAATATTAGAAAGTAGATGAAGTAGCAGTGGATTCTAAAATCTCCTAAGAATGCAAGTTTGAATCATGAAGTAGATGTCACTCAAGAGTTGGGTGACTCAAGCATCTCAACTTGAATTGCCTATGGGAATAACTAGAACTAGGACTCCAAAATAGACATCTCACATCAGTTCTAACCAGCTAGAAGAAGAGATCCATATTAGCATTCAAGATGAAAAGGTATCACTGAGTGATTGTGGAAATTCAAGATCTTATAGATCTAGGTCAGGTCTCAAGACCCTGTTAGAGGTCAGGATACACTGAAATATTGTATGGACACTAAGTAATGATGAGACCACCAAGCTATGAATGAATTTGTTGAGCATTAAGGTTGAACAGAGTGGAAGACAATCTATCACCAAATAAGAAAATGTACAAAGAATTTATGGCATTTGAAAATTGAAAAAAATTTAAAAAGAAGGAAATTGATTCATTTATCACTGTGAATTTTGGAGAGCTATTTACAAAGAGAAATTTTGTATGATTCCAAGTGATCTATGTGTTTTTTGTTGAAGATATTTGTGTTTCATAAACCATACATTGTATGGCATCTTCTAGCAACAAAACTAGGAAAGAATTTGAAATTTTGGTTCAAGGAATCAATTAGAAGGCACAAGACCTCAAGTTGAGTCCAACAATTACAGAACTACTTGACCCAACTAGAGCTCAATCACAAATTCTATCCATGGTATTAATCATTCATGATATCCATTCATATTTTCCTTTTTTGATATAAGAACTTGTAACCCTAGAGATGGATGAGACTCTATAAAATTTATGTGTGAATGGTGTGTTGAAACCCAAGCATCAACATTTGGAGACCAAGGGTTTAACACACATTTCATTTATGCCTTGAGATTTTCAAATAAAATGGATAAGATTTATCCTTAAATGTGCACACAATGGGAAGTTATGGTTGGAGAAGCCTATTCAAATCATAAATAAAATGATTCATAGAATCATAGGGCTCCCAATGTTGAACAAAGCCAAGACTACTAAAACCCTAAGTTGAGTAGAACTGGAAAACAAGGCTCTTGCCAAGTGGGATGGAAGAGGAATGAAGATCAGAAATGTAACTAACATGGAACTAAAATTTGGAATTCATTTGATCACTTATAAGATCTACAACTCTAGTCATCTCAATAGTGTGTCATGTGAGGCAATTGATCTGGCTCTCAAGGTAATGAAGAACAACATATCCCTTGACCTTACTGAGTTAATGTTGAATAAGTTCAACAAGAACATAGAGAGCATTAGAACTTCCAAAAAGCAATTTGTTTAAGTTTGGTTCACTCTTAACTTGTTTATTCTTCTATGCACAAAAAAAATTCCCTTCTAAAGGTTCAATCATATGGAGAAAAGATGTACCAATTTTATATTAGATTAATAAATACATAGCAGAAAGGGATGAAAACTTTGTTAGTATCATGGACAACAATTTTGATTCATTCAAGGAAAATATGAATTAAAAATATATAATACTAAAGAGACTTGCAAAAGACTACAAAGATGATATTTGTTTCATGGTAGACTATGAAAAAATGTACATTCAAACAATCAGACCTAGAGTGGTGTGGGTTAAGTCTCTAAACTATGAGGTTAACATTGATGAGACCAAGGATATCATTGAGGCACTACTGAATGAACCTATGGATCCCAAGGCCAGATATTTTGGTACTTACAAAGAATCCAAGGCAAGAATAGAACTTGAAATTAAGTTTCCTCAAGAATTTAAAAAAGGAAAGAAGAGGATAGCAAAACTAAGGCAAGCAAGTTCTACTCTTCTATTGATTAGAGGAAAAGGAGATGATGTGGAAGAACATGAAGCAAATGATGAAGTAGAAGAAATAAAATTTGAGGAAGAAGAGCGTATAAGGAAGAAACCTAAGGTTATAATAACCAAATCTACTAAGTCATCTATTGTTGTATTCACAAGAAGAGCATTAAAATATGAAGAAACTGAAGTTAGGTGAGGAGGATGACGAGGAAATTATTTTCAAAAAGCTCCACCTACATTTAAAGAAAAATTAAATGAAATAGAAAGAGGATTTGGAATGGAAATCTTCAAATCTCTTAGATATGAAACCATGAATTCATATGAGAAAAAGCAAGTTGAAGACATGATGATGACAAAATTGGGTAAATGGAAGTACTCTCCTAATCAACTTGTACATCAAATTTCAAATGAGCTTATGAAAGCAATCAAACCCAAATGGGAACATGCAAATAAGACTGAAAAAGATATATTTGAATAGACTTTGAAGTAATTCATTTTGAGTCTTAGTGACAAAGAGGTGAAAAAAATCCATGAAAAAAAATGAAGAAAAGCTCACTCTTAAATTCAATACATGTCTTGTGCTAATGAAAGACATAGAATCTGTGGTAAAATCTACCACTACCACATGGAAGAAAATTTACAACCTACATCAACTAAGTGACTTTTTTGTTCATGTTAGTGATAAAGATGATGAAGATAACAAGGAAGATGATGGCAATGATAATGAAGAAAATGTGGAAACAAAATGTGATGTAAATATGGATGATGAGGAGGAAGAACAAGTTACAAAGGAGAATCTCCCTAAGATTTAGAGTATTGAGGAAGCTAACCCAAAGAAGATTGCAATAGTAGTAATGGCCTCCTTTCCTCACTCTCTAAGAACATCTTTAAAGCCATTAAGCTCTAAGAAAGATTATGTCAAGTTGGTTGTGGAAACCACTACAACACCAAGCACCCAACCAATATTTTCACCTATTTAGGTGAGTACCATATTGACTAGAGTGATCAAAAATTCATCTACCAAGCAAAAAGTGCCACCATCATCAGATTTGACAATGCAACAATAGGGTATTTCTACTATTAGTGCCATATCTACTTTTTTTTCTAGCCCCTCTATTTCTACTATTGTTACTATTCCAAGTGTGCATATAGCAAGTATAAGGATAGTCGAGAATAATTCCTTACTGAGTATTAAAGTTTCAAATAAGGATAAAGGTAAAGAAGAAGATATTGATCTAGATGAGGATATATAGTTATCCTAAATTGGGATATCTCTACTCTGAATCCTAATTAGATGAACATCATGGGTGGATTATTGCAAAAGAGAGATAAGCAATAGAATCTTAGAGAAGAGAAGAGTAGGGAAAACCAAGTGCTTGAATATTTAAAAGCATATTTGTAAATGCACTAAGTATCAAGGTTGATAGTTCACAACCTATTTTGATTGAATTAGTAGAATTTTTCCATAAATTCAATGAAGATCTAAATGGACAAGAAAAGTTACTACAAAGAGAAAATAGAAAAATTGAGACCAAGGTATTAGAACAAGTGGCGTAGAAAATTGCAATAAATCAAGTAGAATTGTCTACTATTCTCAGTTCATTAGAAACCTCTACAAATAATGTAACTTCTTTATTTAGTAACTTTTGTGATACATCTATCTTCACCCAAGGAATCAAAGATAAATTATATAAGATAGATAAAGACTTGAAAGAAAGTGCACACTAGTGGACACTTGACCCAAGCTATAGTTCTACTCATTATTTAAAGATCAAATATTTGACAAATTTGAAAGAAAAATTATTAAGAGAAGAAGCTAGGATAAAAGCCACACTTGCAAACATCCAAGGCATGATTCTCCCAAGCATGGATACATTATAGAAGCACATTGTACATGTCAAGGCACTCATCCACAATAATAACTTCATAGATTATCACATTATGAAATTATCAACAAAAGTTCATATTGCATTTCATGCAATAAAGTTATTATAGGAAAATTGGGACAAGAAAATGGCATTGATTTTGAAGCTACATTCTAACTTCTTGTCACATTTTTTCATCAACATGTAGTATACACCTTTGGAATTTATGTTAAAAAGGGGGAGAAGTAATACATACATACATACATACATACATACATACATACATACATATATATATATATATATATATATATATATATATATATATATATAAGGAGGAGAAGTATAATATAAGATGAATGTATATATTAAAATTATTGGGAAATGTATAACATGACGTATATATGTGATATATGTATGGGGGAGGAGCATAATATTATACAAATACATGTATAGATAATAAAAAAAAATTACAAATTAAAAAGTAATTATGAAAAATCTCAAAAATAGAGTATGTTATAGAGTTAAAGAAATGAGATGGGGATAAAAATAATGTTTTAACCTAAAAATTTTGAGTATTTAATTTTGGATTGATAAGTGTATTTATCACTAATGCCAAAGTGGGAGATTGTTGACATTAAGGTCAAGTTTTTCTATTAGTGACTCCAACCTAGTCAATTTGTTAAGTTGTTACCAAAACTTATCTTGTATTTTGTAGTTTTAACTAAGTAATCTAGTTACTACCAAGTTCTACACTTACTATAGAGTTTAATAATCTACATTTAGTTTATGTCGAGCAGTATCTACTAGGTTAATCGATGATAGTGCTAACCAAACTTCATAGTATTAACCAAGTTGCATAGTGTCAATCATGTTCTCCACTATCTATCAAGCTCATAGTGATAGTGTTGACTAAGTCATGTAGTGTCAATCAAGTGATTTATTTTATAGGTTGAGTTTTATAGTGTTGACCAAGTCATAAGTGTTGATCGAGTTCAAGCTACTTAGAAGTGATTAGTATGAACCAAGCTTCTACATTTACTAAGTGCATGACAATGTTGAGTGTTGATAATAGTTGCCATGAATCAAAACCTCACCAGTTTGTCTTCAAAACTTGAGTGCCATTAGTTGAGCCAACTTTGTGATCTTGATGGTAATTTATGTTGTAGCCAACTTCGATGACTTGTATTTTGGATTAGCATATATGTAATATATTGTATCACATCCGAATAAGAAGGAAGCATGAAGAAAATATAAAGACAATAAGTGTGAATTAAGAATGCTACAAGAAGTATAAGGGACAAAAAATATTTATCTATCATAGCAAGGTGATCCTTACATTTCAAAGGAATCTCAACTAGTAAATCAGAGTTGTAGATGAGAGATCAAAAATTGGTTCATCCTAACAGGTGCATTAGTCAAATCTTTTTAATAGGGTAGCTTTATCACAAAAGTTTTCACCCTTGTCCAAAGTTTTTACCTAAGGAAAACCTTGTGAAACATGTAAATAACCTCCAAGTTGTGAGACTTGAACTATAAGGTTGAGTCTCTAGAGAAGGCCAACTTCCTTTACCATCAGGGTGTACCTAACTACTATTGGAGAGGAAAAGGGAGAAGGAATGCATGAAAGAAAATCTACCTACTCTAACCTAAGGGGTGATGCACCAAAATAGAGTGTTTGATCTTATCTCTACCCATAAATGCATAGTTAACCAACTATAACCTCAAAGAATATAGATTCATACTTTGCTTGATTCAATAACCACATGTAGATTAGACAATAAAAGAATGTTATAGGAAGAAACTTCACTTAATATCATTTGAATCCAAAGATAGATACAATCATGCAAATTGTAGAATATAGACAAGAATATTAACTAGAGGCAAAGAAATCTTGCAAAGTGTGTTAATGGCTAAAAGAGATTCAGTAGAGAATTACAATGGCTCAAAGACATGAGAATTTATAGTACTATGCATAGAAGCAATACTAGAGAATCAGAGAAAGACCAACCTTTTACAAAAATTACAAAATCTATCTTCATAGCTCAGGCACAACTGAGACATTTCTAATTGAAGTTACTCCACAACCACTACCATTAAGTGCTCAGAGAACAATCAAGACGATCCAAACAATATATTTGATTTTGTACACTTGTAGAGGCATGAAAATCATGGAAACCCTAACTAGAGAAAACCTTTAAGTGATGGAAATAATGCCTATCAATGCTAAAACTCCTCAAAATGGATGATCAAATGGTAGGAAGACTCTCCTTTACATCATTTAAAACCTAGCATTAATATGGACTAATTGAGATTGATTAGAAAGATTAGATTGTGTAAGAAAACCCAATTTTTCTCCATTTCTAGCTTACAAATAAGAAAGGTCAGTAGTCAAACAAAGACCTAGAACCAAGATGAGCCACATGGACTAATAACATTATTTTTTTTTGCCACCTTGCAAGTTCTTCACAATTTTGATTGCCACATTGGCTGACTAATTGTGCCACCTTCTAAAACTTCACTACGATGGCTTTATGAAACCACCAACTTAACCATAATTTCAAACCACTATTCTCCACTTGGGCCCATAAGAACATGTGTCATAATGTCACTTACCCACATTGTCAAAAAATCTGACAAAATATAGAATATGGAAAAGCGACAATCAATAGAATTCTAGTAGTATGCCAACTCACATCAACATGTCAGCACTATCAAAAGATGGCCCACAAACAATAAGCAAGGCCCCACCCTAGATGCATGGAAAAAGGTTACTTCTTTGTATTCATTAAACACTAGGCAATTATAAAATGTGGGAAAGTGACTACCATAGATCTATGGGAGATCTAACAATTAGAGAAAGTTGTGGGGGCTAAAAAAATAAACTTAGGAAAACACAGAAATATTATAAGTTTTTTATTTAATTTATTTTATATTTCCACGGAATTGTTTAATATTAAAGGTGGGATGTAACTATTTAACATTTGAATTCAAATATGGCAATTTTGGTAGGAAGGCAAATTTGGCCAACAATTCTGGTAACTCAGGGGGGATGCAAGCTTGATATGCACAGAGTAATAGTTTGTACATCTATTGGGCTATAGGGTCATAGAAATTATAAAGATCCACCTAGTAAAAACCCTAAAATCATAGAAAACATGCCTAGGAACCCAAAAACTGCTTTTCTTCAACCTAAACCAAGAATCAAAATCTTTTGCAACCTTCACAAAAAAAACACATGTCATTGAGCACTTCTTGGAAAATAAGAAACCATAGGAAGGAAACTAATCTTACTATATACATGAATACTCATCTTTTAATAGAAACAGGACTTGAGATATATTCCATTAATTGGAGTAGGTAGAATTTCACTACTAGGCCTACTTAATTGAAAAACATTTTACTATTTGCAACTGATAACCACATAGGGACCACTCCATAGTGCATCAAATTTTGAGTGCCTCCATGGTTTTTCCCTATCTGCATCCCACTTGAGCACAAGGTCACTCTCTCTAAAAATTTTGACCTTAGGCTTCATATCAAAGCTCTTTTTCATTTGTTGTTGATGTGCTTCTAGGCTTTGTATGGCCTGATTTCTTTTCTCTTCCAAATCCATTAGTTTTGCCATTCTTATAAACAAAGCATCATTTTCAATTAGCTCCAACTGATTAGCTAGTTCTAGAGATGGGAATTCTAAAAAAATTGGAAGCCTTACTTCCCTACCATATACCAACATAAAGGGTGAATTTCTAATTACCCTCTTAGATGTTATCCTATTAGCCCATAGTGTTGTCTTCAAATTTTGGGGCCAACACCTTTAGTTGTTCTTAATAGTCCTTTTCATAATCTTGATTAGGTTTTTGTTAGATGAATCAACCAATCCATTGCTGTGAGGATAGTAGTTTGAGGATGTTCTCTAGTAGATATTATGATCAATCACACATGCACAAATATGAGCTCCAACAAAAAATTTTGTATTATCTAAAATAATGGTTGAAGAGGCACCAAATTTGGTTATAACTCCATCAAGGAATTCAACAACTAAAGATTTTGTGGCATCCTTCAATGAAACTACTTCTATCCATCTAGTGAAGTATCTATAGTAGATAGAATCCATTTGTGACTAGAGCTAGAAGGTGGATTTATAGGGCCTATGAAATACAATCTCCATTGAGAAAAAGGCTAATCTACCTAAATGGGATGAAGTGGTAGAGCTATAAGCCTTTTTTTACCTAAAAATAAATTTTTACATTTTTAACACTTCCTCACATACTTATGACAATCATGGAACAATAACGGCTAGTAGTAACAAGCTCTCATGATCTTCATTGTAGTCGCCCTTGCTAAAAAGTGGCCACCATCAAGACCATCATGAAGTTCTTTGATCATTCTTTCAGCTTGATTTGTATCACTACATCTCAATAGAGCTCTATTGAAATCCATCCTAAATAGGGTACCATCCACTATAGCATAAGAAATTGACTACAACTTATATTTTCTCCTTTTAGTTCTATCCGATTCTTGAGGATATCCATTTCCTATTAAGAAGGTCTTCATGTTGTCTATCCAACTCCTTGGATTATCATTTCTTGCTTCTTCTTGTTTTGTCAATACCATAGCAACTTCCTCATCTGACTCCTAAGATGAGATCATCAGTTTGCACAATTTTTTCCCTCTCATCAACTTGGTAATCTAGATGTCCACATCATACTCCATTACCTTAGTGATGCAACCTACTCTCTTCTCACTAATATCTTTTCTCAAAATAAAGTCCTTCACATTGGCATGGAATACTAACAAATGGATCTTATTATAAGATAGAAGGTATCTAAATTTCTTTAAAGATCTTATGACTACAAGGGCTTTCTTCTCTACATAACTATATTTTCCTTCATATTCCTTAAGCCCTTCACTAAAGAAAGAAATATGTTGCTCCTCATTATTATCATTTTCTTGAGTCAAGATAGCAAAGATGCTTGACTCACCACCTAAGGTATAAAGAATGAAATCCTTCCCAAATTTCAGATTGATGAGAGTAGAGGCTGAGGAAATGGCTTCTTTAATCTCTTCAAAACTCACCTTCCCTTCCTTGGTCCATGAAAAGACCATATTCTTGTTAAGCGTGGTCATAAGAGGTTTCACCATAGTAGTTAAATTAGGGATAAATCTCCTCACAAAAATTATCCTACCAAGAAAACTTTGTAGACCTTTCTTATGACTAGGAAGGGAGAGAGAAAGTATTGCCTTCATTCTTTCTAGATTAATGGTTAAACCATCCCTAAATAAAATGTGTCCTAACAATTTCCCTTTATTAGTAGCAAAGATACATTTTCTTGGATTCAAAGATACTCCAAACTCTCTATATCTTATGAACACTTGTTTGAGATGACCAAAATGATATGCTACTTTTTTTTTATATATTGTGATATCATCAAGGTAGACCAACACAAACCTTTCAATCATGTTTTTGAAGGTCATCTCCATTGCCTTTTGAAATGTGGCACCTGCATTTGTTAGCCCAAAAGGCATTTTTCTATAAGCATAGGTGCCCCATTTGGTGGTGAATGCAGTCTCGTATCTATCATACTCTTTGACCAAAAATTGATTGTAACTAGAGAATCCATCAAGAAATGAGAACCTCATTGAACCACTAACCTTAGACAATATTTGTTCCATGGAAGGGAGAGGGTGATGATCTTTAAGGGAAGCTTGATTAAGATACCTAATATCCACACATAATCTAATTTCTCCATTATTTTTCCTAATAGGGATAAGGTTTGCTACTCATGATGAGTGCTTGATAGGGAACATTATATTAGTCTCAATTAGCTTGGAAAACTCTTTTCTCATTAATTATTCAATCTTAGGATTCATTGGCCTATTTTTTTTTTTTACTAGTTTGACATTTTCAATTAAGTCTATGGTATGCTAAAACAAACTAGGGTCAAAACCCTTTAAATCATCATATGCCCAAGAAAATATATCATTAAATTCTTAACATAGATGAATAAAATTATGTTGCTCAATTTTAGAGCATACCTTCCCCATGTGTAAAGCAACCACAACTAGTGTATAATCATCTTTCTCAGTAGCTAGGTTCATGCTTTTGTTTCTTGCTTGGTCATCAAGGTTGAAGACATTCTCTAAGGTAATGAGACCCTTAGGCAACTCATTGGAGCTAAGATTGATGATTTGATCCCCATAGTAGTCAAGAAACCTAGATTGATTACTCTCTAAGAATTATGCTTTATTATGCAAGAAACTTACATTTTGTGCATCAAATTCAAAAACTTGCCAAGTGGTATTTTTTTTTCTAGAATAGCAGGCCTAACTACCACTTTGATTTGTTTCTTCTCCTTCTCCCTAAACATGCACATCATTCCTTGGCACATCATAAGATGCACCAATGATTGCAAGTCTATTATCATATCTATTCTCCTTCCTAGGGATGCTCCAAATATTAAATGCATTGAAACCTTCAAGAAAATCCCATACTCTATATTTGTAAGACTTGAGTGAACCATTCTTAGTGATATTCTAATTTCTTACCTGATTGACCACTACCTCACTATCTCCATATACACTCTGTTGGTTATCAAAATCGTTAGTTAGAAACTTACGAACCTTGCCTGCTCGATGCTGGGTATCTAACTAATTTTGGCCAATGTAATAGGATTGAATCAAATCTTTTGCACTTTTGGTTCCGCTAGACCAAGGCTTGTTTACCTAAATCTTGGATGACAAAACTCATATCCAAGATGATTTATAGAAAATTATAGCAATAAAACAAACTCATCAACTGGCAAGAATCAAGGAGACTTTCTAGATTGTGATTAATAATTATCTATATTCTGACTTTAATTACTTTACTAAATTGGTGTTTTTCTAAAATAGAAAAGTTAAAATGAATTACCAAATGAAATCAAATCTTCAAAGAAAAATATAGAGAAATGTTAGCATTAGATCAAAATTTATGAGTAGGTTTATGATTAGTGCCAAATTCTAATTGGGTAATAGAGTCAAACATACATTACTTACATACAAGTTTACAATATTGATGATATAATATTTGTTAATAACTTAATTAATTTAATGCCACAAATTGTCACACTTTAGCATATTCAGATTAATCTATTATAATTTAACCATCATCTGGACACAATCGCTACAAATAATGGGAAAGAGATTATGTCATGCATTCTTTGTATTGGTCAAATCTGAAGAGTAATGAAAAATTTAATGTACTTATTGAATCAGTAAATTATAAACAAGTGGACAAAAAAACCATAAAGGATGAGTTCTATATATTTGAATTCTAAAACAAGCAAAATTTCTTACTAATTTTATTGCTAGACAAATGGTGTTGAAGACACTCAATCGTTTTATGATTTATCCAACATAATATGATCCATACAATGCTTGGAAATAATACTCAAAAAATAGGATCTCCTTCGCTTTGTTCAGATCTCCAACTTCTCCTTTAGAAAGAAAGATTCCAATAGTATTCATGAAAAAAGATTTTGCAGATTACAATGAAAGCAGCCGCAATGTCTCTCTTGTTTGAATTTTACATCTCATATATAGGTAACCAAAAGCTATTAGTTAACTTTCCAAACATCACACCTCTTAGTAACTCATAATCATTGCTTATTTACATAAGATTTTAATTGACATGATAGCACTCAATTTCTATATAGCAAATAAAACAAATGCAAACTTAATGTGACCCCTGTCAAACACTATGAGACAACATATGATTGTTGTTCTGTCTGCCTAGGTGCATGCCACTTTTCCTATCTTTGGCATTTACATCCATTTTTCCTATCATTAAATATCTCAAGACTTCCATGCTTGAAAGCATACCTACAATGACATACAAAAATGTTACCAACAAGTATATATGTGAAGTAAATCATGGAAACAATACTTACTAGAAAACTCGTGAATGTTGTTGACAAGATTTCTCAATACCAAAACCTTTCGATAGTTATAATATCTCATTGTTCAATAAAACAAAAAATTTGATGTAAGAAATATGGGACTCTAAATTTGATCCTACCAGACTTTTCAACTACGATGATCTCTTCATCATGCTCCTGTACACATAATTTAGTGTGAGATTCTTTAAGGGGAATCACACTGCATATCCTTCCTACTCAAAACCTCATTCATGGTATTGGTATTATGCTCAGGCTTCCACAACCAGATTCCAACATTATCGCTCAACATATTCATTTGTTGCTGTGACCTTCTTCAAAGTCTTTGCCAATAAAAACATATCAACATAGCCTTGTAATGCTCGCTGGCTCGAGCATGTAGCAATCCTCTAAGGGAACTGTCGATGGTTTGACTTTATTGCTATCTATAATACTGCCCCCTATCCATTTGCTCCTCTCAAGGTTTTATCTTGCATAATAGTAGCTAAGTGTTATTTATTAGCATTAAATCCTTGAAGCATATATATAAATGATCGATGATAACATAAATGTATTGGAGTTCTACACATTATATGTTATTTCTATTCCCTCAATTCTTTGGTTAAAATACTTTTTCCATAAATTAACAGAGACACTTAACAAGAATATGTTTCCACTGGTCCACCCAAAGACTCTTGTGAAATAATTCCAAAATTTTGAACTCGCATTGTCCATTACCTGGTTAATCAATAACGGAGCCTCTCAACACACAACAAGGTTCAAAAGAAATCTCTCAAACCTGATTGTAGCAATCAGTTCTAGAAGCATCAATTGGAAATGATGTTGGTTATCATTTAAGAGGTTCATCATAAATCCATTCTTTTAAATGTCAATCTCTCATTGCATAAAGTAAAAAAAATGCCTTTAGTGATATAGTATTTTACTTTGGATTAGATAAAATGAAATAAAGTAATACTTTGGATTCATTCATTCACTAAGATCACTAGTAATACCATTGAAACCAAAGAAGTTGATGAAGCCACCATTTAGATCTTTGCCCCAAAATCAAGAACCTCAACTTATCATAATCTGAACCATGTTCTCAAATATTCTAGCATACTTGCTTGAATGTGTTTTAAAATATCCATTCAGGATCTATCCTTTGAATTATAATGCTTTTGATATCAATGAGCCTCTCCTTCATTATTTTACAAATGAAGCCTTTTAAAATTTTCACAAGTTTTGGGTTCCATTAGTGGCTCTTTTTGGGGACATATACCTTTTACGGGTATAGCAAGATTTCAGCTTTCTCTAGAGGACCAGACCTACCAAAAGATTAGGAGCAGTCAGTTTATGAAATAAAGCAAACAAAATTATAAAAAATAAAATAAAAGAAATGAATGAAAATAAAGAAAATAAAGAAAAGGGAATAACTTCCCTTTCACTTTTATTGAAAGAAAGGCTTGAGGTACTATCCATGGACTAGAAAATCTTGTATACAACCCTATGTGTCCTACAAAAAATAAGATTGTTCTCCAGCTTTATCAGAAATAATAAATGGTCTGAGCCACAAAGCCTCAAACTTGCCATGTTTTCCTTTATCCTGATCCTTAGCATTCCATTTTAAAACCCAATCACCTACCTTAAAAGATCATTTAGAAGATTTCTTTTCATGAAAGAACTTAACCTATTTTTGCTTACTTATATTTTTCTCCTATGCTAACCTTCTCATCTCATCTAGCTCAATCAATGCATTTAGCCTATTTTCCATAAAATTGATATCTTCTAATTGTTCCTTAGTAATTAATTTGTAAAAAAGCAATAAATTATTCAAGATAAGCTTTTCTTCTTTCCCATAAACTAGATTGAAAGGAGAGAAACCTATTAACTTCTTTATCATGATTCTATCTGCCCACAGTGCTAGATTAAGCTTCGAGTCCCAAGTGCGCTTGTTGTTACCCAACATTCTTCTAATAATCTTTAAGATTTTTTTGTTGTTGGACTCCACTTGTCCATTTCCTTGGGGATAATATGGATATGAGTATGAAACTACAATGCCATATTTCCTACAAAACTCAGTAAATTCATTAGATCTAAAACACATACCATTGTCTGCTATGATATTTTGAGGCACTCTGAACCTAGTCAAGATGTTCTTAGTAAGAAACTTAATAACCACTTTACTTGTTGATTTTTGAGAGGGTATAACTTCCACCCATTTGGTAAAGTAATCATTGGCTACTAAAATCCAGCTATGTCCACAACTTGACTTATCACTAATCTCTCCTATCAAATCAATTCCCCACATTTGGAAAGGTTTCTCTACTTGCAATTTCCTTAAGGGTAGCACACCATCATACTTCAACTTACCTAAGAATTTTTGACAAACTTCACAGCTTCTAACATAGGCATGGAAATCTTTAAAAAGTTGAGGCTAGTGATAACATGCTCGTAGTATCTTATGTTTTGTAGTCCTGGCTGAGAAATGAGCACCACAAACCCCTTCATGCATTTCTTTGAGAATAACTAATGATTGGGCAACATCTAAACAAAAAAATAGAACCCCATCCTAATTTTTCCAATATATGTCTCCCTAAATTAAAACATATTTCGTAGCTTGTAACTTAATAGTTCTTTTTTTATTTTCATTCAAATCATCTCTACATTTAGTATGCTATAAATAATAAACTATATCTATGTACCAAGGGAATCTCCCAATACTAACTTTAGTATGTTCATCATCAATTTGGTTAACTTACATGACCTCTAAATTTGACTCTGCCATAAGCTTAGCTAGTCCCTGGCCTCTAACCAATTTCATGATTTGAATATCTATATTGAACTCTTGGATTTGATTTATCCAATGAAATTGTCTCCCAGTAGTTTTAGATTGTCTAAATATTTCCTTAATGGCAGCATTTGGCACATAAGCAATAACCTCAACTCTGACTAAATAAGGTCGATAGGATTTAACTGCCTTAACAAGAGCATAAGCCTATTTTTCACTTATGTTATAGTTTATCTCAGCTTCTTGTAAAATCTTGCTAAAGAATGCAATTGGTTGTTCATGCCCCTCATCATTCTTTTGTAACATAACTGCAACTATGGTATGGTAAGAAGCAAACAAAAATAATTGGAATGACTTCTTAAAGTCAAGAGATTTTAGAACCAAGGATTCTTTTATAGATTACTTTATCTTAGAAAATGCTCCTATGGCCTCATTATCCCATGAAATCTTTGCTCCTTTCTTAAGCATCTTAGTGATAGGTTTAACGATTTTAGAAAAATTAGAAACAAATCTTCTCACAAAGTTGATTTGTCCAAAGAAAGATTGGATTGCCTTAGTTGTTTTAGGTATCTGAATATTATCAGTAGCTACTACCCTTTCTAGATCAATCCTTACCCCTTCCTTAGAGACAATATAGCCTAATAGTTTTCCTTCAGTAACCCCAAATTGACATTTCTTCAAGATTCAAAGAAATTCCAAATTCAAGGGCTCTTATGAAAATCTTTTCTAAATGCTTACAATGGTCTTCTGCTTTCTTAGAATAAGCAGTAAGTTCATCTTGGTAAAAAACCATGATTAAGTCAATTAATCCATTGAAAGCAACATTCGTTTCCCTTTGAAAGGTAGCTCCCACATTTGTTAGCCCAAAAGGCATCCTAGCATAGACATAAGTACCCTAAGGTGTTGTGAAAGCCTTCTTATTCTATTCAAATTCTTTAACTTTGACTTGATTATAATCTAAGAATCCATCCATCATAGATAATAATTCATTACCAGTTACCTTTTGTAATAAAATTTCCATACTAGGCAACACATAATTATCCTTAAGAGAAGATACATTCAAATTTCTGAAATCTATACATAATTGTATATCACCATTCTTTTCTCTTACTAGGACTAAATTTGAAACCCACATAGAGTGCCTTATAGGTTTCATAATTCCAACATCTCTTAATTTAATGAGTTCATCTTTCATTTTGGAGCTAGGGTTGGATTTATTGGATGTTGTCTTTGTCTAAATGGTTTGGCATCAAGTTTTAGAGGTATTTCATGCTGAAACAAATCTTCTCCATATGCTTTAAGCTCATCATAACTCGAGGCAAAGACATGCCTATATTTTCTTAACAAAGCAATTAGGTCAACCCTTATTTTTTATGACAATTTCTTTCTTATATAAACCTTTTTAGGAGAAATTTCACTTCCTAGATTTATTTCCTCAATATTATTTTGGATTTTAGCAGATTTAGTATTCTTTGTACTTTCCTTTTCATCAAAAATTTTCTCTAAAGAAACTAAACCCTTAAGTATTTTATTTGTTTTTAATTACATTATTTCCTTTCCAAACAATGTTTCCTTACCATATTTTTCTTCTACACACCCATTCCAATCAATGAATGTATTTTCATAATCTTCCTAACAAGTTAAAAATTTAATAATGTCCTTATCATCCTTAAAAACTTGCCAGTTTTGCACATTATCTGGTATCAAAGATCTATTTTTCATTTCAACCTAAATAAGCTCATCAAATGGGATATCTATCTAACTAATAGCAAGGTTAGCCATTATATCAGCTAGGTAATTAGTTGATTTATCAACCCATTTAATTAAAAAGGCATCAAAGAATTCTAGCAAAGCCCACACATAATTTTGATATTGTTTTAACCTTGGGTTCCTAGTTGAAAATTTATGCCTAGTTTGTGAAAAAATTAGATCTAAATCCTCGAAGATAGCAAGCATTTTAATCCCATATACCTTTGCAATACCAAGACCAATAATTAAGGCCTCATATTCAGCAATGTTATTAGTACATTCAAAATTTAATAAGAAAGAAAATTTAAAAGTTTTACCTGATGGTGAAATAAAAATAATGCCAGCCCCATTTCCTTCCTTACTACAAGCACCATCAATTTTTTTTTACCAAAAGTCACTAAAATCTTCTTTTACATAGGTTGAAATTGGATTAACAACTTTAGAGGTAGGTTTAGTTATGCTTACTTGGAAGTTGTCCATATCAGAATGGAAAAAGTTAATTTCAGGATCTGAACTATAATCCTCAACCAAATAGTATGACTGGGGTTCCCTATCAATTCTAATTTCCTTGCCCCCCATAGTTATGGTAGCATAATACAAATCCAACTACACTTGACCTCCAACCAGATTCGATCATTTCCAAGATAACAACATACCAAAAATTTCTAATATCTCGACTATTGTAATGTCAGTTCTATATGATATATGCAAAAATGATGGAAAACAAAATTCAAAATTTTTAATAATTCCATCCATAGGTATAGATCTATTATCCATGCCATAGAATTTACCAAAATGAGTTTCAACTTTAAGACCTATTTCTTTCATTACATCAGCAAACATGATAGTGACTGCTGTGCCAAAATCAATCATACAATTCTTTACCAATTTATTATTTATCAACACTGTTAAATAAAATGGGTCTACTTGATTTGAATTTTTATTTAATGTTGTCCCTAAATATACAATAGGTGACTCTTCGCTATTTTTAACATCATCCTTATTATTAATATCTTGCACACTAGATAATATCTTCAAAGTCTCATCCCTGTAATCAAAAAATTTCATCATTTCCATTAGAGGCATGGTGATTTTTAATTTAGATAAAGAATGACTCATAAAACTATGACAATCAAATATTTTCTTACCATTAGTTTGTATGACTAGTTGCTTGGTCATCCTATAGGATTGATTACCTTCTTTTTTCCTGGCTTGAGTTTGATTACCGGGCTTTTTAGATGCTTCAATTTGCTGCTGATTTCTTGCAAATATACCAATAGGAATTCCTCGGTAAGCATTATTGTCTTTATTCCTCATTTGGTAAGTGTGTTTAGCATGCTCAATTGCTGCAATATTATAAGCTCTTCTTTCTTCTACCATTAATCTATAAAAAGTAGGTGTATCCTCCTCATCTAAAAACACCTGTTGAGCACAATGATACTGGTTAGAGCCCTTGTAATAACAATAAACATTTTGGCCTTCATCTGTAGAGTCATCTTCATATATTCCCCATAATGGTTTGGATGATATAGTGTTGACTATATGTTTCTCTTCATTTTTCCTTATTTTCATCCTCAAAAACAACTTGTGCAACAATACAATGTTTAGGATCATGGGGTAACCTACAAGCATCACACCATGGGCCATTATCAATGATGTTGACTTTCTTTAAAGGGTTGAGGGTGTCCTTAGCATAACTTGGTCTTTCAGGTTTCCCATCTTTCCAATTTGTGTTGTAGGGCACATCATGGAGTCTTACCCTATCATTTCTATGGAAGGGTGGTCTCTCATTTCTATTCATTTTAACCTTTATTTCCCTTAACATATCCATTATTTATTTTAGTTCATCCCTCTTAGGGTTTTTAGGATTGTATAATTTTGGATCATCCCTCTTGTTGATCCTTTCGGCTACTTTTCTGTCATTTTTAATTGTCATGGCAATTTTGAAAGCTTGGGCCAATAAAGGTCTTTGAGATCTTATTTCATAGTGAGTTTTACTATCAAAAGAACTTAAGTAAAAATCAATCAAAAATGAATCCACTGGCCTAGTTTCCCTCGAAATCCTGTTGAGAACTTTGTTAAACCTTTTGTTGAATTCTAATAGTATTTAATTTGAGTTCTTTTAAATGCTTGTGGATTCATGTGATGCAAAGGATGTATCATTGTGATCACCAAATTGCTCAATAAACTAATCAACAAAATTACACCATCCAGAAATGGATCCATCTAGCAAACTTCTATACCATTTTGCAGCATCCTCAGTTAATGATTGAACAAATAGTTTCATGAATACATCTTCATGATCTTCCTAAAAATGTTCAATCACATTCTTTAAATTAATAACATGTCTTTCAGTTAATTCTATTCCACTTCCTGAAAATTTTGGGATAGCATTTCTGAAGTCATTAGATATAGGATTTGGATATCCTCGAATCCTATTGAAATCAAGTTGTCTATATCTTTTAATTGCCATAGGTTGCCTTATTACTTGATTTCTATTACCCTGATTTTGCCTCACATGTCCTTGGATGTTTTGATTATTTTTATTTTGATTCAGCCCATAAGGTTGTCTAATGTTTCCACCATTTTTCTGAATTCCTCTATTATGTTGCCCATTATTCCATGCCCATTGATTCTTATGTTTGTTAATATTATTATTTTGATTTCTATCTCTTCTATTCTCATATAAAGGATTGTCATGACTAGTAGCAAATTGTGCCTCTAGATTTTTTTTGTGAGGTGGGTTATACTTAGGTGGTGTATTTTGATCTAACTTTTCTTCCCTCCATCTATCAGACTGTTGTTCATTACAAGCTTTAAGTGAGTATGTGATAAGATCTTTTTATATTCCTATTTTTACAAGGATATCATTTGGCTGCATTTTTAATGTTTTTGCCAATATTGCACTATTACCATTTGTAGTTTCAGCCATCTTTTTTATTATCATATCCCATTGCATTATTTGTTCCTGTTCGTGATCATCCTCAATATGAATTATCTTGCATTTAGGCTCTTCATCAACTCTAGGAATGTGAAAGAATGGGTTACAATTTTCCTCATCTTTGAATGGGTTACAATTTTCCTCATCTTTTTCGGGATTGTTATGACTTGATTCACCTATTTCAGGTTGTTTGTTGGTCCTTTCCTAGAAGTTTCTATGTCATGTGTAAAACAATTTTGCCTTTTGATTTTTACCTTTCTTATTTCTTGACTTTTTCTCAAAAGTTAGTTGTGCAAGTCTTTTAGGTTCGAGATTTACTGATCTTCTACCCCACATACTCTTCAAAAGCAAATAATTGATGCTCAAAATATAATATCCAAACAAGATAAAGTTGCCACTTTCTCTTAAATAGAAAGAAATAAATATCTAGGTTCTTTGTTTAGTAGAGTTAATGCCAATAACTTGAGAACGATTTGCTGAAAATAAGAAAAGAACTTTTTTTTTAGTTCCCTTTAAGTATTTATGTGAAATGTAGACAACTTAGATTAAGTCAAAACTTAAGACTTTTGAACACAACTGGAAATCTCAAGAAAGACTTGTAAATTTTACTCAAATGTTGATAAGAAACCAGAATATTAGAATCTAAAAATTATAAACAGCAAATGGAAATACTAAAAGAAAGCTTACTAATATGTTTACACTTGTAGTGAAAGAAACAAAATTAGAGAACTCACCACAAGGCTAGTGGTTAAATGAAACTCTAGACTGGTCTTGGAGTAAGTAAACCTTACTTGCAACTTTCCCTAGTAGAGTCACCAATCTATTTATTATCAAAATCATTAGTTAGAAACCTACAAGCCTTGCTTGCTCGATGCTGATTATCTAACTAATTTTGGCCAATGTAACAGGATTGAATCAAATCCTCTGTGTTTTTGGTTCCACTAGACCAAGGCCTATTTACCTAAATCCTAGATGAAAAAATTTGGATCCAAGATGATTTATAATGGATTATAGCAATAAAACAAACTCCTCAACTAGCAAGAATCAAGGAGGCTTTCTAGATTATGATTAATAATTATCTGTCTTTTGACTTTGATTACTTTATTAAATTGGTATTTTTCTGAAATAGAAAAGTTAAAATGAATTACTAAATGAAATCAAATATTCAAAGAAAAAATATAGAGAAATGCCAACATTGGATCAAAATTTATGAGCAGGTTTATGATCAATGCCAAATTCTAATTGGGTAATAGAGTCAAACATACATTTCTTACATACAACTTTACAATATTGATGATATCATATTTGTTAATAACTTAATTAATTTGATGCCACAAATTGTCACACTTTATCATATTTAGATTACTCTATTATGATTTAACCATCATGTGGACACAATAGCTACAAATAATGGGAAAGAGATTATATCTTGCATTATTTGTATTGGTCAAATATGAATAGCAATGAACAATTTAATGTACTTATCGAATCAGTAAATTATGAACAAGTGGACAAAAAAACCATAAAGGAAGAGTTCTATATATTTCAACTCTAAAACAAACAAAATTTCTTACTAATTTTATTGCTGGACAAATCATGTTGAAGACACTCAATCTTTTGATGTTCTATCCAACACAATACGATCCATACAATGCCTAGAAATAATACTCAAAAATTCGGATCTCCTTTGCTTTGTTCAGATCTCCAACTTCTCCTTTAGAAAGAAAGATTCCAATAGTATTGATAAAAAAAAAAAATTTAGATTACAATGAAAGTAGCCTCAATGTCTCTCTTGTTTGAATTTTACATCTCATATATATAGATAACCAAGAGGTGTTAGTTAACTTTCCAAACATCACACCTCTTGGTAACTCATAACCGCTGCTTATTTATAGAAGATTTTAATTAACATGATAGCACTCAATTTCTATATATAAAATAAAACAAATGTGGACTTAAAGTCACCCCTTCCGAACACCTTGAGACAATGTATGATTATTGCTCTATCTACCCAGGTGCATGCCACTTTTCCTATCTTTGGCATTTACATCCATTCTTCCTGGCATTAAACATCTCAAGACTTCCATGCTTGAAAGAATACTTGCAATGACATACAAAAATGTTACCAACAAGTATATATGTGAAGGAAATCATGGAAACAATACTTACCAAAAAACCCACGAATTCCATTGACAAGATTTCTCAATACCAAAACCTTTCGATAGTTATAATATCTCACTGCTGAATAAAATGCAAAATCTAATGTGAGCAATATGGGACTCTGAATTGAATCCTACTATACTTTTCAACCAAGATGATCTCTTCATCATGCTCCTGTATGCATAGTTCAGTGTGAGATTCTTCAAGGGGAATCACACTACATATCCTTCCTGCTCGAAACCTTATTCATGGTATTGATGTTATGCTCAGGTTTCCACAACCAAATTCCAACATCACTGCTCAACACCTTCATTTGTCATCATGACCTTCTTCAAAGTGTCATGAATATTAAAACCATCAATGTTCTCCATCTTGTGAATGCTTTGCCAATAACAATGTATCAACATAGCCTTGTAATGATCGCTAGTTCAAGCGTGTAGCAATCCTCTAAGGGAACTGTCGATGGTTTGACTTTATTGTTGTCTATAATACTGCCCCCTATCTGTTTGCTCCTCTTAGGGTTTTATCTTGCATAATAGTAATTGAGTGATATTTATTAGCATTAAATCCTTCAAGCATGTATATAAACAATCGATGATAATGTAAATGTATTGGAATTCTACATATTATATGTTTTTTTCTATTCCCTCACTTCTTTGGTTAAAATATTTTTTCCATAAATTAATAGAGAAACTTAACAAGAATCTACTTCCATTGCTCCATCCAAAGACTCTTGTGAAACAATGCCAAAATTCTAAACCTGCACTATCCATTACCTGGACAATCAATAACAGAGCCTCTCAACACACAACAAGTTTCAGAAACAATCTGATTGCAGCAATTAGTTCTAGAAGCAACAATTGGAAATGATGCTAGTTATCATGTAAGAGGTTCATCATAACTCCATTCTTTCAAATGTCAATCTCTCATTGCATAAAGTAACAAAATATGCCTTTAGTGATATAGTCTTTGACTTTGGATTAGATAAAGTGAAGTAAAGTATTCATAATGTTTGATTCATTTGTTCTCTATAATCACCAGCAATACCATTGAAACCAAAGATGTTGATGAAGAAAACATTTAGATCTTTGCCCCAAAATCAAGAACCTCAACTTATCATAATCTAAACCACATTCTCAAATATTATAGCATCCCTACTCCAATGTGTTTTAAAATATGCATTCATGTTCTATCCTTCAAATTATAATGCTTTTGATATCAATGAGCCTCTCCTTCATTATTTTACAAATGGAGCCTTTTAAATTTTGCACAAGTTTTGGGCTCCATCACACTCGATGCTTGAATTTCTACTTTTTGAGCAAGTAAATACTTTGAATCAAGGATTCATGCTTGGCCACATTATTGGTAGAACTAAATTGGAGCATAAAGGAGAAGTAGTACCTTACTTGTGCAGGAGAAATCAAAATCACACCTACCCCTAATCTATTCTTGTTTCTTGATCCATCAAAATACATACTTCATATCCCACTCATATCTTTTTTGGTCTTCATAAGGTTAGGGACAAGAGAATCCTTTTTTAATACACAATATGTACCAAGGCATATCTCAAGGCTTTCTAATATGGGATCAAATTGATATGCATTAGCCCATTCATCTAAGAGAAAATTAGGTATCTTTTCTAGAGAAGTGGCAGGCTCATTTACTATGTCATTCTCATCTATCTGTAGGATAGTGTAATTCATATTGATGAGATTAAGGATGTGGGTCTCAAAATGATGGAGGGCTAGAGACTCTACTCTAATTTCAGCCTTGGTTCCATGTCTCATTCCAAAAATCATGTATGATCAATTAGAAGATATGTAATCACCTAAAAGTGCAGTGAAGTCTCTTGAAAGACAAATAGAAAACTGTGGCTTGACCTTAGCAAATGATATATCTTGAGTCATAGTACAACTAGGGCATGCATGCAAGGCCATTTAAAAATCCTTAAGGATCCCTTTATTATTGATAGTACTACCATCTAGCTATAAAACATCCCTAACAATGGGCTCATATTTCATTCCTAAAGCATCAACAACACACTTAGGCATCACTGAACTACTAGCCCCTAAATCAATCATGCAATTGTGGACTAGTTTATCTCCTAAAATCATAGAAACATAAAATGGAAGAGGTCTAACATTTTTACTTATTTCTACCTCCCTTGATGGTTGTACTAGGCTTGTGACACTTTCCATGCTAGGTGGTTGATCCTTTGGTTCAATATTTTCCAATTCTTGTTGTAGCAGCCTCTTTTGTATGGGTATAGTAGCAAGAGCATGCCACGTGGAAAAATTCACATTTTTCTTCTTTATCTACTCTACCAAATTGAATGAGGCATTAGGTGCTCTAGTAGAAGCCTTTGGAGCTACATGTGTAGGAGTTTGAGTTGGAATAAATTGAGGGCCATTAATATCTCCTCTTCTATTATTTTGTCTTTGTTGTTGAGGAACATTGGATTGGTCATTTTCCACTTGTATGTGAGGTCCTACATTTAATGTTGAAGCTTAATTAGGAGGAGGAGGGGTATCATCTTCAATAGCTCTCCTTTTACCCCTAGTATTCTAAGCAATGGAGTCTTGGTTTACATTACAATGTTCCTCCACTTGATGATTCATAAAGGGTTAACCGCCCTCTCTTTGCATATGTGAGGTATCCTTGGGTTGGCTTTCATTATATGACTATCCTACTACAAGCTCCTAAATTTCAAAGCTAAATAGAATTCATCCTTTTGACACATTCAATAGGCATAATAGTAGTTGTAGGAGGAGCAAAAGTCTTGGGCTTGAGTCATATTCTTTTGAGGGACTATGGACCTACTTTGATTTACATTTGAATTAGAGGCATAATTGTTTTTCCTCTCTAATAAAAAGAAGTATTCCCATAATTATGATTTGGAGGCCTACCATTATTCAAAGTTTGATATTTAAGTTGAGGAGCCTTATTACCTTGAGCTTTTTGTCTCTCCAAAGTCACCAATTTGTTGCTCACCTTCTGCATCATAGATAAGCTATCATCCAACTTCTTCTCTCAGCCTTGCAATATTTTATCTATGTTCAACATCATAGCCTACATCATCTCCTTGATTTCATCCATTCCATTTGATGATGTGGAATCTTGAGGGGCTAGAGCAAGGGGTTGTGATATGGAAGTGTTGGGAATAGGGACTATTGTTGGTTGGTAAATTTGAGATATCAAGGAAGCAAGGCATAAGAGGCCTTGGAGCTAGCTTTCCTCCTTGTAGCAAAGTGTTTTCTACCCTTATTTCTATTTCATAAGCATCAAGTAAGGTATCTCCTCCCATGGTTTGGATTGTAGTGGCAATATCGCTATTAAAAGCTGTGAGGTAATGTAAAAAGGCATACTAGGGGTAGGCTTCACTAAAGTAGGTATTCTATCACATGTCTTCTAAAATATGTAGTTGAAATCAGCCATACATTCATGGGGGGATCTTTTTATGGTAGTTAGCTATTCTAAAAGTGACAAATAGTCACTTTTGTCTTCAAAATTTTTACATAGTCCTACTCCTCACTCATCCCAATCCATTATAGAACCATGTGATAGACCCCAGTACCATTGTAGGGCTCTTCATTTTAAAGATGAAGTTAAGATTCTAATAGCCACATCATCTTCTGTAATACCATGGATATTGCAGACATTTGCAACCTCTTGAATGTGTTCTAAGGGAGAGATAGAAGTTTCAATAGTCAATTTAGGTATAATTTTAAGTGTAGATATTGGTATTTCATGTCTTTGGGCTAATAAAAGTGGACTTCCACCATTAAAGGTGACAAAGGTATGAGCTCTAGCTATATAAGAAAGTGGTCTCTTAGTGTGAGCAGATGGATTTCTAGGTTGAGATCTCACAATAGAAGTAGAGATTGAGCTTGCAGGGGTATGTATTTCCTCTGTACTCCTAACTAGTGATAAAGATAATCTAGTATTCCTTCTTATAGGATTGAAAAATAAAAGCTCTTGATACTAAAGCTTACCTCTAGAAGATGCCTTTGTTTCAGCTTTGGGAATGAATCACTGCGACTAGGTCTGAAACCAGATGTATTTGAAGCTTGGATTCACCAAGTACTTGAGAATGAGCCTCATGAAGGCTTGAATACTAAATATTAGTATTATCTCTTTAGCATAATCATGAAATTATCTTCTTCTTGAAACTAGTAGACTTGAAGTCTTCTTATTACAGAGTCCCACTGGGTGTGCCAAAAACTGTTGTCACAAAATTTTGCACCCTTGTTTGAAGTTTTTACCTAAGGATAACCTTGTGAAACATGGAAATAATCTCCAAGTTGTGGAGCTTGAACTGTGAGGTTGAGTCTCTAGAGAAGATTAGCTTCCTTTACTATCAGGATGCACCTAACTACACTTGGAGAGGAAAAGGGAGAAGGAATGTATGAAAGAAAATCTACCTACCTAAGGGGGTGATGCACCAAAATAGAGTGTTTGATCTTATCTCTACCCATAAATGCATAGTTAACTAGTTATAACCTCAAAGGATACAGATTCAGACTTTTCTTAATTCAACAACCACATGTAGATCAAACAACAAAAGAATGCTATAGAAAGAAATTTCACATAATATCATTTGAATGCAAAAATAGATATAATCATGAAAATCATATAATATAGACAAGAGCATTAACCATAGGTAAAAAAAATCTTGCATAGTGTGTTAATGGTTAAAAGAGACTTAATAAAGGATTACAATGGCTCCGAGGCATGAGAAATTATAGTAGTATGCATAGAAGCAATACTAGAGAATTAGAGAAAGATCAACCTTTCACAAAAAATTACAAAATCTATCTTTTTAGCTTAGATATAACTGAGATATTTCTAAGTTACTCCACAACCACTTCCATAAAGTGCTTAGAGAATAATCAAGATGATCCAAATAATTGATTTGATTTGATACACTTGTAGAGATATGAAAATCATGGAAACCATGACTGGAGAAAACCTTGAAGTGATGGAATTAGTGCCAATCAATGCTAAAACTCCTCAAAATGGATGATCAAAGGGTGTGAAGAGTGTCATTTTCATCCTTTAAAACCTAGCATTATTTTGGAGTGGTTGTGATCGATCAAAAAGATTAGATTGTGCAAGAACACCCAATTTTCCTTCATTTTTGACTTACAAATCAACAAGGTCAATATTCAAACAAAGTCTTGCAACCAAGATGAGCTACATGGACCAATAGCATTATTTATTTTTTCCACCTCACAAGGTCTTCACAAGTTTGACTACCCCATTTCTCAAATAACCACACCACCTTCTAAAACTTGACTATGATGGCTTTATGAAATTGACAACTTAATCATTGTTGCAAACCACTACTCTCCACCTAAGCCCACAAGGACATGTGTCATAACTTTTCTTCCCTACATTTTCATAAAATCTAACAAAATATAGAATATGGGAAACTGATAATCAATAGAATTCTAACCATATTCCATCTTACATCGACATGTTAGCATAGTCAAAATATGGCTCACAAAAAAGAAGCAAGGCCCCACCTTAGACCCATGGAAAAATTTCACTTCCTTGCATTTATTAAACATTGGGGAATTCCAAAATGTGGGAACGAAACTACCATATATCTGTGGGAGATTTAATAGTTGGAGAAAGTTGCAGGGGCTGAAAAAATAAACTTAGGAAACTATAAAAATATTATAAGGTTTTTAGTTTATTTATTTTGTATTTCCATTACATTATTTAATATTAAAGGTGGGACGTGACCATTTAACATTTGAATTCAAATATGGCAATTTTGGTGGGAAGGTAAATTTGGCCAATAGGTAGACTTGATATTCTTTGACAAATCTCTTTACTGAGCTTCAAACTTCATTGTATATTTTGTAAATCCTTTCACAAGGTGGACCTAGTAGTCCTTATTGCTTCGAATATGGAAAATCATTAGAAGTGATCATTTGTAAGCCTTAACTAGCCAACTGTATACTACGGTATAAAGCTTGTGGGTATCATCCCCACCATGGTTTTACTTTCTCTTTGGAAGGTTTGAGGGTCACCATATCTTGTTTCAAAGTGTTATGAATATTTTACTACTTTCATTATTTCATGCATGTAATTAGAAAAAAAATATTTTATGAAGGATTAATTGGTGAAATAAGTCAAAGTTTCATTGATTCCTGATTCACCCTCCCTTCTCAATAGCCTTGCCTACCTCATATTTCCAACATGTAATTCCTTCTTAAACATGGGTTTAGCTTCAATCAGTTTATGGAATGTTATTTTGAAACACTTAACCTTTGGTGAGTTTATTTTATTGTCCATCAATTAGATTAAAATCAATGATAGGTGTATCCTCACATTCTAAAGTTGTGCAAGGTTTTAAAAATGTGGGGGAGCAAGGTGATGACACCTATCCCAATGAGTCCCACCATTTCTTTGGTCTTAAAGAAGTGAATCATCCAAGTTCCTAATCATTGATCATATGAAGATTGATGCCTAACACATCCCCACATTCTAAAGATGTCTTAATTTAACTAATATAGTGAAGAGAGAGGCTACCATGTGTACAAAGTGGGACCGAGTTCCAGTTAGTGGACTACAAAAAGAATTATAAGAGAGAGTGAAAGATTGGCATTCTCTAAATGGTATGAAATGCTAACAAGGATAGATGAAGGTAAATTTTATTGAGTTGTCGATTAGATTAAGATTGATGCTTATTGCATCTCTACATTCTAAAACTCTTTGAAGTTTAACAAAAGTGGGGAAGCGAAGTTGTGACATGTGGACATGGTGGGGTTAGCCTCTTTGTGGATTTCCAAGTAATGTTGAGTTGGATAATGTACCAAATTTTTTTGTCCTAATTTTCCAAAGGTATAGTGTGTAATCAAAGGTGGATGCTGATTTGGATCAGTGGACTCAAAATTTTAAAGTAAATACAGTAATAACAAGGATTACTAGTGATCATTGATCAAAGATGATAAATGATTGTTAGTTCCTTAGATTTTAAAGATGTTCAAAGTTTATTTAATGTGGGGAAGTGAGAGGTTGACATGTGTCTAACTTTTCAAAAAAATAATGCAGCTTTTATATATTTAAAGCTTGATCATCTAATTTTGCATAAATTAATGGCTAGTTTTCAAATTTTGTAGGGAAGGTTGAAATATAACCATTAAAGCATTAATTATGATCAATTCAAGTTTGTGTTAAGACAACAACCATAAAAATTTTAATTCCTCTTATTATTGAGTACCACATAATAGAGTTTTCAGAGTGCAAATTACATTTTCTTAAAGCTACAAATTATTGCAAATGGAGTTTTTAGTGAAGCAAATAGTTTGTCTGCTTAAGTGCTAAAAAAATTTGGTTAATTGAGATATTGTAGTTGTAATTGAGATAGTATAGATAAGATACCTCCATGAAGTGATTTTTTAGGAAAGGTAGATTACTAGCTGAGAGTTGTGCATGATGATTTTCTTGAACAATTACCACAATCTACTAATGAGTGTGCTAAAGGAAAAAAATGAATTCTAAAAAACCCTAGGTTATTGGTCAAGGAGGGTTTCTATGACAAGGAAAATGGGTTTAGAGATGCCCAAACATTTTCTAGATGTTTAGAGCTTTTCCACAAATGGTTTTCGTAGAGAAAACTCGATCCTCTAAATAATGTATGGGAGTTTGATATTGGAAAGCTAGTTGTTCCAAGTATTTTCTTTGATGATGACTTACTAGCAATGATAGTAATAAAATATGACCATGTATCAAGGATGGTCAATAATCATGTTGGTGATAATCTCTTTAGGGTTTCACAAGAGCTAATTATGGAACTTTTTAGGTTTAACCCTAATCATGTAGTACATGTGAAAATTGATATGGAGGATTTTCAAGCAAGATATGATGCATAGAAGGTGTACCTAAGGAGAGGTTCATTGCAGAAAAATTTTATTAATATAGGTGAATTTCCATTGGTGACTGCAAATACCCTAGAGCCATTGTTAAGGAAATATTTCAATCCTAGGGCTCAAGCATTCTATTTTTCTCACTACAAAATATTTGGAATGGATGAACAAGATTGAATCCAAGGATTTATTGCTTTTATCATTGCTCAAACATTGCAATATGGCATGAGCTCAATTTTTTTTATTTTGCTACATATTTAACAGAAGAAATCCATGATGGATTAATAGGCATAAACAAGGCTAAAATTGTAAAACCATTCTACTGGTACTTAATGTTGATATACATGTGTTTATACAAGGGTGTTGCCTTTTTCTCCAAAGAGATGAAGATGGAGCTAGAGAAATAGAAGTTGCATGCTCATTTGTGGAGCAAAGATATGACTTGGGAATTCATTGATGCTAGTTTTGTCAAATTTGACAGATATTTTGCTTCCAAGCTAAGGCTTCCATTGTTTGGAGATAACCTTAGAATACCTCATTCCTTGCTAGAATCAACTAGACTAAAGGATCATGCCAAAGGACTAAAGGTGAGCTATAATTGGGGAAACATTATCCCATTTTTAGTTTCTATTGTGTTCAGAGAGTATGGTTTCTTAAGGAAACCACATGTGCTACCATATCAAGTACCTTTAAAGGTAGGGATTGCAAAATTCTTATGGAAAATAGGAGGGTTAGAAGAAAATGAACTTTTAGAAAGATCTAAAGGTACTTTCTTCCCTCAGATTATTGTTCTCCACAATTTTGTTTTTTTCAAGAAGGGTTGGAGGCAATTAGAAAAATTTTTAGACAAATACTAGATTGCCTAGTCCCATTCTTGTTTTATAGATCCTAAAGGCTTCTATGATATGTTTAAGAGCTAAATCACATTAACATATTGTTTATTTTCCTAAAGATATAATTATTAATCAGTTTTCACTACAAGAGAAAGAGGTTAGAAAAGAAAAATGGAAAGTGTGCAGTAGGGTTCTTGAATTTGTTAATGCTTTTGAGCCAAAGTATAATCCCCTTGATGATAAGAAATATTGGGGTGCCAAAATGGATATACTTATGAGAGATTTTGTTGGGTTTATGCAAACCTTAGATAAAAAGAAAGTAATTTTGACCCAAACTTATCTAGATAAGACAATTCATATAGAAAATATGTTGGCTAGCAGAGAAATCATAAAATCAGGCTAGTACACATTGCAACAGAGAGTTGGTCATGTTTTAGCAAGAAATATTTAGATTATGCCTCTATATAAAAGACAACTATTAGAGAGTCTACCTACTGCACTTGTTGCAGAGAAGTGGAAGTTAGAGCAAGGTTCCTCTTCCAATATTGAAGAGTATTCTCCCTCACATACCCCTATCTAAATAGATGATGAAGACTCCTTAAGGGAGAAATTGAAGCAGATGGGAGATCAAAGGAATATTATTATAACTATTGTAGAAAAAGAGAAAGAATCACCTAAAGAGCCTCCCATGCCATCATTAGCCCTTACTATAGGATATTTTTAAGGTTAAGAAATTGACCCTATCATGGAATAGGCATCTAATAAGTTTTTGGATGATGAAATATTTGTAAAATCTAGAGCATTTACTCAATTTTTGTGGAGAAGTAATATTAGCAATTTTGAGGCAAAGTGTAAGAAAATTAAAATAGAGCAACTTGATAGGAAAGAATCTAAAATTGAAGAAGACGTCAAGTCTAGCATCATAGAAGAGTTTGAACAAATAACCCATCAAGGAGAAGGAAACTGCTAAAGGATACAGGGGTCATGATATTACTAGAATGGGGCATTAATAATGCATGGTTTTGGATGTAGTTAGAACGAAAAAAATCACTCAAGTGAAAATTGAGGAGGAAGTTTGGCAAGCTCATAAAGGGTTGAAATATAGTGATGATCATCAAGATTTGGTCATATGGTATTTCCAAAAGAGAGACAAGGCTAGGATTCAAGAAGTCTCAAACTTTGAGCACAGAGGCAATCTCATGGTTTATAAGGCAGTAGAAGTAGATAGTGACAAAGTGGCCCAAATGACCAAAGAAATGGCTGATTTTGGAGTTGTGGCTGCCAAGGATAAAAATAAGTTCTTGGAATTAAATAATAGATTTGGAAGTTATTAGATGCATATGAGGAAAGAATGAGGAAGATATACCAATTGGATGGTACAATTTCTTAAATGGAGAAACAATTTCGAAAAAGAAACATAGACACACAACCTAGTCTTCTTAGGATTGCTTATCCTCCTCCTCCAGTACCACCTTTCAATACCATCCCAATTGTAGAAATTCCTCATACCCCTTAACAGCCACAAATGTACATAGTTGAGGAACTTGAAGATGAAAAGGAAAAATGATGGTCATTGCATGTATAATTGGGCATTAAGCATGAAGATAGAATCAGGGATACAATTTCGTATCTAGTGGACAAAGTAGATTGGCCCTTATTTTATTTAGAATTGTCAAAATCAGTAGAGATATTGAATGAGTTAATAAATAATGAGGCAGCATTAAGGCCAATTTTGGACAAATGGATTAGTAGGGATGATCTCATCACAACCCTTTTTTGTCATGTGATTAGATTTTCTAATGAATGAGTTGAAAGAACTTCTAACTAGGATACTAATCTCTTTGAATTTGATCACAAGAGAAATTTGTTATAGAGAAAAATTAAAAATATGTTTCCTGAAATACCTTGGTAAAAATTTTGATCTATTTCTACATGTACTTAAGGGTGTGGGTCAGATAAGAGAAAAGGAGGAATAGGCTAAAGAATTGAATGAATTAATGAGCATCAAGCTTAATACATTTTTCAATGATAAAAAATATATTTGATTTTCCAAAACTCTAGAGGAAGTGGTACAAGTAAAATTAATTTTTTATTATTTTAAAAAGGATTTTGAAGAAATAAGGAGAATTGGAAGAAGTGTCTTGAGAAAGGAGCAATAAATATTGAATTTCAATTGGCCTAATGATACACCTTTTAACAAGTGGGTAGCTGATTATGCTCCAACAACATAGTTGTTGCAAGAAGTAGTTGAAGGAGAAAACATAGAAAAAGTTTTTGCTATTGAAATGGTGTAGTTAGTTGATGTATAAGTATAAATAGAGGGAATAGATGAAGAACAACCAGTTACAACTATGGATATGGTAGTTCAAACTAATGATATGGCAATGGACCAATCAATTTTCATAAACATCTAGATCACAAAACCTGATACATCAAGTGTAAGCCGTGTAGTCGCATAGCTGCAAGAATAAGAAATGCAATAGAGCCAATCACCAAATGTAGTGCATCACCAAGTAGTTGTTACAACAAAATTAATCCTTCCACAAAAAGATCAATGACAAGGACCTTATGTTGCAAAGATACAAGAAAGTGCCAAAGTTTTGTCTTGTTATGATAGTGACAACTTTTGTACTTTTTAAAATCTTTTTGTTTGTAAGGACAAATTTCCTTTTTTGTCTATGCATGTAGCTTGTTGCATCTCACACTATATAAGCAAGTTCTCAAGGCTAGAAGAATGTTGGAAGTCTGTATATTTTTAGTAATATATTATTTTGCAGTCAATATAGAGAGTCTTTGTGTCAACTCTATGATGTATACATTTTTGTAAATCTAACAATACAAATGAACCTTGAATAAAAAACTATCATATCTTGAGTTGTTTTGAGTTTACACTAGTAATGTTTTATTTTCAAAGAAGATAAATACAAAGGAATGTTATGCAACATCTGTGTCTTTGAATTTTGTCTCCTATTTTATATGTCTAAAATTTTGGGAATGAATGAATAGGGTTCTTTTAGTTTAATGAAGCTTGGATGGGTTATATATATTTTCATTTATTTCTTTTAATTCAAGGAGTTAAGTAAATGCTTTCATTGAATTGATAGGGTTTCTAGGTGTATGGTAGGGATATTCATAAGAATGAAATTTATAGTTAACTATTGATAATCTCAATTGTAATGCAATTGAATATGTTAAGTCTTTACTGGTGTGACTATATTTAACAATGGATAAGGCATTGATCATCAATTTAGATGGAAATTGATAAGTTCATATGGTTGCACAAAGCATAGTTTAAAAAAAATTAATCTTTACTTTTTCGTATGAAGAATTAAACTATTGTTCATTGCTTATTTGTAATAGTGTCCCTCTAAATTATAGTTAGATGTTGTAATCAAGGATTTCTTATAAATCTAAGAAGAATTGTGACCATTTTTTTCTATAAGGCATATATCAGAAGATGAAAGTGCAAGTGAGGGATTTTTGAAGAAATTATCCAATCATTTCATCCCTAAGGTGCACCCATCTTGGCCATACAGAGCTTAAAGTATAGAGTTTCCTTGTGATTCTATTGAAGTTGGTCTAGATCTGAAGAAAATCCTATTGAATATGGGATCTACCTAGTCCTTAGGCTCATTTTTGTCTTCTACATCCTGGTACTAGGTCATTTGCAACCTAGTAGTTTTCAAACACCAACAGTCCAATTGAGCCTTTGTATTCCACTTAATTTTATCCTTGGAGGTAGTATAGAAGGTTTTGACCTTATCTATTATCAGATAGGCAATGACCATGTGAATAAAATCATGTGTAATCTAAATTAGTTCATCCAGCCACATCTTCATGTTGTGTACTCAACTTAGCACAATTTGAATCCAATCTTCTTTGAAAAACCTTTAGGAATTAAAGGGCATGAGTTAGACACTCTCAAAATGTTTGAATTTATCATTCAAATTCCCATCATCACATAGATACTCATATTCTTCCCTTAGCTCATAATCACAAATATCTATAATCTTAGAATGATAGAATGAACAAATATCATTGACTAGTAAAACCATAGATGGAAAGAAATATAATGCACCTACCTCATCCATCTATGATGTATCTTTCAGATATAATGTTTTCTTTGGCTTCTTGCATGCTTCAGTTCTAATTAATTTCACATCATTTGACTTGGATTTCTTCTTCATAGATGCAGATCTTGAATCCATTGTTACAAACTAGGGTTATGGTAAATGGATACTCATGATTCACTCTTTAATTTTCCTTTTTCACTTTAATTATTGCATGGATTAAACCACACAATCATTTTGCACTCAATCACTAGCCCAAGTTGATTTAATTTTCCATGTTACTCTTAAGAATGCAAGGTATCTAAATAAATTAGTTTTACCTTATTTATGCTAAAAGTTTCCTTTAATGTGCTTTATGGTATATTAAAGGCTCTTTACAATGTACTCAATCACCATCTACAACTTGTTCATGTCATCTTTCATCACGTACTTGATTAGCACTAAGTTTCTGGAAATAGATTTTTATAATCCATAGATGTTGTCATATAATTTCTAGGATTTGATTATGTATGTATTTTTATCATCAATATTTTGAATCACACTCTACGATCCATCATCAAGATGAGAAAAGCTTAAAGGATTTAGTAGTTTCACAAATAACTTAGAATGTATCTATTTACATTAAGGAATTGTAATTTTAGGGTTACAATAGTTTTAAAATGATTCACCTACCACTAGACATGAGTCATTAATGTTTTCAATTTGTCATACAAAAATCACTTTTTGTCCTTCATCATATGATCTAAAGGTGATGCATGATATTTGATGTGTAGGAGCATCACAGGTTGCCTTGATATCATGCTCATCTTTGTTCATTTTTCTTATTAGTGCCAAGGTCCAATAATTGTCGAGCTATAGTTACTACCAAGTTCAGTGTTGGACAAGTTGTTTAGTGTTGGTTGAGTACTTTGGTGGCTGAGTGTGTTAGGATTAAACCTCACGAAAAAAAAAACTACATACAAATATAACCTATATCATAAAATAATAGATCACGTAGAAAAGAACACAAGACACCAAGATTTAACATAATTCACCCAATCCCTAGGCTACATCCACCAAATAGCAAGTCTAATATTATTACAATCCAGTGATTACAATTTGTAATCAGTTACTACTCAATACCACTGCAAGAACCAATTTTTGCATCACACCTTATGAAAATGCCTAACCCTAAATCCTTTTATACAAGTAATTTTATGCCACTTTAGGGTTACAACATGTCGGCCATATATCAACCACAATGTTGGCCACAGTCCAAATTTTTTTATAAAGTATGTACAGTACTTCTCTGATTAGTCACCACAAACTAACAATCTCCCACTTGGGGACTAATTAAACTCCACACTAGACAACAATCTCCCACTTGAAGATTGATCTTGTAGTAATACCGCTACCACATGGGGCTCCCACTAGATCAAACCACCTTGGACTTTGTTGTTCTTTTATTCCTGTGCAGTCTAGAAGACCAACCAAAGCTGAAGAGAAACTTAGCTTCTCTCTTGTTACTACCTTTGTAAACATATCCACTAGATTATCATCTATATGTATCTTATCCAACTTTAATTTTCCATCATCCAAAACTAACCGAATGAAATGGTACTTCAACTATATGTGTTTTGTCTTTGAATGTAGAGTTGAATTGTTTGCAAGATGAATGACACTCTAGCTATCTATAAACAAATAATTATCCCTTTGAGGGTGTTCCAATTCTTCCAATATGAACTGAAGTCATATCATCTCCTTAGCTACCTTTGTAGAAGCAATGTACTCTACCTCTTTAGTGGATAAAGAATTAACCTTCTATAACCTAGAAACCTAGCTCATGGCTACCCCACCAATAGTAAATACATAGACTATAGTACTCCACCTAGCATTAGTATCAGCTGCAACTTTGAGTCAACATAGCCCTATAAGTTAGTAGTAGAGCCCCAAAAGTGTAAACACTTATTGGATGTTCCTCTCAAATATTTTAGAATCCATTTGACTATATTCCAATGCTCAATTTCTAGATGACTCATATACCTACTAATAACTCCCACTACATGTGTAATTTCTGGCTTAGTACATACAATAGCATACATCAAGCTTCCTATAACTAAAGCATAGGGTACCTTTGACATCTTATCCTCCTCTTCTTGTATCTTTGGACACATCTCCTTAGTCAACTTCAAATGACTAGGTAAAGGTGTGCTAACAACTTTAGCTTTCTCCATAGAGAAACATTGCAACAACTTCTCAACATAATCAACCTGAGATAGTGTTAATTTCTTGTTCTTCCTATCTCTACAAATTTTTATACCAAGGATTTTTTTTCTACCCCAAAATCCTTCATAGCAAATGCATGTGCTAACTAGCATTTTAGCCCCTTAATGTGATCGATATTAGACCTAGCTACAAGCATATCATCAACATATAAATATTAAATAATGTAGCTATCATCATCCAATCTCTTAAAATAAACACAATGATCTAAATGACACCTACTATCTCCATGCTCATGAATAAAACTGTCCAATTTTAGATACCATTGCCAAGGTGCTTGCTTTAAGCTAGATAAACTTTTCTTCAATCTACACACTAAGTTCTCCTTACCTTTGACCTCAAATCCCTATGGCTGAGCCATATATATCTCTTCATCCAAATCAACATGAAGGTTGTTTTAACATCAAGCTAGTCTAAATAAAAAAAATTAATAGCAACAATACTTAAAATAGTACAAATAGAAGTCATTTTAACAACAGGAGAGAATATCTCATAAAAATTCAATGCCTTTTTTATGTACAAATCCTTCTAGAACTAACCTAGCTTTAAATCTTTTCTTACCTTCATCTTCTTCTTTTAACCTACAAATTCATTTATTTTGTAAAGTCCTTTTACCTACAAGAACTTTTCATAAATTTCATGTCTTATTTTTCAACAAAGAGTCCATTTCATCTTTCATGGTAGATTCCTAATAAATCTTAGTATCCACCTACACAGCTTCATCATAACATTTAGGTTCACTAGCATCAGTAAGTAAAATAGAATACAAGGAAGGAGAAAATATTGTGAGAGGTCTAATTAGCCTTGTTGACCATCTAATATTCACTGGTGTGTGGTATTTGTTGTTGTGGTTTTTACACATCATGAGGAATAGCTGGAACATTACCTTTGGGAGTATCATCCAAAACTACATAATCATCTTCTTTCTTCTCATGTTGCTACAATAGATCTTTGTACAACACTTTCTCATCGAATATGACATCCCTACTTCTTACAGTTTTATGATTTTCAAAATTGAAAAGCTTATAACCAAATTCATTAATTCCATATCCAAAAAAAACACATTTCTTTGACTTAGCTTCCAACTTGGTTCTATTTTTAGAATCTATATGAGCAAAAGCTTCACAATTGAAGGTCTTCAGAAAAGAATAACTCACCTGCTTACCAATCCATGCTTCCTTTGAAATACCACAACCCAAAGGAGTAGAGGGACCTCTATTAATCAAATATATAATAGTATTGACAACCTCTACCCACATGTGTAAGGGCACCCTAGCATGTAACCTCATGCTCCTTGCACACTTTATTATAGTCTTGTTCATGTGTTCAGCCACTGCATTTTCATGTGGAGTTCTTGGAATATTTTTCTATCTATTAATACCATTAATGGAGCAATAAACTTCAAATTCATGACTACAGTACTCACCACTTTTATTAGATCTAAGACATTTTAATTTTGTACTAGTCTCATTTTCAACCAAGCATTTCCATTTCTTAATTATTTGAAAAACAAACATCCCATACTTTTTTAGTTGCATCATCAATAAACATAGCATAATAATGAGAGCCACCGAGGGAAGATACCTAAGATGGTCCCCATATATTTGTACGCACAAGCTCTAATTTCTCCCTTTTATTTTCCTTCCTAGTCTTCACAAAACTCACTCTCTTTTGTTTTTCATACACAATTTTCACATAAATCCATATTAACACATTTAAGACCTGGTAAAACTTCCTTTAAATAAAGTACTTTCATACATTTCTCACTCGTGTGCCCAAGTCTATTGTGCCACAATGTTATATCAAAACCTATAGTGGCTATTTGTTCTCCTTTCTCAACTGCAACAACTCTTCCTGAACATTCATTTCTCTTTGAAATAGTTAAAGTAGAAGGAACAATATGACTTGTACAAAGATATAAGGTGCCTACTTTCACAACTCTTGCTACTAAAAGGGAAACTTTTGAAACCTTCCATTTTTTATCATTAAAAGTAACTATACAACCCTTATCACCAAGTTTCCTTGCTAAAATTATTTTCCTACTCAACCTTGAAACATGTCTTACCTCATGCAGTAGCAATGATTCCTATTCTGGAACTTAATCATGACTTTTCTCTTTCCAAAAATCTAACAGGCTTCATTATCCCCCAAATAAACAAGCCCAAAATCCCCTTGGACATAATTAATGAAATAACATCTATGAGGTGTAGCATGAAATGAGGCACTAGAATCTAAAACCAAGGAATCATCAACACTTTCTAAAGACAGAAGCAAAGCATCCTCTTCAAATTTTTTACTTATCACATTTTCCTCCTTGTCTCCATTTGGTTTATCTCCTTCATTTTTCTTTCAAGTCCAACAATCTTTGTTTTTATGCCCTAGTTTCCCACAATACTAGCAGTCATTTGGTCCTCTCAATTGAGACCTCCTCCCTTTTGGCTTGCCTCTTGATTTTTCATGATTTTGAGAATTGTTTCCTCTCTCATTCATTTTGCCTCTTCTTTGTGTGTTTAAAGCACTTCTTGATGTAGACCCACCTAAGGATTTTGTATGATTTTCCTCACTTAAATAACACTAATCACATCATCATACTTTAGGGTATTAGATTTAGAAATAGAATTACTCATAGCCATTACCAAGCCATTCCAACTTTCAAGAAAAGAACACAAAATCAAGAGAGCCCTAATTTCTTTATCAAAATTAATACCCATAGAAGATAACTAGCTAGTAATAGTATTAAACTCATTTAAATGATCTATAACAAATCCACCTTTTTTCATTTTCATATTAAATAAATGCTTCATGAGAAATATTTTATTTGAAGTAGAGGGTTTTTCATACAATTTCTTTAGGGTTTCCATCAACTCTTCCATTATCTTCACTTTTGTAATATTAAATGCCACCGATGGTACCAAGCATAATAGAATATTTTCAAGTGCCTTTCTATCTAAAAGATCCTAGTCATCATTTGACATAGATCCCTAATTCTTGATTTTTCCTTCCAACAGCTTCCATAAATCCTTTTGATAGAGATAATCCTCTATTTTCATCTTCCATAACTAAAATTTATGCCCATTAAACTTTTCAACCCTTATCTTACCCTTGTCATCCATCACTCCCACTCAACCATGAGATTTTTCTATAGAGGATAACTAAAAAACAACCTTGCTCTGATACCACTTGTTAAGATTAAACCTTAGAAAGAAATAACAATTACATGCAAATATAACCAATATCAAAAAATAATAGATCACATAGAAAAGAACACAAAACACCAAGATTTAACATAGTTCATCTAATCCTTGGGCTATGTCCACCAAACAATAAGTCTAATATTATTATGATCCAGTGATTACAACCTGATTACAACCTGTAATCCCTTACAACTCAATACTACTACAAGAACCAATTTTCACATCATGCCTTATGAAAATTTCTAACCCTAATCCCTTCTATACAAGTAATTTTATGCCACTTTATGGTTACAACATGTCGGCCACATTTCAGCCATATGTCAGCCACAATGTCAGTCATGGTCCAAAATTTCTTATGAAGTATGTATAATGCTTCCTTGATTAGTCACCACAAACTAACAGAGTTTTCCTTCATGTGTTGAGTGAACCTGGCATATGTTGATACTAGTTCCTTTTTTGTTTGATTTTGTATATGATTGGTTCCTAGTGTGAGATGACTCATGTATTTAATTTGGGTCATGAATTTAATGTAAGGTTCTAGTCTTGGGATGTGTGTAGAACATTTTGAGGTTGTCCTTATATTATGTAATGATCTAGAATCTTTTATAAGAAATTTTGGCAAGTATAAAAAGGAGTATTTAGGTTTAGGTTAAAAAGAGGGAGAGTGGGATGAAGTCAAGGAAATTGAAAGAGTTGGGGTGGAGGATTGGTGAAAAATCTCGAGTCTAGAATTTCATAAATCTTGTTGGTTGCAACCTATAAGGCCTCATAGTTAGGAATGTTTACTAATAATAGTATGAATCTATAAGTTAATTTTTTTTCTTCTCTCCTTGGTGTTGCTCTTTTTTGTGTGCTTCTATTATGTTTACTCGACGAGGTGATTGGATACTTAGGTGTGCCTCTAGCCCTAGATTTTCATCCCTCCCTATGTCAAGGTGTATCAGAGCTTGAGGTTCTTCCTTGAGGAATTGGATCATGTAGAACCATGATTAATTTTGGTTGTAAGGTGGCACATTTACAAATCTTATCTATAACTAGTAGAGGTTACAATCTTGTAGGAACATGGATGTTGATGGTAAACAAGGTAAAGAAGAAGTTCCTCCCTATTGATTACCAACTTATTTTGTTGAGAAAGATGCAAAATTTGAGATAAAAAGATATGGCTTCGAAGAAATACATTGAGGAATTCTATAGATTAGACATCAAATTTGGACATGTGAATGATGAAGTGGAGAAAGTTACAAGGTACCTGAATGGATTGAGATCTAGAATCAAGACGAAACAAGTTTTTTGAAATTGGATAGTGTGGAAGAAGCCTATCAATATTCCTTGAAAGCTAAAGATATCTTGACAAAGAAGCATGAACAAAGGTAGTTTAGATCATATGGAGAAGGTGGTAGATATGATAATTATTCATAAGCTAAAGGGAAATTTGAATGTAAAACTAATGAGAAAGGTAAGATAGAGTGGAAGGGTGTTAGTTCTTATCGAGGAGGTACTAGTTAGTACCAAGGAAGATGCAATTCTTATTCTAGAGGTTTTTTTCATGGTAATTATTTCATATGTGGTAGAGAAGGAAATAAATCCTTTGAGTCTAGATACTTTGGTGAGAATGGACAAGGTAACAAAAATGTTGTGATTCAAGGATATGTTAAGGGTTCACTAAGTGGACCTGAGATTAGAGAAAACCTAATGGAAAGGATATCTATGTGTAATAAAAGGGCTAATGAGTAACCTATCCAAAGGAGAAGTATTTTCAAGACTAGATAAAAGATGGTTGGAAAATATTGCAAAGTGACTATTAATAGTGACAACTCACCAAATTTGGCATCAAAGGAGCTGGTTAAAATGTTATAGATGCAGAGGTTGAGACATCCTAAAGGATGAGCATAAGTTGTTGGTAAGTGAACAATGTGTTGTGAAATTCAAGATTGGAAACTATTTTGATGAAATATTATGTGATGTTATGCCTATGAATTGTTTTCATATTGTGTTGTGTAGACCTTGGTAGTATGATAGATATATTGTGCATAATGGTAGATTGGATCAATACACTCTTTCGGGTGAATGTGGTGAGGAAATTTTTTTTCCTTTGATTGAAGTTCCTAATGAAATAAATTGTACAACTATTAGATTTTGTATGGTTAATGGGAAATAATTTGAGAAAGAGATGAAAAAGAACCAAGTTTATTTTACTATAATTCCTGGAGGACCAAGTTGTAGTAGTAATGGTCAAGCACTAGAAGATGGTAGAGGATGAGTGATAGTAGAAACTGATTGTTTCAGCCCAGTGCAAATAAAAATTGGAAGGTTGTTGAATGAGTATAATGATATTATTGTTGAAGATATACATTATGGTTTACTACCAATAAGAAGTATAAGTCATTATATGGATCTAATTCCTAGAGATGGTTTTCAAAATAAAGAACCATATAGATTAACACCTATAGAGGATGAAGAACTTAATAGACAAGTGCAAGAGTTATTGCAAAAAGGTTTGACCAGGAAAAGCTTGAGTCTATGTACTATACCTAATATATTGAAACCTAAGAAGAATGGAGAATGAATAATATTTACTAATTCTTGAGTTATTAACAAGACCATGGTAAAATATAGGTTTCCTATGCTGAAGATGAATGATATAATGGATTATTTGAGTGGAGCAAAGCATTTTACCAAGATTAATCTAAAGCGTGGTTATCATCATATCAGAATCAGATAAGGTGATGAACAAAAGATTTATTTCAAAATAAAAGATGGTTTGTATGAGTGGTTGCTAATGTCCTTTGGTTTGACTAATGCATCTAATACTTTCATAAGGTTGATGAATGAGGTCTTAAAGATATTTTTGGGTAAGTTTTTGATTTCTTACTTGGATGATATTTTGATATTTAGTAAGACTAAGGAAGAAAATCTTTAGCATGTTAGGAATGTATTGTAGAGATTGAAAGAGGAGAAGTTGTTGATTAATTTGGAAAAGTGTTCATTTATGCAGGATGATATAGTGAATTTGGCATTTGTGATTCTAGGTGATGGTTTGAGAATGTATCCTAACAAGGTTAAAGTAATTTTGGAGTGACCTACACCCAAGAATGTGGGTGAGGTAAGATCATTTCAAAGTTTGTTAGTTTCTACATAAAGTTTATAAATAATTTCAATTCTATTTTTAATGTTATGAATAAGATGGTGAAGGGACATAAAAAGGATTTCAAGTGGACACATGGAAATGAAAAGATTCTTGAGACTTTGAAACAAAAGGTTGATAAGTTACATGTATTGGCTTTGCCTAATTTTATAAGGTATTTCAAATTGAGTTTGATGTAAGTGGTAGTGCAATAGGAGCTATGTTGAGTCAAGAAGGTAAACTTGTTGCTTTCTTTATTGAGAAGTTGAATGATGCTAAAAAGAAGTATTCTATGTAGGATCAATATTTTTATGCTAATGTTCAAGTCTTGAAAATGTGGAGACGTTATTTGTTTTCTAAAGAGTTTGTGTTGTATATTGATCATAAAGATTTACAATATTTGGGAATTTAGCATATGTTGAATTAGAGACATATGAAGTGGGTTGAATATTTGCAGAGTTTCATATTTGTGATAAAGCATAAAAGTGGAGTCACTAACTAAGTTGTAGATGCATTGAGCATAAGATGTTCTTTGTTGATTGAGATGAAGGTTGAAATTCTTGGTTTTGATGAGATGAAGGAGTTATATGATACCAACCCTAATTTTTTATGGCATGGAGAGAGTGTAGAGAATAAAATCTATCAAATCAATTGAGTAAGTATGATGATTATTTCATTCAAGAAGATATGGTGTTCAAAGGAATTTAGTTGTGTATACCAAGAAGTTATATGAGAGTTAATTTGACTAAGGAAAATCATTGTTATGGATTGGTTGGATAGTTTGAAATTGATAAGACATTGAGTTTCCTTAAGGATAAGTATTATTGAGAACATATTTATAAGGATCTTCATAAGTTTGTAAGGAGTTGTGGAATTGTTCAAGTTGCAAAAGGAGAAAGTCAAAATACTAGATTTTATACACCAATTTCTATTCTTGATAAACCTTGGAGTGACATTAGTATGGATGTTTTCCTTGGATTACCGAAGACAACAAGAGGGTATGATTCCATATTTGTTATTATGGATAGATTTTCTAAGATGATACATTTCATACCATGTGAGAATACATTAGATGTTGTGTATGTTAATGATATTTTATTCAAATACATTGTTAGATTGCATGGATTACCAAGAAGTATTAAGACATAGACAGCATATTTTTTGGTTACTTTTGGAGGACTTTGTGGAAGAAGATGGATACTAAGTTAAGGTTTAGTCCTACATTCCATCCACAGACATAGGTTGTGAATAGAATCTTGGGTAATTTGTTGACATGCTTAGTTGGAGATAAGATGATTCATTGGGATAACGTATTGGAACCAATTGAGTTTACATATAATAATTTTATGAATAAGATTACTAGAAAAATACCTTTTGAGATTGTTACTCAAATTCAACCTAGAGGTATGTCAGATTTGAGGGATGTTGGTGAAGAAAGGAGAAGCTATGAAGGGTAATTATTTTCCAATTTTATGAAGTCTTTGCATGAGGAAGTGAAGTTGAAGTTGGAACAAAGTAATCAAAAGTATAAGGAGAATGCTGATAAGTCTAGAAGATGTCATGTTTTTGAAGTTGATGATGAGGTGGTGGTTCATTTGAAGAAAGAGAAATTTCTAGTTGGAACATATAGTAAGCTAAAGATGAAAAATTTTGGACCTTGTAGGATCTTGAAGAAGTTTGACAATGGTAATGCACATGAAGTTGAGTTGCCTAATGACTTGGATATATCTCCTATATTCAATGTGGCTGAGTTGCATAAATATCATGAGTCATATGATGAAGACTTTATACCAAAGGACTATCCTAAGAAGAAAATTATAGAGATTGAATAGATATTGGATCAGAGAGTTGGTAAAATCACGAGAGGAAATTATTACTATGAATATTTGGTGAACTGGAAGAATAGACCAATTTAGGGTGCTACATGGGTTTCTCAATATGAGTTAGATTCTACTCAGGTTGTAACACCTTTAGGATTCAAGAGAATCATTTATTTCAACCCTAGTTATTTGATGTAGGAGCATCCTTCATTGCCTTGATATCATGCTCATCTTTGTTCATTTTTCTTATTAGTGTTGAGTTTTAGTGGTTGTTGAGTTGTAGTTGCTACCAAGTTCAGTGTTGACCAAGTTCTTTAGTGTTGGTCAAGTGCTTTCTTGGCCAAGTGTTCCTTCATATGTTGAGTTAACCTAATTTTTTTTGATACTCAATTTCTTCTTTGACCAAGTTTATCTTTGATTAGTTCCTAGTATGATCTGACTCATGTATTTATTTTGGGTCATAAATTTAATGTAAGGATCTTGTTTTGGGATGTTTGTAAACAATTTTGAGGTAAACCTTGTATTATTTAATGATCTAGAATCTTTTGTAAGTTGTTTTCACAAGTATAAATAGGGGTGTTTAGGTTTAGTTTAAAAAGGGGGAGAGTGGGGAGAAGTCAAGGAAACTAAAAGAGTTGGGATGAAGGATTTATGAAAAATCCCAAGTCTAGAATTTCATAAATCTTATTGGCCACATCCTAGAAGGCCTCACAATTGTGCATGTTTATTGATAATCTGATGAATCTATAAGTTGTTGCATTAAGATAATGGGTGTTGTACATATTGCATAACATTGTTATATTATATATATATTTTTTTATTATGTTATGCAATGTTACACCTAGATGGACGTGCAACATGTAAAGATTCCCATAGGGTATACTTGATGAGTTGTATTGTAACATTGTGATAATATTTCATCTAATTATTTAATATTGGGGAAAAGAATTAAATTTTTAATATTAAATGTGAGGTCAATGGGTTAGGTAGCACATGGTTTATGTAATTCCACTTGGTGGTTTTGTGGGACTTGCTACTATATAAGTAGCCATAGGGGTAGTTGTTGTATGAGAAGACAAAAGACAAAATGGGAAAGAGTCAAGTGAGACAAGGCTTGACATGTTAGCCAAGGGAGCATTTGTAAAGTTTGGAATCATGACATGAGATGTGTGGATTCATGCTTGTTCACATGGATTGCTTGATTGTGGCTATGACTTTGAAGGCTTCTATGGTTGTATTGCAATGATGTTTTTGCTAAATAATACATGGTGGTGGATGCTTTTGGAGGCTAGGTTTTTCCCACAATGAGGGCTTCTTAGGGTATATCTTGTGTCACAATTTTTTTTGGTATGTTGTCTATTCTCTTGCATGTAGATTTCAATTGCATGTTTATTTCAGATCTATTATGGGTTATGTGGAAATGGTTATATTTTTTGTTGCAAGTTTCCTTAGAAGTGGTATCAGAGCTATGGTACCCTAGATTGAATCCATGGGAATGCATGAGTGGATAAGAAAAGGGAAAGATATATGAGTTTTTATTGCAAATCTAAGGGTTTTGAATTTTTTGTTATAATGGGACATTGGTAGATTTTGAGCATGTGAAATTGTTGGACAAAAGGTTTTTTTGAATGTTTCATTTAAATGAGTGTTTTAGGGGGGAGTTGGCAGAAATGACCTCCTAGGTAAAAGAAAACCTCACCATTGGACTGGGGTCATTGTTTTCATAAATTTTGATGTATAATATGCCCTAGTTTGGCCTTGTTTAGAGGAAATGAAAGAGTTTTTTAGTTTTAGCCTGTGATGGCCATCAAATATAATCATGTTGGAATTTTTGTCACAAAAATAAATAAATGAATAAATAAATTGTGGTGAGAATGGTAAAATGCTAATTTAGAGCATTACAACTTGGTGTAGGTTTGGTTCTATGATTTTGAAATTTTGTCAAGTTTTAAGAGCATGAAAGTCAAATCTTATTCATTATGAGCACAAATTAGGGTATAACTTGGGCATAAGGAGTTGGATTTTAGACTTCAAGTAGTCAATGAAAAGCTTTTGAAGAGCTCTACACATTGGTTCATATTTGGTGTAGGTTTGACATGTTTTATTTGGTGATATATTGATTTGAATAGTTTATTTTATATATATATATATATATATATATATATATATATATATATATATATATATATATATATACTATGGTAACATTGTGAGTTTACGACATTATATATTTGGAGAATTAAGACTTGTTGTCATTATATACTCAGTTCATATTTCAGATTGGTCTCATGATAATATAGTTATTAGTGTTTGATTTAGATATGTATGATGACTTGTTGAGTCTACAAGTTGTGTAGTGTTGTAAGTGGTCTATACTTATAGGTTGCATTTATAGCTTGGTCATGGATTTTCTTTGCCCATTGATCTTTTATTATTGATGCACATTTATATTGGTGGCTTGGATTTTGGTGGTCTATGCCCTAAGTCACATGATCTATTAATTTTTCTTTATGTAGAAGGGATGAGATGTTGTTACTAGGCATAGTCATGGTGGAGGATTGTGGTTGACTATTTTATACGAGTAGGTTGAACATATTGAGAGTCAGATGCTTGGTTCATAGATGTGATCATGGTGTCATAGATTTTGGCATGACATGATTGGATATATAAGTACATCCTTAATGTTCATTAGTTTGGATTTCTGATTTGGTTATGGTGGTATATCTTCTTGGTTAAGGGTCATGGTTATTTTATTTTTTTTTAGGAGCTCATGATGTGTACTTTGAGTTCTTTGATGGTTTGATGCTTTGGTTGATTCTCATGGTTAGAGGATGGTTTTTCATGGATAGATTGGGTTCATGGTTTAGTGGGAGCTTATGATGGTGATAAGGTGATAGTGTAGGATTAGTTCCTGGTTGGGTTTGTTTCTCTTGGTTTGGAGATCTTGATTTCACTTGGTATTGGCACTTTGGTTGTGTATATAGACCTGGAGGCTCTTCATGTATGACATGGATTTTATGATGTCTAGCTGACTTGGTACCATGGTTGAGTGGAATTTTTTTTGGCATTGATATATTTATTGAGTGTTTACAGATGTTGGAGGTTTGTCTTAGATCTTGATGTTGTAGAAGCATCTTTGACATTTGCATGGTGCACTTGTTATCTTCATGTTGTGTGGAGATGTTTCTTTATGGTATGTGGAGATAGTTTTCTTCATGGTGTGTGGAGATGGTTGCAACTTGAGGACTCACAAGGTTTTTGGTAAAGGTGTGGTTTATGCTTTCATTTGGCATGTTATCCTTGGTGTTATGATGGTTTCATTATTATGTCATGGTATACTCTTGATACATTTTTAGATTTGTGACATGTTATGGTGTGTTCATATGGATCACATTATATCTTTGGTAGATATGGTTAGATCATGTTGTCATGTTTATGTTCCTGAGGCCATGGTTAGAAATTTGACATTGATCTTGGTTTAGTTTCTTTGCATTGAGTATATTGATCATAAGTTAGCATTGGTTATCTCTATTTGCATAATTTTTTATTATGTTGGTTGAGTTTCGGAGATGGTTTTATATTGGACATATTCTTTCGATTAGGAATGGTTTATGAGTTTGATCTTCTTGTTAGAGGATTACATCCATGATTAGTTATATGGTATAGTTTGGGTGTTGATGTGACTTCTTGGTTGGGCTTTTATGGAGGATATCATACTTGCACATTTACATCTAGAGGTGTGTGTAGAAGGGCATGATATAGGTTATGATTTGCATCATTTCTATTTGGCCTTGGTTATCTTCTTGGATATTTAGTTTTTCTTACATTGGATTTGAGATTGGTTAGAGATTGTGATCACTAGTTTGTGCTCATGTATGTCATGTGAGAGATGACATGGTTATTCCTTTATCCCTTTCCTCTATTAGTTGTGGAGAATTTGGGAGAGCATGGGAGATTTTGTATGAAAGTTATTGTGGATGTCCTTGAGACTACATGGATTCAATTCTTTGAGATGTTGTGAGTGGATTGGTTATAGATTTGACAATATCTTTTGCAGTGGGAGCTTCTTGGTATATATGTGGTAGGTATTGCTCTTGAGGCTTATGATTTCTGGTTACAGATTGGATATGTTGATGATGTGAGATTCACTTGGTATACCTTTGGAGGTATGGATAGTTTGATGGGTTTGACACTTGCTATGGGTGCTATTTTAGCTATGGATATTTTGACAACTATGGATACATGTGATTCCTTTGGATCATATTTTTGTGCTTGGCATTTCAGTTGGTACAATATTTTATGATCTTCTAATGCAACAAGTTGGGTGGTTTTCTCTTTGGATGGCTTTTATGTATGCCTGGTGATAGTGGCATAATAGGACATGAGATCATTCATGTTTGAAAAGCTAGATACTTTGATTTTGTTGCAAGTACTAGGATGGAGCACATGGTGTACTTTGATCCATTATGGTGGATGTCTTGGGAGGGATTGTTCCCTTGTTTATTTATGTGGCTATAGATTGACCCTATGTAATGTATACAACAAGTAGGATATTGTTGAGATAATGGGTGTTGCACACATTGCATAATATTATTATATTGTATTATTTTATTTTATTATGTAATGTTGCACTTAGATGGATGTGCAACATGTAAAAATTCCCATGGGATATACTTGATGAGTTTTATTGTAACATTGTGATAATATTTTGTGTAATTATTTAATATTGGGAAAAAGAATTAAATTTTCAATATTAATTGTGGGGTCAATGGGTTAGGTAGCACATGGTTTATGTAATTCCACTTGGTGGTTTTGTGGGACTTGCTACTATATAAGAAACCACAAGGGTAGTTGTTGTATGAGAAGATAGAAGACAATAAGGGAAAGATTCAAGTGGTACAAGGCTTGAAAGGTTAGCCAAGGGAGCATTTGTGAAGGTTGGAAGCATTGCGTGGGATGTGTGGATTCATTCTTGTTCACATGGATTGCTTGGTTATGGCTATGACTTTGAAGGCTTCCATGGTTGTATTACAATGGTGTTTTTGCTAAATAATACATGGTGATGGATACTTTTGGAGGCTATGTTTTTCCCTCAATGAGGGTTTCCCAGGCTATATCTTTTGTCACATTTTTTTGTGGGTATGTTGTCTATTCTCTTGCATGTGGATTTCAATTGCATGTTTATTTTAGATCTATTATGGGTTATGTGGAAATGGTTTTATTATTTGTTGCAATTTTCCTTACATGTTGTTGTTTCTTCTCTCCTTGTTGTTGTTCTTTTTTGTGTGCTTCTATTGTGTTTACTAAGCAAGGTGATTGGATAGTTAGGTGCTCCTCTAGCCCTAGCTTTTCATCCCTCCTTGCATTAATTTTGCAGTATACTTATTGATGAATCAATCTATCAGAATCATCAATCATCACAACATGACCTACCAGTTCAAACTAGGGAACAAATGTAGATTTTTTTATTTTCTTTCCTAACCCTTTTAGGATTTGTCTTAGCTTAATTTTTCTATGAGGTCTTACTAATGACAACTAATCTTGTGATGTCATCAAACTTGACTGCCTCTACTATTGTGCTCTTCCTTTTCCACATTTTGACAAATTCCTTCTCATATTTCTCTTTGTGTACAATTTTTCTCTTCCATTTTCCAATAGAGGACTTGTTGCTTTCTCTTCTAGTACTTCTACAATCTCTTGCTAGATGACCAGTCTTATGACACTTACGATATATCACTTTGGTACCTCTCCATGGTCTAATATTGTTCCTTTGGTTCATCTTTAACTTGATGTGAGTTTTTGGATGACCACCACTCCCACATGTAGTAAAAACCAGTGTGGGGAACTTGTCCCTTCTAGTGGTACTCCTTGATTTTGGAGACAATGAGTTAGATCTTTCTCTTGATCTACAATCCTAAGATCTATGAGCATATTTATTGTAGTAGAAGAAATGTCCATCTATTCTTTTCTGATTAAAATAAGATATGAAATTATATGTTATGTGACCATATAGGTGGCAATTATTATAGTAACCATCAAAATTAAACTGCTTGATAGGTGTTATCTACTTAAACCAACACATGTTTGATGTATGTCCCTACTTACCACTGTAATAACAGGTGGGTTTAGTATTTTTCTTAACTTTTGGGGATGCACTTCCTAAAATTTTGTAGTCTACGTTCTCTCCTCTTGAAGTCTCACCTCATTCAATATTTCTATCACATATGCAGCCAAGAGTGGTGGCAGTCTTGTTTCTCCTCTAAGATCATAGTTATTCATTGATCTTCTCTAAGATCTTGTTGAACTTTCTCAACTTCTCATTCCTTTCATTTATACTCCTTAACTCTTTAGTCAGCTACGTGAAATTCTTTATGTGAGGGTGACTATTCTCCTCTCCCATTTGCACTATATGTGCTTCATTTCTTCTTGCTTCTACTATAGCTTCATCTCTACCTAAGATGGAACAATCTTGTTCTTCTTAAGCTTTTCTCACTTCTCTTTCCATCTCTTCTTTATCTCTCTTCATTTGTGCAATAGTTTCCTTTAACCTTATTTTCAGCCATTAGATCAAATATGGTTTCTTTAGACTCCTTAAATCTATTGTGATCTTCTAGTTTCTATATAAGACTTCTTGGATTTTACTTAGTTTTTGCATTAGCTTCTTCCTTTTGGTCAAGGAATTTTTCATCTTGTTTCTCAAACCTTCAATATTATCAAGTTCTTCATTCAATTTATTCTATAATCAAAATATCTTCATTGGATCTTTCCTCAAGCTATCAAGATTCTTATTGATAGGGATTGAGTTATGATGCCAATTATTGGTCCCAAATGGTACTGAGAGGGGGATAAATTAGTACAATCTTTTCTATTGGTAAATTGAGCTATCATAGAGCATATTCCTACACCATTTGTCTTAGTAGTGATGAAACAATAAAATAAGTTAAATAAAATCATACAAAAATGCATACATCAAGTAACATAGTGATTTTATGCATGAAAACCCTCTTTGAGAGGATGAAAACAATGATGAATGTAATATACCCACTAGCCCTTACAATGTTGTGAAGGGTTTCTTGGTTAATAGCTATAGCTATTCCTTCTAGGAACATATCCTTTTAGGAATGTTTGTAACCTATTAGGATTACAAAAGCCTATCAAGGCTACCTAGTTAGAGGATTTACAGATCTCTTTTTGGGAGACACCTGTAAGAGGGTTTATAAAATCCTACTACTAAAGCTTTCCCTATTACAAGCTTACAAACAAATGCAAGGGTAGGAAACAAATCTAAGTAAAATGATTTATTGATAAGATTGTCTTGTTGTGTATTCTTGAAGATGCACTAATCTTCTTCCTTTCTTTTCTTTCCATGTGAGCCCTTCAGTCTCACCTATGTCACATTGCTTTGAACAAATTGTTTGTTGTTACACTATCCTTTGCAACTGTGTTCTTCACTAGTGCACACTTTGAATGACAATGCCAATATTGACTTGGTAGGAACAACAACAATAAAAAAAACCAATAACAACTTCTCAAATGAAGTCCAAGTGCCTTTATACACTTTGCATTGTCTATAAACATATACTTTAAACAAAACCCTTCTCAATTTAAAATTATAAATTTATGCTTAGTTTTTTTAGAGAAAGCCTATTGCACCTACTAGTAGGGTCCAAACTGGTAGCCCTTCCAGTTTGTGTGTAGCCTTTGTCCTAGCATCCTTCCACTGCTTCGTCCTATATTTGTGTCACATCAATTCTATTTGACCTTGTGTCTTGTCATATCCATTGTGAATCATCTTAGATGATGTGTGATCAACTAACCTTTGTGTATATCTGTTGGTTATTGCTAAGTCTATATTATCATATGCATGTATACCATTGCACTCTTCTACCAGTGTAAGTGGTACCTTGAATGCCATCATCTTTCATGATTGATTTCCAATGAATGGAAACACATTAGTGTGCTAATTTTTAGCCTTTCCAATTACACACTTCAAGCCAATGAGACTTGTAATTCCAACATAATTGACCCTTTTTGCATATATAATTGTTCATATTATAGTTCATTGTATACAAGAGATCTTTTTTGTTACTAGTTTATTGATCGTTGGTCTTTGGTTATACCTTCACCCTTCATTCCCACTAAGGAGGATACAATTTTGTGATTAAAGGAGAGAGAGATATTTGGAAAGGGCGCGAGAAGATATTTGTACACTAGTGTCATGGTAGGGTTGGGTAGGGGAATTTTTTTTAGAGGCTAAATTGAAAGGAAATCTATTGGAGGAAATATTGGAATCTTCTTGTATCTCTTAGTGGGGAATCCCTTGTGTCTTTTCATCATTGCTTTGTTTTGTGATTGTTACATGTAATACCTATTTAATTAGCTATAGATGTAGTATTTTGAATTGTATTGCTGAGGGTATCTAGTTTTTTGCTTCCATTCAATTAATCATGTTCCTAGTTCTATTCTAGCTATTTCATCTTCTACTAGAAATTCAACCATTTTAACTTGATGAGATAGTTTCTCTCTATATATGTACTAACTAATTTATATTAATATATGTTTGGATTTTGACCTTTTACCAATTTTATTATAAGAGATTGTATTACATTTCCATCAAATAATTATAAAAACTAAATTAGTTACACACACACACACATATAATGGGATACAACAAAATTACACTAAAGAAATATAATAATTATCATGATCATGGTCATGATGATGGATGAAACACTTTGTTGGTGAGCTTCCCACAAAACTTCCCTCACCGAACCATTGCACTCACAAGCTTGTGCTTGGCTAGGTTGTAGTGTTCACATAGTTGAATTTGTGAGGTGTTTAACAGCTTTAAAAGACTAGTCTACCAATCAAATACTACTACTAATAATAATGATAACTAGAAATTGCACCTCAGTGTGCAATAGGTATGCCATAGAGGTATGAAAGATCATTTAATTATTTCTCCCTTTGCATGTCTCCTCCTCTCATCTTATCTATATCTCCTTATGCCTTTATCCATATACCTTACCGTCTATATATAATTATATATTTTCCTCTTTATCACTCCCTCTCTATGTCACCATCTATATCTCCCTCAATCTCTTTCTATCTTTACCTCTTAATTTATCTATATCTCTTAATCTATTTTTCTCCTACCCTCGCACACTATATTAATCTCTACCTCTATTCTTTTCTCCCCCTCCATATCTAGACACATCTCCCTCTCTCTTTGTCCATCCAATCTTTTTATTATCTCCTCCCTATACTTTTAAATCTCTATATCTCCATATCTCTTCCACCTTCTTTATCTCTATCTTGTTACCTATCTATCCCTCTCTATCCCTATATAGCTCCCACATTCTCTCTTCATTATATGTTTATACTCTCTCTCTCTCTCTCTCTCCCCCTCCCCCTCCCCTTCATATTCCTCTTAGTTGTCAACATCCATCTCTCTACCTCTCTCTATCTCCTCACTCTCTCTTTCTCTTCCCTCTGCACATCTCCCTCTTTATATATGTGGTTATCCTTGTCCCCTTACCCCCTCCCCTTATCTTTGTAATACACATACATTGTGTATGCATGTAGTGCTTGCCCTTGTTTACATTTTTTTTTAGATACATTGTTGTTATCATGGACGAACTCTGTTAACTAGTTTTATGTTGAAGGTTAGTAGCATTTTTTTGAGACTATCAAATATTGTGTTATAGATTCAGTTGATATATGATGAGATTACTTAGACTCTACATTTCATATATGCATGATGATTATTAAATTATTTCTAGTTATTGATGATGATTAGTTAGATGGTTTATTATCACATGTGTTTTCTTATGGATACTTACCCCATACTTGCATGTGTATAGTGTGTGTGTTTGTTTCTTATTATATGGCATTTCTGATGTGGTTAAAGAAGGGAGTCGTAGTCACCTACTAGTCGGGATCTACACGATGCACCACTTCCTGCCATTACATGTTTAGCTTAGCATATATATATAATGTACATGCATAGAATTTATGTAGGTTGCAGGTATCAACTTCCCTAAATCACCAAGATGAGCATACCCTATCGCAATATCTCAATGGTAAGAGAGGGGACATAAATTCTCAAGTCCAAATCCTAAACCCTTAAACCATTTGTCCTAGAAAGGTAGGACAAGTATCCGAGATATTTTAACTTTTGAATGTGTTAGATGACATAATTTGTGATTTTAACCCTTTAGACTAATTTTGTATAGATTGTTCTATGATAGGTGTTCATATTTTATCTTGGAGATTTATGGTGAATTTTCTATTAATTAAGTCTAAAATTAAAAGATTTAATTAATTATTTAATTATTTTGGAAAAATTAATATAATATCATGATCTTTTGATATTTTGATTTTAATTAATTAAATGGGAATTAATTGAGAAAAGAATTAAATAAAAGAAATTAAAATTAATAATAAAAATAAAAATAATAAATAAATAATAATAATAGAAAAGATAAAAGAATTAAAATAAAAGTTATAAGTCTGCATAGGAGTAAACACACCTCTTGATTGCACATATGTCAACAACACAGGAGTTAGCACACAAATTAAAGCACATGGTGTCTACAACCTTGTGACTCATCTAGAAGGTTGGAAAAAGCTCGTGCATAGTTGTCAACGCTTATCTCATCCTCTACTTATTTCTAGAGATATTCTAGGTGCTTCTTGAGAGTTCTTTATATTCAAGCACTCTTAGAAGCTTAGGGAGCATGTTTGAAGGACCTGAGAACGTTGGAGAAGGAAGCAGCTTGCTCTGCAGATTCTAAGGTGAAGTGATTTAGCATCAGTGTCCAGGTAGACACTTGTGATTTTTGCATATGATATTTCGCTTCTTGCACTTCCTTTCTTCTTCGTGTCTTCTGAATGCTTTCTAAGGATTTCATGTGTTGAATATCTTGGTTGTATGCATTCTTGTCATGGGTAGTTAAATTTTTTAAATGAGCAATTTCCACATGCGTAGATCTAAGGAAACTATGGGGCTAGGGTTTTCAAATGCTTATGGACAAACCTATTAAAAAGAATTAATAGAGAACGATCATTATGGAGAGAATTTCTAATTTATAAAATTGGAAAGCCCTATTTGTTTAAAAAAAAATATGTTTATGCTCGCAGGCATTATTGTAAATGTTTTCTTTTTAATATATGCATATATGTTTATAAATTTTGCATATATATATAAATATAAATATACATACATACATACATACATACATACATACATACATATATACATACATACATACATACATACATACATACCTACGTACGTACGTATGTATGTATGTGTGTGTGTGTGTGTGTGTGTGTGTGTGTGTAAAATTTATCAACATATATGCATATATATATATATATATATGTATGTATGTATGTATGTATGTATGTATGTTAAAAAACACAACTGTTTATAAAAAATGACACAGTCATAAGCATTTTAATAAATCTATTTTAAAAGCGCATATGCAAAATGTTATTGAAACATTTATTAAAAAAAAAAAATGTAATGGGGGGGTGGGGGTTTCACCCCACCAAACCCCACTCCACCCTTTTATATATAAGCGTCGGCCCACGACTTGTTGATGTAGTCATACCTACGACTACGGTCGCAGGGCCAACTACGGCAATAGCTGTCAGTGCACGACACTGCCGTATATGATGGTGGCAGTGGCTTTAAAGCCTGCACCCATACTTCAAATTGCAGAGGTAGTACATTTGTTTTATAAATATATCATTTTAAAATATGATTTATATGCAATTCGGTTATTAATAGCATTTTGAATTTGTAATAATATTGTAAGTTTTATTAATAATTATATATATATATATATATATATATATATATATATATATATATATATATATATATATATATATATATATAATATATTAAATATGTGATTTAATAATGATTATAATATATATATATATATATATCCAGTATTTGACTTTAACATTGTTACTTTATAAATGTTATATGTTATTTTCATGTTGATAATTGTTAAATATGAATTATCGATTTAATAATAATTTGTTAATTATTGTTAAATTGAAAAGAGATTAAATTCATTAAAAATAATGAATATAGTATTGTAGATTTATTAATAAATATATTTTAAATTCAATTTTTTAGTATTCATTAACAAGTTATTATTAAATTATTAATTTGAATATTAATGGATTAGAAAATAGTTGATTTTTAATTTAAGAAATTATTGCTAAATTATTAATCGGCTGTTATCCATTGACTTGTTAACATAGTTATGTAATTATTAATTAATTTAATTAATGCTAGAATTAATTAAATTTAATTGATAATTAGGCTATACAACGAAGTTTTAATTGATTTGATTTAATTGAAAGTTGATAAGCCTTATCCTAATAATTTGAATAATGGGGAGCACTTCTTAGAGATAAGGAAGTTTTATCTAATCATTAATAACATTGATTTAAGTAAAACAAAGAGAATGATTTAATAAGTAAATAATTATCTTTTGATTACTTAGGGAATTATTCTATAACATAATCAAGGGAATAGATGGGCTGATTTGTAGATTAAACGAAGAACCTTATACACTTGAAGTATACTTGCAAACAGAAACTAAAACCTCCACACTTAATTCGATTATGTAACTCTAGCAAACCAAAAACATGTGCTTGCATTTTGTGTTTTCTCTATGCTTCTTGTTTTGGGTTTTTGGGTTGACTAATTTGTTGACCAGTTATAGGACATCTACCAGAGGCTCGGGGGTTATGATTGTGATATCATGATGATGTTTTTGATCTCAATCTTTTAAACTCAACCATGGTTATGTGATGGTATGCGAATTGATATTGTTTCTAGTCTTCTTGTGTAAGTTGTGATATATGTAACATTTTTATGAGTTATCGATCAGTTGTATTTGGATTACTTTCTGGTCACTTTGATGGAATTGAATTGTTTATCTAATCTTGATGATGTTGTGATGTGACATGTTTTGACTCGATCATTTTTGGAGTCTTTGATCAGTATTACTCTGAGATACATTTTGGTTGCTTGTTGAGAACCAATAGATATTGTGATAATCAGTGATACCTTTAGTTGCCAATAGAGAACTGTTGTAGTCATGATTTTCTATGGATGTTTTTTACTTGCTCATGGAGATTTGATGCTTTTGGATTATCTTTTGGTATTTTTCTAGTCGCTTGTATAGGACTGTGGTGATTTTGTGATTTATGGTTCCATGAGCTTAGGGTAGGTTATCTACATGTAGTGTCGAGAAGTGGCTTGCAATGGGGGTCAAGGCCCTAAGAGGCTACCAGGGTAACTCATTGTAAGTTATTTTAATAATTGAAAACATTACACCTAATACTAACTTAATGAACCTAATAAGATAATTGTTTGTTCTCGCCCATGCCTCGAGTGCTAGTACAGACCAGGATGGGAGTAGAGAGAACACTTGGTTGCGACCTTGCATTCCATAGTATGCCTCATTAGTATGAGAGGATACTAGTAGCCGCATAGGGATGACTAGGGTGCTAGGGTCTATAGAGAGACTACCAGGGTAACTCTAGTGTGATCCGTGCGATGACACTTTCCCGCTTGCATAGTAGGTTTCCTACATGTCTTTGTTGTGCCTCTGGGATTAGATGTCAGTTTGTGTTGAAACCTTTGAGTTAGTAAACCTTTAGGATTCCTGGTCTTAGAAAGTGTTTGTGCTATGTGATTTGATAACCTGTTTGGGACTTGAGATTATCTCCTCAGCGTAGTGGGAGTGGACCATTTAGGTTCCACACAGTCGGGTGGTAGTGCTTATTCACTCTTATCATTTGAGATCGGTCTGAGACACCATGGCTAATGCATTCTTTTTTGGCATCTATCTTCATTTTGTTCATAGATTATGATGGTGGACACGTATCCTTATATTGATGATTAGCATATGTTAGATGATGTTATCTTATGCTTTATTTTTCTTGATTAGATTTCTTTCTACATATGATGTAGTATATTTTAGAAGTGACATTCCTACTATGATAATACAGATGATCTCTTTGATAACATGGGATGTTACGCACAGAGGGATAGCTAGGGCCCACAATGGTCTAATGATGCTATTAACAGTTGGGAGGAACCATGCACTTAGTTAGTTATGTTTGTGATCTATGGTTATCTGTTACAATGGATGTTTATATCTTTTATGATGATGTATCATATATGACATGTGATTTCATTTACTTTATTGCATCATGGATCGAAATAGGATGATGTACTATATTTCACATATGTATATTCTTTTAAGCCTTTCATACCCTGTGACATGTATAGTGGATGATCGAGCAATCGAAAATGTAATTTAAGAATGTTGGACTTTTCATTATTATTTTATGTGGATGTAGTATTAGATGGAATCATTAATAGTTAAATTAGATGTGATTCAACATTAAGGGATCCATGAAGAATGTAACCTGTTATGTATGTCATGTTTACTTTCACTCGAATTGTTGCTATTGTTTCTGCTATCATGTGTATGATGTAGATGGATTTACTTTCATGTTTAAAAAAAAAAATAAAAAAATGCTACAAACTTAGTGAAATTTTAGGTTAATTCTTTGGATCCCTTGGTAGGGCATTACAATGCACCTGCCCCCTCACCCCTCTTCCCCCCCCTGTACACACACACACACACACACACACACACACACACACACACACACACAATCTATCTATCTTTCTATGTCCCTATAGCCCTCCCTCTCTTTCTTTCTTTATACATAACTTCCTTTCTCTATCTTCATCTAACCCTTACTCCTCTATCTTTATCACTATTTTCTTCTCTCCATTTCCCTCTCTTTTATTAAAATATGAATAATGGTAATAGGAATAAACACATATCAAATCAAAGGAAACTTTCATTTCTTATGAACTATTAAAATTAGACCTTTTGTGTAAGCTAAAAAGAAGGTACTTCCAAGATCATAATTAAATGCATTATACAGTCAAAGAAAATGAAATGAGAGGTTTATTATGTTGGAACAAAATCATATTATTGTGTTTTTCTCTTGATCCATGTTAATACATTGGGTGTGAGTACACAATCCTTCTAACTTTCAATGAAATATCATGAAATTTAAAAATTTAATTTAATAATTTATATTGTGTAAATATAAAATGTAATAGTGATATGCATAACTAAAACTATGTGCCATTTCAAAATTAAATTTTATTAAATAATTTATATTGTATAAATATAATATATAAAAATATACTATTAATGTTTTAACCTATATTATGTATAACATTATTATATGTAATTTAATTATACTATTATAAAGAAACAAATTTTAAAATTATATACATTTATATTTAATAATTTCCATCATAAAATATATTACATCATTATTATTGTTATATTTTAAAAGAGATTTATAATATATACATATAAAATACAAACATAAAGAAATACATGATAAAAATATTAATGAGTGACTCAAAATTTTGATCAGTTGGGCAATATAAAGTTCATAAATTTTTATTTACGAAAGATTATTCTTTGAAAATGTGTATGAAATTTTGTTTTGTGTTTCTAAAAGAAAATATAAGTCATTTTGTCTTTTCTATTGCCTCGCAATGAATGTGGTTTGGGAATGCCAACATTTGAATTTATTTCCCAGCATTCTGTCGTGAGAGGGCTTATTGGTCAAAGATAATCTGAAACTTAGTCAACACCAAAAGAAATTTTTTTGACTAATTGGAGAAAAAAAAAGGACAAATAAGAAAAAATAAATAAAAATATTTGAACAGTTGTGATATATTCGATGGTCATCCATCCCTGTAAGAGTTGTACATCGTTGATTGATATATTTAGCTTTCCCTCTTTCATACTGAAAATGCCTATAGTGTAATTATCATAATTATTTTATAAAAAATTATCAATATTAACATAAGCTTCTTACCAAGAATCAAATTATATTATACATTAATTATTATATTATATGTTTATGTGGTGATGAAGACTCTCATTTATAACATCATTAATTCATAACTTCAAATACAAAAATTCCCCTAAGAAATATAAAAATTTATAAATATCTTACATATTAATTATTTAAAACAAAACTCTCAATATATAACTAATTCCTTCAACTTACACATAAGTTTTATTGGTTAAAGCTTCTTTTCACACCTATATATAATCATTTAGAATTGAAAATGATTTTACTCTCTTTATCCATACAATATCCATCTCAAACGTCCTATGTTATATTAAAAAATAAAATAATAATCACGTTATTATACTAATACATATGCTTCTAAAACCTTTTTACTCCACAAACTATGGTATGCCTACAAATCGCTTGTTTTTAGTGTTAACAATGTTTATAAGAAAAAAAGTATGATGAAGACCACGTGTCCACTTGTTAATTTTCTACACCCTTCTTGATTTATTAGCTAAAATAACAAGGCAATGAACATCGTGGCCTAGTTGGTGATGATTACATGGTACGAGAGCATTTTAGTCAACAATTATACTTAAATCTAGCATGTCATATTTTACTTAAGTATATTTGGAGGGTAATGGGGGAAGTAATGGAGAGGTGGTTTGCATGTGATCAAAGTTTTCTTTTGTTGAGAAATAGAACACTTTCTCATAATATAAAACTAGATTTAGGTGTATGAGTTGAAAAATTAAGTAGTTGGAGAGGGATAAAGAAAGTAGTTTATGTATCAAAATCCCAAAAAAATGCTAGTCACATAGTGTGGTATGATTGAAGCCTTAGACAATATGTAACCTTGTCTTTGATCATTAGTGTACCATGTCTTATGTTTATGATAGCAAGTAGTTGCGTAATTCAAATATCAAAATTTTTTAATGGAGGACTTATATCTATAAAGTCATTTTAGTTATTGTTATGAGAGCACAAGTCTTAGATTATATTTTTGATCGAATTTGTCAAGGAAATTATCCAAACCTTGTCTCTTTATTCTTGACTTCTTTAGACTTGATCTTTGACAAACTCATCAAGAACCTTTCGACTCTACCAATAGACAAAAAGACTCATTGACAATAGCAACTAATTACAACTTATATGATTATTAGAATTTTGTTATGTATTTTTCTATTATTTAAATATGATAAGTTATTAAATGTAAATCAACATATGGTTAAATATTGTTTTGACAATCATATGTAATTCATAAGATACATATTGAATTACATATAAAGTAGGTTTATAACTATACGCTTGTATATATGTTTAAGGTGTAATATAATCTTTTGATAGGATATAATTAGAAACTTCAAGTTTCTAATGCATTTTCTAAGTTAATAAATATAATGTTATAAATGAACATACAATTAACAAAAATAAATGAGCTATATGAGTATTAGAATACCTAAATGTTCATTTGAGGAATTAAATGGAAAAAAAACTAGTCTATTTAGTATAAAGTATAGACATTTGAGATTGATTAAATTTGAATAATACTTATAACTCCACAATTCAAATATATTATATTTATTTAGTTAATTATAACATGACTTTAACATCCCTTTCATCATAAAACAAATCAAATCAGTCATTTTAGTTAACTGAGCTAATTTTATATTGCTCTTGACTATTAATTAAAAAATAAGCTTATTACTAAAATATTTAATTTAAAGTCTAAAATCTTAGTTTGATTTCCACTAATAACTCGAATCATATCTCATTCACATTTAAAAAAAAAGAAAACTTACCTCATCATTTCTTCACTAGAATAATTAAACTTAAAGACTCTTTCCAAAAGTCAAACCAATTGTATAACTTAGCCATCGATTCAAACATAACTCTCCTAACCAACATTAGCCTCCACCTTACCAACTATTTGTTAGCCCCAACTGATAATGTAATAAGTAATGATATGACTGTATGTAAAAGAGTCATATTAGTTGTCATATTGTCATTGATGTCAAAGTCTTAGTTGGCTAGACATTATGCTAACCCAATAGAGTACCATATCATTAGATTGATGAAAAGGATTTGAAGAAAGTATTATGAAGACATAATTGATAAGTATGGTATTCAATGGGCACTTGAATGTGTTGGTGCAATTAACTATTCACTAATTACACTTAAGCTTACTTAAGATAGTGCATTGCATAGTAGTTTGTGATTGAGACACTTAGGAGTTTGCACCTCAATTAAACACATGGTGTAGGAAAATTCCATTCTAGATGGTCATAGTTGTTATCTCATTCCACCTTTAGTGCGCTTATCACATTATCATCCTCATCATTGCACATACTTCATTGCATAATGGAGGATAATCTACCTTTGGTGGACATGTGATTCCACCTTGTGTGGGTGATAGCTTATCTTCTCCTTATCATTGCCTCTTATCACCTCTTTGATAGAAGGAGGCCTATTATGTACATTTGAAATCAATCCATTAGATGTCAATTAGGTCCATTATCAATAATAGCATTCTTGCATCTTCATGCAATTGTCTTGCCAATCTCTTGTGAAAGTCTTCTTGGTCTTTCATTTGATCTTGGGGGTGTTGTAGAGTCACCTACAACTCTAACATGGTATCAAAGCTCTCATGGTGTAAAGACTTCTTCTCAAAAAGTGCAATCTTGGCTTGACTTATTGTTGGTGCAACATTGGCAATTTGGACATCACAATTTGGAGGAGATTTTGGGATTCATGTTTTGTGGCCTTCTATTGCAGGTGAAAATTAGAGCTTGCTGATGTAAATTAGAGGTTGGCATCATATAGACGAGGTCCAAAAACTCCTAAATCAAAAAAACTTTCATCCAAATCAGACATCTAAGGCCAAATCTATAGCCATTTACTTTTTGAAGGTGTGGCAAAAGTGATTCAGAAAAAGTAATTTCAGAGGCAATTTTCAAACAACGATAGCTCCCTCATATAGACTCCTTTTTCCAAGCAATTTTTTTGTTTTGGGGTAGAATTTCACAATCTACATAGTGGTGCAAGTGATTTTGGATCTCTATCTCTGAATTTTTCTGAAAATTGCAAATTCCAATTTTTGCAACTTTCAAGGCTCTATTTGGGCATATTCGGTAACATTTTCATGTGCAATTTTTTTTGAAAGTGCATGATTTTTTCTCTACTTTCTAGATCTATAATCAGATTTCAGTGATTTGGAGTGGGCATATCACTTTCAAAAATATTTCTTTTTTGGCTATATTTGCACTTGGTGAATACTTGGATTTAAATTTTCTTAATTAAATCAGTAATTTGAAGGAGTTATCAATTGATTTCAATCATCATTTGATCTCATTGTGAATTTTTCAAAAGTTTCATTGCTCACTCCATATAACTATCATGAATGGAAACAAGCAATTTTGAATCAATTGATGAGTATTGGATTGCTTAGAATGATTCTTGGACAGGATCTAGAACTAGCTACAAGTGTTGTAGAAAGAAGGAAATGGTTTGATAGAAGGGACAAAGCACTTAGCTCTCTTAGACCTACCATCTCCAATGATTTTCTATATCATATTGCATCTTGCACACATCCCCATGATGCCTAGACTACATCAAAAGGAATCTTTGGTAAACTTGATAGAATAAAAAAATTCAAATTGGAGAATGAGCTTATAGGTCTAAGTCCGTGTGATTTTGACAATAGTCAAGACTTTTTCTCTAAGTTCAATTCCATTAGATTGGAGCTTTTTAAATATGGCATTGCTAAAGATTATGAGTAGTCGATACTATCTGTTCTTTCCAAGGTAGGTCTTGAATATTCAATCTTTGTTTCCACATTCTATGCTACTATGGATGCTCTTGGTAGTGCATACAAAATGCCTTCTCTTGATGAATTTACAACTCAACTCACAAGGGAACAAGCAAAGTTAGCACACATGGGTCAATTGAAGCCTTTAAAGCATCAAGAATTGGTTGCAAATAACTCCTCTCGAAAGGCTCCCAAAGGAAAGGGAAACAAACAACACAAGAATCCTATGCAATATGACAAAGGTGATGACTCTCCTTCACAACATAATATTGAATCCAAGTCCTCTTCAAGAGAGGAACCATCTAGAAGAAAGAGAGATAAATGTTCTTATTACAAAGATTTAGGACATGATGAGCATAAATTTTTCCATAAAAAGATTGATGATCTTACTCACATTCTTCAAAAAAAAAATTTCTAGTTTCCCTCATCAGTGTCTTCTCCTTCTTCTCAATATCATGCAACTGCTACATCTACATTATCATCTAGAGGCAAAGGATAAGCACTCATTGCTTCCACACATCCTAAGCAAAGTAAATGGCTTCTTGATTCAGGTGCATCACATCATATGACATCTTCTATAGATATGTTTTCTTCTATTGAATCTTGCACTTCTCCACCTATATTGATGGGTAATGATACATACATGAAAGTTTGTGGGAAAGTTTCTATTCCTATGGGAGAGGGTACATTTAATGATGCTCTTTGTATACCATCTTTGACTACTAATATTCTTTCCATTTACCAAATTACTCACAGGGCATAAGGTAAAATTGTTGAGTTCACTCTCGATTATGTCTATATTAGAGACATGGAGACTAGAGATGTCATAGCTATGGGAGTTGTTGATCATACATCATGCTTGTATTCTTTTTCTCATTTTGTTGATAATGATGATGATATTCATGATATACCTAACCCTTTATCAAGGGTGAATAATTCGTGTGAAGAGAACATTGGACACTTGAATCATTTTGTTCTTGAGACAAGTGTTTAAATTCCTACTCCTCCACCTCCTACTTCTTTAGACATGAACTCTACCATTCAATAGGATGATATTTATGCTTTAGATATTGCAGTGTGGAATGAATTCATGGATTCTCTTTTAGATGAGTCTCATAATGCAGATTTGGTTAATACATCTTAGGAGGTTTCTCTTCAAGATACTTCTTCACCCTCTTTGGAGATTGGATTTTTGAACTCTTCATGTTCTGTTAGTTTTTCACATCTCATAGGTTAGCTTGATGGTGTGACAAAATCTTTGAGCTTGGAGACACCTATTCAATCTTCAGAGATGCATACATGGAGACCTTCTTCCTCCTTACTCACTTTTTACATGGAGTGGCTTCTTCAACATTTGATGTATTTATCTCTTCCTAAGGAGAGACATGTTTCTTGCAGGCATTGGATTATCTCTTGTTTGCAGGTACTCTTCATCTACATTGGAGCTTCTTCATTATAGGGGGATAACATGTCTCCTTATTTCCTTCCTATGGGGGATTATTCTTTGTATATACATGATGTATGCAATTTTTTGGGGGGGGTCTTGAGTACTCCATCCATCCATGCATCTTTTTTTCATCTCTCTTTTTGGGGGAGGGTTTTTCCCATGAGGTTTTCTCTCTTTCTCCACTTAATGAGAGATTACATTTCATGTATTGCATTTCATATTGTACATAGGTACCTAAAATGGCCTAGTAGTTAGGACCCATCTTGAATTGTGAGTTTAAGTGCATTCCCCTAAGTTGAACTTATGGGGGGGTTGGTGTAATTAAATATTTACTAATTAAACTTACCTAAGCTTACTTAGGATAATGCATTGCATAGTAGTTTGTGATTGAGACACTTAGGAGTTTGCACCTCAATTAAACACATGGTGTAGGAGACTTCCACTCTAGGTGGTCATAGTTTTTATCTCATGCCAACTTTAGTGCACTTATCACATTATCATCCTCATCATTGCACATACTTCATTTCATAATGGAGGATTATCCACCTTTGGTGGACATGTGATTCCACCTTGTATAGGTGATAGCTTATCTTCTCCTTATCATTGTCTCTTATTGCCTCTCCTATATAAGGAGACCTATTATGTACATTTCAAATCAATCCATTGGATGTCAATCAAGTCCATTATCTATAATAGCATTCTTGCATCTTCATGCAATTGTCTTGCCAATCTCTTGTGGAAGTTTTCTTGGTCTTTCATTTGATCTTGGGAGTGTTGTAGAGTCACCTAAAAATCTAACATAGTATCATAGCTAATATATTATTTGTTTGATTGTCTTACAATCACGTATTGGTGCAATGTATTGAAGAATATAAGCTTAACCAAATGACACAGATAATGAAGGGAGATTGTATTCATAGAGTGAATGTTGTATTGCCCGAGCAATTGGAAAAGAACAAAGAGAAACATAGTATTGCCTGAGTGAGTTAGTAATAACCGAGTTCTATATTACCCGAGTAAATGTTATATTTACCAAGTAATAGGTGGATGAACAATTTTGGAGAATTGGAATCTAAGGCTGACTTTTGATGGAAATTTGGAAAGTTCAAGATGGTCTAAGGCACAAGTCAAAGCTTTTTCAAAATCAATGAAAGGGAAAATTTAATAAGGATGTGAACAAAGTTCTTTGAAAAATCATATTTTATGAGTTATATGATTCATTATATGAAGCTTTGAATCTAAATTTTTTTTATGAACCTAAGATCAATGATTGTGACTAAGTGGAAAAAGATGGAAGGAACTGGAATCTTGAAGATGACTATTTAAGGAGGAGTTCAAGATAGTTTTAGGTTGTTGCTGGCTGATTTGAAAGTTGATGTTTTTGGTTGTTGTTCAAAGTTGATTTAATCATTGATCATTTTGTTGGAGTGTTAGGTTGTTGTGAATGCAAATTTGAAAAAGATGAAATAAGAATGTTGAGCTAGGTGAACTGAGCAAAGGAAGGAGACAGAGAATGTGTTAATCAACCAAGTCAAAAGTGAAAAGAGATCCAAGAGAGAGAGAAAATAGACAATAGCAAGGAACAATGACTGAAACAAGAAAAGGTAGTTACTATTATTAATAGATCTTTTCTAATATTACTTTTTAACCATTGCAGTAGAAAATGTCAAAAGAACTGAGTGGAATTAACAAGTCTATGAAATCCTATATGGTAACATCAATTAGTGGTGTTTGTAAGTCTTTTAAATTGGGCCACTCTTTAGTACGGAATAAAAAGTGATAAAGTCTAGATGATATTTTTGTGAAATCCTCTAACAAGGTCACATTAACAATGTGTAACCTTTAACAAGGTTGGCTCCTAGTAGAGATAGCTTTAGAAGAGTGAATATTTTTGGGTTTCTAGTCCCAAGTGGCTTTTCCCTTCACAGGGTTTCTATGTTAAAATCATGGGATCAAATGTGTGAATGTTATTTGTGTTGCAAGTTGTTTTACATGTTTTATAATTTACTACAACTTGGTAACAACTAAGTTTATGGTCGATAATAACTAAGTAATTTACCAATACTCAATAATGTAAAGAATAGTAAGTTAACAATTTGGATAAAAGTGATTGAAAGGGTTAAATGGTAAGTTGAATTGTTACACTAAGTGATTGTTGTTAAAAGTAATGATCTTTTTTGATACTAAAATAGTTTTAAGGGACTGTATGATAACTAGATATAACTAATTCACCCCCTCCCTCATAGTTATCTAATAGTTGGTATCAAATCTCAATTCTTGGAGAAAATGTTTAAAGGAACTTGAGCTAAATATTGAAGATGTATAAAAGAGAGGTACAAAGATTGAATAAGGATAACTTCTCATCATGGCAAGATCAAATGAAACTACATCTTTCTAGAATTGGAGAAAATATCACACATTGGTTAGAACATGGATATACTACACCTAGTGGTCCTCTGACTATGGAGAAAATGAATGAGAAGAGAAACCATAATAGCCTGATAATTGAGATTGCATATGCTCTCAATGATGTTGAGTTTGATGATATCAAGAACTATGCCAAATCTTTAAAAATGTGGGATAAACTGAAACTTGTACATAGTGGAGATGACAATGTGAGAAGAGACAAAGCTGAGAGTTTGAGAAGTGTTGACACATAATTTTGTACCCTTGATTGAGGTATGACCCTCAAGAGACTTTGGAAATGACCTCCAAGTGTGGGGCTTGCACTTTGAAGCTAAATCTTCAAAGAAGTCAACTTCCTCACAATTAGGATGCACATACACTACCACTTTAGAGGAAGAGGGAGAGAGATTGCATAAAATAAACAAAGTTAAAGGGAAAGGGGGTTGATGCATCAGATTTAAATAATGGTTACTACCTCTCCCTACACTTGCACTCCAATTAATAAAACCCAATATATACTAGTCTTGACTCTATTCTATCTCCAAGAGACCACATGTAGGTTTGGAACTAATTGAAGTGTTGAAAGGATAGATATTTCACTATGCAATAACTGCTAGCAGAATTAACACAAAATATGAATCAAGAAAATAGTAAAGAAAAATTCACTACAAGGCACATACATGCACTAGACAACAAAATGGAAAGAGAAAGTAAGGAACAAAGATTTCATTAATGGAAGGCAAAGTTGTAGAGCATAATGTTATTGAAAAATAAAAATAGAGAGGAATCCAGAAAAAGTACTTACAACTACCTTTTAAAGAGTTCAAGCATAACTCTAATTTAACCATGAAGTTAAAACCCCAACCAAAGTGGAGTTGAGTTGCAGAGAGCAGCAATAACTAAAGAATCATAATGAAATCTAATCATGGAATACAATCTACTCATGAAGTAACAGGACGGAGATCAAAGCAATACATCCACCTCTTAAAGGGGTCAAATCAAAGAGATTTGATCATTACATTTATTAAAAGTGCATGAAGATGCATTGGCATCATGAAACAAGGCTCTAGATGTCAGTCTGCATTAAAGAAATGGTCCTTGTAACGTGTCATGGTTGCAAAAATGAACTTGCACCACTGTCAAAAAACACAGGGTGGGATAACACACAGGTTAACTACCCACAAAAATACAAAGTTGACCCACGTGGAATAAATCTAATTTTCCCCCAAAAAAATGATTCGTCGATGTAGATCCTTACTTTGAAATGGATGACCTAGATGCTACAAGAATCTCCCCAACGAATGATTAAAAACACCATAGATGTATATCTTCTTCATATCAAATGGACAGATGAGATGAAGGAAAAATAACCCCAAGATGTATTCATCTCTAATTTTTGACACTGTTAGTGTAAATAATTAATTATTATTACACTTTACTTAAGTTTACTTAGGAATATGCATAGTTGTATGAGTTGTCTTGTTGACAACATAGGAGTTAGAAACTTATCAGAGCACATGGTGTCTACAACATCTCTTTATGAGATACACCTATGTAAACTTATCCTCTCATCATCGCACAAACTCCTGTGCTCAATGGAGGATAATCCACTCTTGGTGGACATGTGCTTAGTTGTGATGTTTTTCTCTTTGCTTACTCCTAGTCATTCTAGTTGCCTTTATATACAAGCACTTCTATGATGTATTCATCAAATCTTCTAATATCCATTATCATCTTAGTCATTATTGAGATTCTCATTTGATCATCATTAGTCTCTCTTGCGCTAGTGCTTGAGCTTCTTGATCTTCGCATCATTTTTCCCTAAGGCAAATTTTTACATGGCATCAAAGCCATAGAAGTTTCATTGCATACCCATTGGAGAGATTTTTTTTTGTAGGTCAAGATTGGAGCTTGGTGGTGCAAATTAGATGTTGGCATCATATTGAGAAGGTCAAAAAACCCTCAAATCAACTTTTGTTTCATCAAAATTGTACATTTGAGGTGAAATCTGGAGTCATTTGATTTTTGAAGGTGCAACAATGGTGATTCAGGAAAAATAATTACAGAGGTGAATTTCAAACAGCGATATCTCCCTCATATGGATTCTTTTTCGAGCAATTTTTTTTTGTTTTGGGGTAGAATTTCATGATCTACACATTGGTGTAGGTTATTTGAGATCTCTATTCTTGAATTTTTTAGAAAAGTTCCAATCCCAATTTTCACAACTTTAGAGGCTTCATTTGAGCTCATATGAACACATATTCAAGTGCTATTTTTTTGAAAGTGCATGATTTTTTGTCTACTTTCTAGATCTAGTATTAGTTTGGAATAATTATGAGTTGACATAGTACTTTCATAGTTTGGTCATTTTTGGACTATTTTGGCTCTTGTAATTAGATCCTTGAGAGATCTTGTGTTATATGTTGAGTCTAATATAGTTTCAAATGTGTTATTGTAAAATCAGAAGTCCACTTAAGCCCTAAATTGGCAAGTGGCTATTGTAATCACACTAAGTATAAAGTGCCTAAAGCATTCATTATGGGGATGGGGTTATTTGATTGAGTGAAACAAGGGGGAGGGTGTCTCTTGGTGTTGTGTTCCTTTCTTCTTGATATTATCTTTCTTTCCTTGCATTATGGGAAACATTAAGGTTCCAAAATTAACACCACATAATTATTCCACATGGTTAGTTGAAAAATGGTGTGAATTAATGAATGAAGAAGTTTCTCAATATGTAGATGGATCTCTTCCTAAATCCATAGGTGATAAAGTAACTAAAAGTGATATCCATGCTTGGGAATTGGTAGATAGAAAAGCCCTAGGAATCCTTAAGTTAGGTGTTGATGACAAGATCCTTTATTAGATCATAAAATATGATACATCTAAGGAAACTTGGGATGCCCTTAAAAAGCTATATGGGAAAGTGAATGAGGAGGATGTCTACAAGACTGAAGATGAATTTATCTCCTTAGATCCTAAGAACTTTGATTCCATCTAGGATTTTATCATTAAGGTGAATGAGTTGAGAACAAAATTTGATGATTGTGGTAGTCCCATTAAGGATGACAGGTTGATTTATCTAATTTAGAATAAGCTACCATCAGACTACTCCACATTTGTCTCTACTTTCAACACCTCAAAGGCAACCCTAGGGGCTTCTTACCAGAAACTCACTTTTGATGAATATGCCCAGTTGTTAGAAAATGAACAAGCTAAGTTGATAACAATGGGGATTCTCAAGTCTTCAAAGTATAAGGCATTGATGGCTAACAATGAGAGCTCCAAAAATCCAATTGGTGAAAGTTCAAACAAAGTCAAGGGTAAAAGGAAGAAGAGGAAAGATAATAAACAAGGAGACATAGAAAAGTCACCATCTAAATCAAATCAACAACAAGGAAAGTCTTCTCCTAATACCAACAATAAGGGGGACAATAATCAAGAAAAGAAGATGTGTGCCTATTGTAAAAGAATTGGTCATGGTGAACATGAGTGTTATCACAAGTAGATTAATGAATTAAAAAACATAATGAAGAAACACAATGTTCCATTGTCTAATCCTTATAAGGAAAAGGGGTCTTCATCTTCAAATTCTAAGAGCAAAGGACAAGCTTTACTCACACACACTGTCAGTCAGGGGGAATGGATTATTGACTCAAGTGCCACACATCACATGGGGGCTTCAAAGAGAGATTTTTCTTAAATGATACCTTCAAAGGTACCTCACATATTGTTAGGGGATGATACTAAAGTAGAAGTTGAAGGAAAAGGTGAAGTTGAGATAGAAAGTAGAGCATTCAAGGATGTTCTCTATATTCCTAATCTTGCCTCCAACCTTCTTTATGTCTACCAAATCACTCACTATAAAGGTGGAAACAAGGTTGAATTTCTTCTAGATTCAATTATTGTGAAAAGCATCAAAGATGATACTATGGTTGCAATAAGTGAAGCTAAACATGATTCAAGTCTTTACACTTTCTCTTCCTTTGTACCTAAATCTAATACACAAGCCTTGTTAATTCATTCAAATACTAAAAGAAAATTATGGCATGAGAGGTTTGGAAATCTCAACTATAGGTATCTTCAATAGCTTAGGAGCAAGAACATGGTTCATGGTCTACCTCAAGTCCAATTCTGATATGGTGAAGCATCCAAAAAAAAAATTGACAAGGGGAAGTCTTGGAGAGCACAAAGCGTTCTTGACTTAGTTCATAGTGATGTGGTGGGCCCATTTCCAGTGCCATTATGTGAACTCAAGACTTATAGATTTTTTTACTCAAGAGGGAATTGACCTTCAACATTCAGTACCATACACTCCATAGCAAAATGGTGTTGTAGAAAGGAAGAACAGAACCCTCAAGGAGATGACCACTTGCATGCTACTACATAAGTCCCTTGATCAAGTTTTTTGGGTTGAAGCAATGAATTGTGCAAACTACATCCAAAGTAGGATTCCTCATAAAGCTTTGGATGGTTTAACTCCTTTTGAAGCTTGGAATGGAAGGAAACCTACTGTAAAGCATTTTAGAGTCTTTGATTGTCTAGCATGGGTATGTATACCTCCACAAAAATGTAAGGCATTGGAACCTCAAAGTAAAACTTGCATCTTTGTTGGTTATGTTTACTCTCATAAAGCCTACAAATTGATGGATCTAGAGACACATGAAATTTTCTATGAGAGGAGTGTACAATTCAAAGAAAGTTGTCCAAGCTTTACTTCTTCAACTCCTCCTTCTTCCTCCTTCATTGAAGAGAGTGACAGTGATGATAGTGACTTGGAAGATGTCTATCCATGGCCCAAACAGAGCTAGCAAATAGATGAAATTGAGGAAATACTTTCTAATTCTACATCTTCTTCCCCTAGACCAAAATGGGCTCAGTAGACATTAGATGCAGCAGGATCATTGGTAGGAAATTCTTCAGATACTAGGAGGAAAAGATCACAACATAACTCACTCCCTCATGCTTATATTGTAGTTGCTTCCAACCCTCAATCATCCAAAGAAGCTTCAGGAATTCCAGAATGGGATACAATAATGGAGGAAGAATACAATTCTCTTATGAGAAACAACACATGGGACTTAGTCTCTCTTCCTATGGGAAGAAAATTGGTTCAATGTAAGTGGATCTATTCGACCAAATTTGAAGTAGATGGAAGTATTGATAAGTATAAGACAAGACTTGTTGCAAAAGATTTCTCTTAGGTGCTTGGTATTGACTACACTAAGACCTTTACCCTAGTTACAAAAATGAACTACATTCATTTGACACTAGCTATAGCTGCAACTCAGAGATGGGTTGTTCATCAGATGGATGTGAAGAGTGCATTCTTGAATGGTGATCATTATGAGGAGATTTATATGAAGTAGCCACAGGGTTTCATTTAGGATTCTACTTTGGTTTGCAAGTTGAAAAAGTCTATCTATGGATTAAAACAAGCTCCAAGAGCTTGGTATGCCAAGATGGATTCTTTCCTTCTCTCGACAGGGTTTACCAGATGTCATTCATATTTGAATGTCTAAACTCTTTACTTGCTACTTGTGCTTGTGCTACTTGTTACTTTTGCTTTATGTTGATGACTCTCACTTGCTACTTGTGCTTTATGTTGATGACTTAATCATTATAGGGAGTACAACATCCATCATTGATAGTGTCAAGTCTACTTTATAGGATGGATTTTTCATGATAGACTTGAGTCTACCTCATTATTTCCTTGGTATTGAGATACAAAAATCTTCATCAGCGATCACATTATCTCAACTCAAGAATGCTCTTGATCTACTTGCTCAATTTCACATGAGTGACTGCAAGGTTGCATCTACTCCATTTCTTTTAGGTGCTAAGTTAGAAGCAAAGTGTTTTACTCCACTTGTTGATGCTACTTTGTATAGACAATTGGTTGGAAGTCTCATCTAGTTGACACATACATGCTCTAACATATCCTTTGTAGTTATCATGGTTTCTCACTTCATGCAAGAGCCACATGAACTTCACTAGAAGGCAGCCAAACACATCTTACACTATATCTAGGATACACATACATATGGGATATGCTATGTGGCTAGTACTAGACTATAGTTAGTGGATTATATAGACTCAGACTATTGTATACATTTTTAATCTTAGTTCTAGCCCCATTTTTTGGCAAAGTGAAAAGTAGAACACTATTGCTCTTTCATCTACTGAGGCTGAGTATTGAGGAGTTGTCACTACAACTATAAAAGCTATTTGGTTACAACATATTCTAAAGGAGTTTGGTTTTGACATACCTAGACCCACATCATACATTGTGATAATCAAAGTTCCATTGAAAACTCAAAATATCTAGTGTAGCGTCAATGTACAAAACACATTGAGGTACATATGCACTACATCAAAGAGTTGATTCATGAGCATGTCATTGCATTGCAGTATTGTCCTATAGAACAACAGATTGTAGATATCTTCACCAAGCCCTTCTGTAAGGTCAAGTATCTTCATTTGTGAGATCTCTTGGGGGTGTGGGATATTTCACTAGGGGGGTCACATTAGTCTCTCTTATGCTAGTGCTTGAGCTTCTTGATCTTGGAACCATTTTTCCCTAAGGCAAATTTTTACAATAGCCTATCAAGACTACTCTATTAAGTGATTTACTATGTATCACATGTTAGAATGATCTAGTACCTAATCTTTCAGTTAGTACCTTGCTACTTGATGTTAGATCTCCTCTTTACTATTTAAACCTTGATCCTCTTGATTAGATATGTCTCCTCTATCCTTTCACTACTTCACTATGTTCTCCTTAAACTAATTCTATAATGTATAACTCTATGATAGCCATCTAAGTCACCATGAATGCCCTCTGAACTCTTAGCATTCATTTCCTTATGCATGAGTTAAACTTCTTAGGGTTTACCTTTTTTAAATAAGCATTGGTGGAGATGTATTATGTTAGAATCAATGGCTACGGTTGATTCTTATTATCACCTAATGATTCCCTTAATCTGATTGGTTGCATGCATTGCATAGGGATGCACAATATGACTCCATACATATCTCTTATAATTATAAAGTCATGATTATGTTAGACAAAAATGTTTACATAGAAGTTTGTTCAATAACAAACATCTATGCCAAAATTGTTCATTTGACATCAATAAACTTTGATGCTCGACCTTCACTATGCTTTGAATGTTTTTAACCAGCTCCTGTATAACTTGGCCCTTAATGTTGCTTGAAAATTGATTCACTTGACATGTATAGAATACTTAGCACTTGAGTGACTTTGCACATACTATCTGCTTGACATTGATTAGTCATATTTGTTAGCATGTATTATTAGGAAACTTGTGCTCGACATTCTTTGATCACTCGACTCACATTGATCATTACTAAATAATGTGTGATACCCAGCCTGGAGATCCTTGGAACAAGGATAGATAAAAGCCAAACAATTTTTTTTTGAACAAGTATGAAAGAAAAAGAAAACCATCATATGTGGATCATGAAGATTGATGAGACTAATTATTGCCTCTATTTTATGATAGTTTTAAACACTCTATTTTATTTCCACCAAGACATTTTTGAACCTATGTTTGCTTGAACTGATGGTTAACCTATGGGTAGATAGTATGTTATATTTTTCCAATGTTATATATAATGTATTATTTCATATAACCACCAAAATGTGTGTTCTCATATTTGAATTTAATTTGATAATGCTTAGCTACAAATATCTCTACATAATAACTAACTAGATTAGCAAAGGGATCTAAAGATGGTCAGAAGAATTCAAAGGGAAACGTTGAAGACAACCAGTAGCATTTGAGAAGAAAAGAAGTTAAGCCATAGTGGAAAGAGTCATAATGGTACAAAGGGACATGGCCGCTAATATGGAGGAGCTATGAAGAACTATTATATTTCTTTGCATTTATTGTGACAAAGCAGTTGTGTAGACTTTACTATTCTTTCCTTGAGATGTTATCTTTTCTACTTGCCTTGAGATGTTATCTTTTCTTCCTTTTTCTCTGACAGGATTAAAGTTAGTTTGTTTTTCTTTTATATTTTTGAATAAGTGTCGATCTTTTATTTATAGTGATCAGGCTAATAGTGTTAGGAGGTTAGAAGAAAGTTTATGACAAGAAACTGTTGACTTTTGTAGTGAGTTATTTTTATAGTTCTATGTATTGTTCTCATGTAATGAATTTTTAGAACATAATGAAATAACTCCTAGTTTATATTCTATGTTAGTAGATTAGCAGAAGCCAACCAAGGGGGCCCACTTGGGAGGTGGATTAGAATAGAGTAGTATATATTTATTTTCAAGTATTTTTAGTATTGTAGGTAGAAGTTATAAGTTCCTTCCTGTAGCATCATACTTTGTGAATCTTCCTGCAACATCTACAAGAAAAATTATAGTAGATGAACTGAGTTGGAATATATGTTAGTATTTCATTGCATTTCCAGTATTCATTCTAGTAAAGAGTTAAGTGTGTTAGTTTCTTGTAGTACTAGTGTAGGTTCTTTCCTTGCATTTTACTTTCCTACAACATAAGAATAATTACTCATTAAGAAACCTAGTGCACATACTATGCCAACCATTTCAAGTATATGTCCCTAGGTTGACAAAGTTAAATGCACCTCATGGTGGGATAGATAGTGCTTAGATTGAATACACTATTCCTAAGTATTGCCTTTGGCATGATTATTATACACCTATTGTGAGGTGGACCATTTTTGTCACCATTGCCAGGGATGGTTTCAAGCTAGGAGCATTCTTGAGTCATAGTTTTTAGTTAAAGTTTTTAAAGAAATTTGCAATCTTAAAGCTTTCTTCACCAGTGTGAAGAATTCAATTGCATGCATCAAAGAGGAAGATGACGAGATGAATATGCCAAATTTCTTCCACAGGAACCTATTAATTTGAACAAAGAAATTGAAGAAGAAGAAGTTGAGTTGCCTTCTAAAGATGCAAGCCCTATTTTTCCTACAGAATCATCCTCAAGAGTAGAACCTATAGATACGTGTGGTCTTCAATATTTTGCTGAAATTTTGGCTAGTTTCCTTGATAATACTACTCTAAATCCACTAGTTGTTAATAATCTAGTACCTAATGTTCCTTTTCAGCAACAACTTTATAATCTAATACCTCCAATGATGGCACAACCTACTTTTCTATTTCCTCTCCCAAGCCTCATAAATACTGATAATCTCAAGAATATACTTGTAGCTGCTCTTCCAAAGTTCTATGGTCTTGCAACTAAAGACCTTGATACTTTATTGCTTGAATTTGACATACTCTATCATAGTTTTGACTACAACACTAATGCCCATAAGCTCAAATTATTTCTAGCAACATTGAAAGAGTCAACTTTATGATGGTTCATGGGCTTAGGAGCCAATCCAGCAAGAACTTGAGATGAAATGCAAACTCTATTTTTGGACAAATATAAAGAGTATTGCAAAGCATCTGGTTCAAGGGGAGATAATGTCTTCAAGATATCACAAAAGGAGGAAGAAACATTGGAATACTATGTTTCACATTTCTTGTGTACACTACAGAAGAACCCTCAACATGTGTTAACTGGGGATTCTCAAAAGCTAGTCTTTCTAAGAGGTGTGAATGATAACTGTCTATCAGCACTAGACTTGATGGTTGGTGGTGATGTATATCAAGCTTTATAGTATGACCTCAAGAAGATCTATCAAAACTATTCAAGGTAAACTATGAAGAAAGGCTGAGGACCTCATTCCATAGTCACTAAAGGAATCAACCAAGGTATTTCAAAGCTTGAGATATCTAACCTATTGTCAAATTTTAAGCAAAACATCATAAATGATGTTCCTACACATATTGACACAATCACTGCAAAGAAGAAGCATGCAGAAGTTAAATTACAACTAGCTAAATATTAGCCTCATTGCCAAAAGCAAAATAACGATTTCCAATGCAAACTGGTTGCTAGCATGGAGAACTAGCATCTTCCAACTGATTATATCAAGGTAGATGGAGATGATGAGCAAGTATTCTTTGTTGCTCAATGTCAGTCATGGGCCCAACATTAACGTATGCCTCAGGACCCTTTGTAAAATCTAAATTTATATGATAATCAATGGCAAAACCATAATCCCCAAAGCCCCCCACAATATAATCAACCTGATTGGAGTAATGCTTGGAAAAATAATCTACAATATCCCCAACAACCTTATAACTCTTAATCATCTTGGCCTAACTAGGAAAACCAATGGCAGAACTAGCAGAACCAATGACAACCATCCTAGGGGAATTGGCAAACTACAAACCAATGGAGGGGACCTCTACAGTGGGAAAACCAAAATACTAGTACTCCACAATTACCACCCCTAGCTTAACAACCTGCATTAATGCTAGCACCTATGAATTCTAGAGGTCAAAAGAAAACATAGTTACTTGCACAACCTCAGCCAAATCCAGATAACTAGCAGCCACAACAACCCATGTGTATTGTTGATGCTCAACAATATCCTACTTACACTCTAAATCCTACAAATATACATCTGAGATCTGGTACAACTTTACCAGGACCTAAACCACCTCTTATAACTGAAATACTAGATACTCCTAGAGCATCAAAACCCCCAGTCTCTAAAGAGGTTAACCCAACCAATGTCACTATCTCAGCCCAAGCTTAGCTAGTAGTGGAACCTCCTTTTCTAAAGAAACTTGTACAAAGTAAACCTATACAAATAGAGGAACAATCTTTTGATATTGTTGATTAGTTGAAAAACATCCATGTCCAAATACCCCTATTTCAAGCTATTAAAGATGTTCATATCTATGGAAAAGCCATTAGAGAAGCCTGCTTGAAGAAGATTGGGAGAAAGAAAAAGGACCCAACTATAGTCCATGTTGTGGAACAATTGGCTGACATTATGTTACGAAAATTGGTCACTCCAAAATATTTTGATCTAGGTAGTCTAGGTGTGAATGTGAGTATAAATGGTAAGTTTGTTAAAAATGCTTTAATAGATCTTGGTGTTGCTATAAATTTCATGACTAAGGATACCATGAAGAAGTTGAAAATAGAAGGATTAAGGGCTACTCCAACAATTCTGCAACTTGTAGATAGTTCTACTGTCACTCCTAATGGAATGATAGAGAACATAATTGTAACCTTAGACTCTCTAGAGTATCCTGTAGATTTCATGATTTTGTCTCCCAAACATAATCTATCTAGTTACCATGTCATCCTAGGATGACCCTAGTTAGCTACAGCTGATGCAAATATAAATTGTAGATAAGTAAATATGACCATATCAAATGGTCAAGCAACACAAAAATTTGATTTGTATCCTCCAGCACAACCATTACCAGATTTAAGCACATATGTCTAGCCAGATTTAGACAATGAAGAAGAAGAATTATACTCTATAGTATAGCTTATGATGTTACATAGAAAATCCTTTCTAAAGTTGCAGGAAGAGGATTTAGTAATTCTAAGTATTCTTTCTAACAATTGCGTGGTAGAAAAAGATGTATCTAAAAGTTTTGTGTTAGATTGTGCTTTTCTCAAAGAACCAAACATTCTTCATCAACTTTTACCATGTGAGTTAGATACAAGACCAATTTGTGAAGCTACTATGATAGAGTCTACCACTACTGTTGACTTGTCCAAAGGTCACAATCTTCATGTTAACCCCAAATTAACATCCACATAAGTGGAACAATTAACAAAGTTGCTTCAAAAGCATGAAAAGGCTTTTGCATGGGATTATGGTGAAATTAAAGGCTCACGTCCTACATTATGCACTCATATAATGTACATCAATGAAGGGTGTCTACCACTCCATCAACCCTAAAGAAGGATAAATCCCAGCTTTAGAGAAATAGTTAAAATTGAATTGCAAAAATTTCTTGATGCTAGTTTTATTTATCCTATATCTGATAGTAGATGGGTGTCACCCCTGGTCATAGTACTCAAAAAGGGAGGCAAATGGAAGATTTGTGTAGATTACAAAGAACTGAACAAGGCTACCAAAAAGGATCACTTTCCTTTACCATTCATAGATCAAGTTCTAGACACTCTAGCTGGAAAGAAGTATTTATCTTTTCTAGATGGGTATAGTGGTTATAATAAAATCAGTATTGCACTTGAAGACCAAGATAAAACCACATTCACATGCCCATGGGGTACTTTTGCATACTCTATTTTGTCATTTGGTCTATGTAATGCACCTGCAACATTTCAATGAGCTATTATTAGCATCTTTGCTCACATCTCACATGATTGTATGGAAATATATATGGATGACTTCACAACATTACGAGTCACCTTTGAAGAAGCAATGATGAATCTTGAAAAATTTCTGATAAGGTGTCAAGAACATGATTTGGCACTTAATAGTGAAAAAATTTTCATGCTCATGTAGGAGGGTGTAGTACTTGGTCATTTCATATTAGCTACAGGAATACAAGTGAATCCAACTAAGATAGAGGTAATTCAAACATTGCCCATACTCATAAAACTAAAAGATGTAAGATCTTTTCTAGGTCATGATAAATATTCTAGACATTTCATAAAAGACTTCAAAAAAATAGCTAGCCCTTGTATACATTATTGACCAAAAAAATTTGAATTCATTTGGACATCAGAATGCAATGAATCCTTCCTGCAGCTTAAGAAACTTCTCACAACAACCCCAGTTTTATGAGGCCCTGATTGGACATTTCCTTTTCACATGTATATAGATACTTCTGACTATGCCATAGGTGCAATTTTTGGACAACAATCTCAACATCTGGAAAATGGAATATATTATATTAGCAAGAGCCTTCATGGACCAAAATTAAACTACATAGTGACTAAAAAATAACTATTAGCAGTAGTTTATGCTCTAAACAAGTTCCAACATTACATAATTGGCTATCCCATGTTTGTTCATACTGATCATGCAACAGTTAAATATCTCATGAAAAAACCTACTATAATAGGTTGGTTAGCAAAATGGTTACTATTGTTGCAAGAATTTGATATCACCATTGTTGATAAGCTTGGATGAGCCAATGTGGTAGCTGATTATTTATCAAGAATCCATCATGATGAGAATGACACTACTCTAGTAGATGATGCATTTCTAGATGAGCATTTATTTCACATTGTTATTCAAACTCCATGGTACGCAGACATTGCTAACTACATTGCAGCTAATAAAATGTCAAAACATTTCTCTTATAAGGAAAAGAAGATTTTTGTAGAGACAAGTTTCCATTTCTCTTGGATTGATAATATCTTATTTTACACTAGATCTAATCAAGCTATGAGAAGATGTGTGACAAAGGATGAGACATATGACATTCTACATTCATGTCATAATGAACCATGTGGAGGACACTTTACAGCAAAAAGAAAAACCTTAAAAATTTGAACAACTGGTTACTATTGGCCTATGCTTCACAAAGATGCAGCCAACTATACAAGGAGGTGTGTCAAGTGTCAAAAGATGGGGTGACCAATATGAACAGATGAAATGCCTTTCAATCCACAACTGGCATTAACACCATTTGAAAAATGGGGTATGGACTTCATTGGTCCAATTGATCCTCCATCCAATGGGAAATCATATATCCTTGTGTGCACTAACTACTTGAAAAAATGGGTTGAAGTGAGACCCATGAAGCATGCTCATGATCACAAAGTTGCAGAATTTTTGTATGAAGAAATTTTTACTCGCTATGATGTACCCAAATAACTAGTCACTAACCAAGGTGCACAATTTACTTCTAATCTAATCATAAAATTGAAGAAACAATATAATATTAGGCATCAAAAATCAAGTCCCTATCACCCTCAAACTAATGGACAAGCAAAAGTCACAAATGAGAAAATAGAGGCTATCTTAACAAAAATAGTTCATTTGCACCTTAGGAATTGGAATAGAAAATTACTAGAAGTTGTTTGGGCCTACAGAAAAACATGGAAGACTACTATAGGGTTCACACCATTTGAGCTCCTATATGGGAAAATAGCAATGCTCCCCATTGAATTTGAACATAAAACTTTAAGAACTGCACTGGAGCTGAACATTGAACTTCCTACATCACAGAGAGAACATCTTCTACATCTTAATTCCTTGGATGACATGTGCAAGGCTTCTCTAGAACACACTAAAATTATATAGAAGAAAATAAAGCAATGACATGACTCCCACATTAGAAATAAACAATTTCGAGTTGGTGACTAGGCACTACTATATGATTCCAGATTTAAAGATATGCTAGGCAAGCTGTAAACAAGATGGCTAAGTACATATAAAATTAACCATGTCTTTGAAAATGGAGTCTTCCAATTAACCACCATTGATCCAATGCCTTTTAAATTATTAGTCAGTGGTCATAGATTCTAGTTATATAAATGGCCCCAAACAAAAGCAATCTTCCTACAATAGTTTCAATGGCCAGGTTCAAATGCACACTAGGTAACTCTTCGTCGAACAGAAGGTGTTGACCTCCTACCTATAGATCTTCAATATTAATTTCTTCATGCATGCCCATAATAAAAACTTTATGACCATATAAAGTTCAAAATTTCTCTATTCATCTTCTAATTCTTCTTTTCCAACTAATCTCACTTCCATGTCATCATTTTCCAATGCTTTCAATAAACAATGCAAGTTTGCTAACATATGCTATCAATGTTGATGTACTTTATGCCACTTTTGGTATGTGCAACAATCAACTCACAGGTATAAGCTTTTCAAATCTTAATTCATTTATAGTACATTGATTTTGTTGGTTATATATAATACTATATTATTTATATGATGGTGGCATTATGCCAGTTCCATATCCCATATTAAGTATGACAAGCGTGGACACTTGTCCATTTCGTAGGGGTAGGGAAGGTTACTAAAACCCAATGACATTTCTATTTATTCATGAAGATTTTTTCCAAATCTTTATACTTCCTTTATGAGACTCAATTTCTATAATTATGCAAGTGTCTAGGTGTCATACCCCTTATTCTTCAATGATTCCTTACTGTCGAGCTATGATATGACCCATATTTAATTTTCAAGTGATCTGAATTCCATTTTCAGATGATTTTCACATATCCATGATAAACCACATTATTGTTGCTCATAAAAAATTTTTATGACATTAATTAGCTAAAAAAAATGAAATGTGAATGTGAAAATAGGTCTGAAAGCCTAAATTCAATAGAAGAAAAATAGTGCAAACAGAGGAGAGAGTAAAATTGTTAGGCAAAATGGGTGGAAAATTGCAATTAAGAGAACTAGTGGAGCATTCTATTTTACTCTTAGATGTAGAGGTAGTGAGGAGATTTAATGCATGTGGCTAGTTAGAGTATTTCTTAAGTTCAAATCCATTTGATGAAGAAGCAGTCGCAGAGTTTACAAGAATATTTAATAAAGGAGAAGCTATTGTATGGGGTTTAATAGTTGTTCCTAAAGAAGATCAAATACCCGAAGTAACTAGGTTACCAAAAATAGGGGAAAATTATCCTAATACGCATGATGCAAGATCAACCAGGGCTCACTTTGTCATACTAACTGATCGTCAGTTGGATATTACCAAGGAAGGTTGCAAAAGCACATCTCTTTTTCCACCATACAATGAGCTGGCTATGCACATTATTAGGTACCTTACTTGTGAAGGAAGGTTTTCATAATTACATGAAAATCATTTTAAATTTCTTAGTTGTATAAGGAATAATTGTCCAATAAATGTTCCCAACTTCTTGTATAACATGTTATGCATTAGTGCTAAAGAAACCCAAAAGGGGAAGGAAAATTATGTCACCCATCATGCCCTAATTAAATTACTCATAGAAAAATCACTTAGGGATGCCTCTCTTATGACATGGGTAGAATTTGTCCAAGCTAAAATCCTACAACCCTAGGCTACCCTTAATGAACAGCCCAATGAGGAGAATATAGTTCCCACTAATGAACCTATTGAGAAAAGCACTCAAGATGCTGAAGCTAAAAATGTGCAAGAAACTATGACTTTACCTATTCAAGAGACTCAAAAAAATAACTCTACTTGAGCAAAGAGAAAATGGAAATTACAAGAGAAGACGTTGGCTCTAGTAGTAGAAAAGCCAAACCCTGTAGTTGTAAAACAAAAGAAAACTAAGACGGGTCCTGCAATAGTTACTCCTGCAACAGAGACATCGAAAGGAAGAAGTAGGATGAAAGTTGTGATACAAGAGGAGTCCCTTATGAGAAGAAGTCCTCAAATGAGGAGATAAATTTCTAAATTGAAAAATAGAAGATCAATCTACTTTGTCCAAACCATCTACTAAAGAATCCTTAATACAAATTGTTCCTGATAGTTCTCCTTCTCACCCTGAAACTGCAAACATTCTTGAAAACCCTAATGAGGAATGTAGATTTGAAGTAAATGAAAATCAAAATGATCCTCTAGAAGGCCAACAAACAGTTCCCATAATGAATGAGTTAGTCTATTCAAACACTAGCCTAGTTCCCTATAAACCAACATGGCTTACAGATTTTGTAAGGTAGTTATTGAAGGAATAGAGGAAGAGGAAAAGAAACTATGATAAAAGAAATGGTTCAATTACCCTATAGAAACTTCTTTTCTTGTTGTTTGGACAACATATGTTTGCTACAACCCTATGGGAAGAAGAGAGGAAGAAAATGAAGAAAGACATAGTGTCTCTAGGTGAGGAAATTGTAGACTTGAAAGAGCAATTGGCAAACCAAAACCAAAGGATGGATCATGCCCTCAAATTGGCTAATCAAGCACTTTCCTATAGACCACCACCTCAGATTTATGCTCCATGTTTAAAGGAAAAACTCATTTTATTCCAACTTATGCTAACCCTCAAGAATATAAATGTAGAATTTAAATCATTTTAGAAATTCTATGGTTTATACCAGACTCTACCATCCTGGCAACAGAACTTGCTCTATGAATTGTATGTGCACAATTTTATCATTCCAACAAAAACTCAATGGAACTCCTTACTCTATATAGGGGATATACATCTGAGGGCTTTGATGTCTTGGATGCATAATAAAGCTAATTATGATAACAATTGAATAATTATAGAGATGAGGAAAGAACATAGCCCCTGCCATTAAGAGTTGAGAGCAATAAACCAGAAGAAGTTCTTAGGGATTGGTTTAGGTTAACTGATGGAGATAAGAACAAGGGAGTAAGAGATAGAATCTTCACTACCATAACAAAGGTGTATGCAAAATATGAGAACTTACCTTACTTTTCCTTTCAAAGAGCCATGGTTGGTGCTAGAAGTAGGTGGGCCAAATTACCTAAAACACTTAAAAGATCAGAGCCACACAGTCCTATCAACTTAGAGGCCACCCTTCACTAAGTTCCAAAGTATATAGAGTTGGGAAAATAGGCTAGATCATAACTATGATGCCCAATCACTATGCAACCTCCAATGCTAATGTGGCCCCTGTATGATATTAATGCTTATAGACTTGACAAGCTACAAGAAGACAATGGAAGGGAGTTTGGGAAAGAACATGATGATTTTACTACACCTTCAAGAGTAGCAGGAAAGGGAGGACTTAATTTGGGGAATTTAGGTCACTGACTAGGAAATGCAATGCTTGAGGACAAGCATTAGTTTACTAGGGGGCAGATGATGAGGCTAATTATTGCCTCTATTTTATGATAGTTTTAAACACTCTATTTTATTTCCACCAAGACATTTGTGAACTTATGTTTGCTTGAATTGATGGTTAACCTATGGGTAGATAGTATGTTATATTTTTCCAATATTATATATAATGTAGTATTTCATATAACCATCAGAATGTGTATTCTCCTATTTGAATTTAATTTGATAATGCTTATTTGCAAATATCTTTGCATAATAACTAACCTAATTAGAGAAGGGAGTTGAAGATGGTCAGAAGCATTCAAAAGGAAATGTTGAAGACAACCAATAGCATTTGAGGAGAAAAGATGTTAAGCCATGGTGGAAAGAGTCATAATGGTACCAAGGGACACAACCACTAATATGGAGGAGCTATGAAGAACTGTTATGTTTTTCTGCATTTATTGTGACAAAGCAACTGTGTAGACTTTATTATTCATGCCTTGAGCTATTATCTTTTCTTCCCACCTTGAGCTATTATCTTTTGTTCCTTTTTCTTTGGCATAATTAAAGTTAGTTTGTTTTTCTTTTATGTTGCTGAATAAGTGTCAATCTTCTATTTATAGAGATTAGAGTAATAGTGTTAGGAGGTTAGAAGAAAGTTTATGACAAGACACTGTTGACTTTTGCATTGAGTTGTTTTTATAGTTCTATGTATTGTTCTCATGTAATGAATTTCTAGAACATAATGAAATAAATCCTAGTTTATATTTTGTGTTAGTATATTAGTAGAAGCCAACCAAGAGGACCCACTTGGGAGGTGGATTAGAATAGAGTAGTATAGATTTTTTTCAAGCATTTTTCGTATTGCAGGTAGAAGTTATAAGTTCATGTCCTATAGCATCATACTTTGTGAATGTTCCTGCAACATCTGTTAGAACAGTTATAGTAGATGAACTAAGTTGGAATATATGTTAGTATTTTATTACATTTCCAATATTTATTCTAGTAAAGAGTTAAGTGTGTTAGTTTCCTACAACACTAGTGTAGTTTCTTTCCTTGCATTTTACTTTCCTGCAACATAAGAATAATGACACATTAAGAAACCTAGTGCACATATTATGCTAATTATTTCAAGTATACATCCCTGGGTTGACAAAATTAAATGCACCTCATGGTGGGAGAAATAGTCCTTAGATTGAATACACTATTCCCAAGTATTGCCTTTGGCATGATTATTATACACCTATTGTGAGGCAAACCAAAGATCACAATGAAAAACTAACCAAACAACCAAACACCAAAGATCTCCAAGCATCACTACTAACCAAAACATAAGCAAGAAAATAGCAGAGACCAACCATGGTCTCACACACATCAAGGGTGCAAAGGAAGCACAACTCAACTATGGAACACAATGTTGAAATAAAAAAGATGACTCTTGAAAATTGGCTAAGTCTGAAATTCTAAAGCCCTCAAATTTGGCTAAGGCTGAATTTCTAAAAACCTAAAATCTCCTAGAATCCTTATGTTAGTTTGTAGATGTATCGAACCTATCTCAAAAGGCTCATCACATATATTAAAATATATCTTAAGTACAAGAAATGATATATTTTAAACCCCATAGGAAATCTATTTTGAACTAGGAAGGTATAAAATATAAGAGGGTTCCAAAACCAACTTCTAAAATTTCCCTAGCCAAGCCTAGATACTCCCTATTTCTCATGCAAGGAAAATATACTAAAAAATTCTTGTATGAGGAAGTGCAACACACCATGTGAGAAACTTCCATCTATGTAAGGAGTGCACCAAATGGTATGAGAGTGTACTTGGCCCAACAGCCAAGACAACCAAAACTAGTGTTAGGTTTCGCACGATGTGAGAACTTCCATTCTTGTGTAATAAACTACACTTTCATGTGAGAATCTAGAAGAAAAGGCTAGGAGACATTAAAGGAAGAAAGCTAGAAAAATAATTCCTCCACACTGGATAGTACTAGATCCACATATTGAGTAAAAGGCACTTGAACAAATAACTAAAAGATCGAAGCTAAATCTAACCATCTAACAATACATGAAGGGAAAATAACTAAAAGAAACATTGCAATGTATAGAATGAACATCACAATAAACTAAACAACCAAACTAAGTACATGGTTCTTCCTAACCATAATAGCATCGTATGACCATCGTGGGTCCTAGACATCCCCTATGTATACCATCCCAAAATTCCAACCAGATCATTGAAGCTATCTTATGAGGACGTCACTACTAAAATTTTCTACAATATAAGAAGGAATCTAAAGCATAAGATAATCCTACAAATCAAATTCATCATCTAACATATGCTAAATATCATAACAAGGAAATGCATCAAAAATAACATCATCTAAACATGATATACAAGCATTCCAATGAAAGCATAAATCAAAGGGAAGCATACTTCAAAACCAAAAGTACCAAGTGAAAACATCTAGCAATGGTTGCATTGGGATAATAAACCACCTATTTACAGTGGTCCCTAGCAATGGTGAAGGTAGCTACACCTCCCAACCCTATAGAACTTGTAGGTCCACTCCCATCGTGCTGATGGAGATAATGATCCAATCCCAAACACACATAAAGTAAACATCCATGGCTAACACCCACACTAGATAGAATGATGACCGAAACCAAGAACATAGACAATGCATAAATTATAGGTCCTAGTCAGACATTTAATGGGCTACTAAGTAGGGGCTGACATCATGGAGAGTTGTTTGGCATCGACAAGCCTAGGCATGGAACTATGTGGAATGAACTTCCCTATGGAAGGGTCTTACATTGATGCATTTTTATTATCTTAAATGTTATTACCACCCAATTTTTTTTATTTAGTTATCTTTTACTTAAAACTTCCTCTACCAACCCTCTAGGAAATAGTCACCAAGCTACAAGATAGAAGCCCCCTCCATATGCTACCCTGCCTGATGGGGACACAACCCAAATCAAAATGAATGTAATAGGAAAAGGGGAATATTATTATAAAAAATGATATGCTATTACATTTACTACAACAAAAATAGACTCCACAACATGCCCTATGAGCTTATAATGTTATTAGATTCTGGAGAAAACTTTTCTCACAATACCTTCTCCCAAACTCCATAAAAAACTACCTCTACAATGCCACAAATGTCCTTAAGTAACCATAATTAGGTTTAGGGTTAGGAATAAATTTTAGAAAATGTCATTTGGCATCCACCGCCAAAACATAAGGTTCTAGAAAACTCGTCAGAAGTTGGTGTAAAGTTAGAAGAATCTAGAAATAGTAGTCCAACTTCTGAGAGGCATAACTTTTGATTCATAATTCCGATTGACAAACCATTTACATTTTTGGAAAGCTCTCCAAGAACTCTACAGCCTTTGGATGAGATTTTCTCATCCCCCATTTTTTTGAGCCCGTACGAAGCAGTTTAGTGCTTCAAATCTGATTTTGAAGTGCTCTTAGGAGGTCTCCAAGCAACTTAAAATTGCAATAACTTTCAAACTATAGAGCCTTTTGACCTGATTCTTTTTTTGGAGCACTTTAAATTATAAGTATAATCATCCCTCCAACTTAAACTCTCTAATTCATTATAATTATGGATCAATTACAAAATAATCTATTTTTATGCAATGGCATGTATCACAAGGTGCTCAAAACCTCTAACCTAGAAAACCAATAGTGGAACTATGAGAGTTGGAATCTTTATTTGACCCAAATGGGTATCCAAAAATGAAAACACTTTAAATAGAAACTAACACTAAGCATATTTTTGGGTGATACAAGATTTCCCTTACACCACTAGATGCTCTTGCATCAGACAACTAGTGTAGATTGAAAAGTGACCTTGTCACTTTATAGCTGGTAGAGGAAAACCCAAATGGACAACTTCTATTGCAGATATCAAAGTTGACTCTTCTATTGGTCATCCTTTCCACTTTAGTGGGTATTCTTCATAGTACCTATTTCAGGTATTCTGGCCCACACAACTATCGAGAATGTCTTCAATCTCTTCCTTTCGTGGAAGTAGAAATTGGACATGGCTCTAGCATCAACTCCTCATGTGCACCATCATCATGATATTTTTTTAAGTCTACAATATTCAAAATAGGAGAAATTATAATCCCATCTAGCAACTCCACCTTATATGCATTCCTTGAATCATGTTTATTAAAAAAAATTTAGGGGCCAAATTTCTTCATATTCAGCTTGTTGTAGGTACCCACTAGAAATTGTTCCTTCCTCAAATATACCATATCCTGATCTCCAACTTGGAACTCCTTATGTCTCCTCTTTTGATCTATCCTAGCCTTATATTGTAGGTTCATCTTGGTAATATATGCTCGCACCTCCTCATGAAGGTTCTTGACATGTTCAACAAAGTCTTCTACCTTAACACTTTTCCTCTCCCCTTGCACCATCTTCCTTAGCTCTGGCATAGTCCTTGGAACACTCCCATACAAATTTGGAATGGTGATCTACCAGTAATCCTATTTATAGAATTATTGTAAGAAAATTTCACTTGTGCTAGGATCAAATCCCATCCCTTGGATCTATCTCCTACTAAAAACCTTAACAAATTTCCCAAACTTCTATTAAACTTCTATTTGTCTATTTGTCTATGGATGATGTGCAGAACTAAACTTCAATTCTGTCTTAAACTTCTTCCACAAAGTCATCCATAAATAACCAAAAAATTTAGTATCTCTATCAGAAACAATACTTTTTAGGAGACCATGTAGCCTCACCACCTCTCTAAAAAACAAATTTGCAATATGCACTACATCATGAGTCTTGTGGCATGGAATGAAATGTGCCATCTTGGAGAACCTATCAACCACCACAAATACTAAGTCATTACCCCTTTCTATCCTTGGCAATCCAAGAACAACATCCATACTTGTGTCCTCCCAAGGCTTCAATGGAACATGAAATGGATGATAGAGTCCAGTATTTTGACTAATACCTTTGGTTGTTTGACATACTTGACAACTTTTCACAAAATTCTTCACATCTTGTGACAATTGAAGTAAAAAATAATGTTCTCTAATAATAGGAATGGTCTTATCTTGACCAAAGTGTCCTGCCATCCCTCCAATGTGCTTCTCATTGATCAAGTTCTCCCTAATAAAACTCCTTGGAATACATAATTAACTTCCCTTGAACAACATACCATCATGAATAATGTAATCTAGCCACTTGGTCCTATCTAGAGTAGCAAGTTCTTTGCAAGCCTTCCAAGCCTCTACAAACTTAGGATCCTCAGGGTATAGATTCTTGAGTTCATCAAACCTAACCACTACAATTTGCATCACTGTTAGTAGCAATTGTCTCCTACTTAATGCATGTGCAACCCTATTAGACTTTCCCCTTCTATGTTTCAATACAAATGTATAGCTTTATGTGAACTCTACCCATTTCAAATGTCTCTAATTCAATTTACCTTGGCTATTCAAGTATTGTAATGCCTAGCAATCAGTATACAAAAAAAAATCTTTTGGCAATAAATAATGCCTCTATTTCTTTGAGTCTTGAACTATTGCATAGAACTCCTGATCATAAACTAAATACTTCTTTTCATCATTCAATTTTTCACTAAAATTGGCAATAGTCTTACCTTCTTGGCTCAACACAACCCCAATAGCACTATTACTAGCATTGCAATCCACCTGGAACACTTTGTTGAAATTAGGAAGTGCCAACACCAATTGCTCTGTCACCTTCTTATTTAGCAATTCAAAACTCCTAGCGGCTCCTGTAGTCCACTTGAACTCTTTTCTATCTCTCCTCATTGTTTCAGTTAGGGGTGCACATATACTACTAAAATTCCTAATTATATTCCTATAAAAACTAGCCAGACCATAGAATGACCTCACTTCAGTGGTAAACCTTGGAGTAGGCCATTCCAAGATGACCTTCACCTTCTCTAGATCCATTTTGAGCCCCTTAGCTAATACAAAAAACCCCAAATTAACTAACTCCCTTTTGACAAAGCTACACTTCTTTAAATTAATCAATAATTTCTATTCCCTCAACCTTTCAAGGACACTATGAATGTGCAATAAATGTTCATCCAAAGATTTACTAAAAATCAAAATATCATCCATATAGACAATAGCAAATTTTCCCAAAAATTTCTTTAGAACCTCATTCATAAGCCGCATGAATGTGCTTGACATTTTGGTTATTCCAAAGGACATGACTAACCACTCATATAGACCCTCCTTGGTCTTGAATGTAGTCTTCCACTCATCTCCCTCTCATATCCATATCTGGTGATAGCCACTCTTGAGATCTATCTTGGTGGAGTACTGAGCTCCACTCAAACACTCCATAAGATCATCCATTATTGGCAAAGGAAACCAATACTTGATGGTTATTCTATTTATAGCCTAAGAGTTTGTACACATTCTCCACTCTCCATCCTTCTTTAGTGCTAGCACTGTAGGTATTACACATGGACTCGGGCTCTCTCGAATCAAACCTTTCCTCAACAACTCCTAAACTTGTCTGTTTAGCTCCTCAGTCTCATTAGAAGTCATCTTATGAGTAGCCTTGCTAGGAAAATTAACTGTAGGGACTAAATCTATTTGATGACTAATTTTCCTTATTAGTGATAACCCTTCTTGAATATTATCAGAGATGACATCTCCATACTCACTTAATAGACCTAAAACTTCAAGTGGAATTCCACTACTACCTTCCTTATCTCTCTTAGGAATTAAAGCATAACACATATGCTAATGTTTCATGCCATCTAGAAATTTTCTTCCATCAAGAAGACATACCCTAGCATTACTACATATCTTTTCACCCTCCTTTATCAAGGGCTTCAATTTGTGGTGAACTCCATCCTTTATTAGAGATTATGTATTTGCATTACCATCATGTATAGCATACCTATCAAATTGCCACAACCTTCCCAAAAATAAATGGTGCACATCCATTAGAATGATGTCACAAAGAGCCTCATCATGGTAACTCTCAATCTTAAACTTTACCAAACATTGCTCACTACCTAGGACCTTATGATCATCCTACACCAAAGAAATCTTATAGGTTGGGGGTTTTTCTCCCTCTTGAGCTTTAGCTTTGAGACCATCTCCTTTGACATTAAGTTGTCAGTGCTCCCACCATCAATAATGATGGGGACACAACCCAAGCATAGAATGGACACAACAGGAAAGGGAAAATTATATTAACTGTGTAAATATGCTATTACATTTAGTACAGAGAAAATAGACTTCAAAACATGTCCTAAGGGCTTACAATAGTAATAATTTGGAGATAATTTCTCCTTTTAGTACCTCCTCTCAAACTCCACTCCAAACTGCCTTTTACAATGCCAAAAATGTTCTTAAATAGACCTCGAAGGGCTAAGGATTAGGAATACATTCTAGAAAGTGCTAGTTAGCATCCACCAACCAAATAGAAGGCTCCAAAAGCTACATTAGAAGTCAGCACAAATCTAGAAGAATCTAGAAATGGTAACCGAACTTTTGGGAGCCATAACTTTTGAACCGTAGCTCTGATTGACGAACCATTTACATTTTCAAAAATCTCTCGAAGCACTCTATAGCCCCATGGATGAGCTTAGCTTGTTCCCCATTTTTTGGCCCTGTTTGATGTCATTTAATGCCCCTAACCTGACTTTGAAGCACTCTTAGGAGGTCTCCAAAAACTGAAAAATTGCAATGACTTTCAAACCATGGGGCCTTTTGACCTGATTCTTTTTCTGGAATGCCCTGAATTAAAATTACATTCATCTATCCAATTTACACCTTCTAGTTCACAAAAAATGATGGCTCAATTACATACTCCTATTTTTTCAACATTTACATGTATCTCAAGGTGTTCAAATACTCTATCCTAGAACACTAATAGTAGAAATGTGAGAGTTGAAACGTTTATTTGACCCAAATGGGTATCTAGAAATGAAAATACATGAAATAGAAACTAATTCTAAGTACATTTTTTTGGTTGACACAGGATTGCCCTTATACCTCTGGATGCTCCTGCATCAGACACCCAAGGTAGATTGAAAAGTGACCTTGTCACTTTATGAATGGTAGAGGAAATCTCAAATGGAAAACCTCAGCTGCAGATATCCAAGTTGAGTCCTTGATCGGTCGTACTTTCCACTTGACCAAATACTCTTCATACTGCCTATTTCTAGTATTCCTACCCACACGATGATCTAGAATGTCTTCTATCTCCTCCTTTTTAGAAGCAGGAATTGGACATGGCTCTAACGTTGGATCCTCATCTGCACCATCATCATGATACTCTGTTAAGTCTACAATATTGAAAGTAAGAGAAATGTGAATACCATTTGGAAACTCCACCTCATATGCATTTCTTGAGTCATGTTTCTTCAAAATTTTGTAGGGGCCAAATTTCTTCATTTTCAACTTGTTGTAAGTACCAGCCAAAAATCTTTCTTTTTGTAAGTGTACCATGACTAGATCCCCTACTTTGAATTCCTTATGTCTTCTCCTTTGATCAGCCCTAGCATTATACTCTTGATTCATCTTGGTAATGTGTGCTTGAACCTTCTTGATCAACCACTACAAATATTGAGTCATTACCCCTTTGTGTCCTCAGCAATCCAAGAACAAAATCCATACTTATGTCATCCCATAGCTTTGATGGAACAAGCAATGGCTAATATAGTCCAGTATTGTGACTAAATCCCTTGGCAACTTGACAAATTTGACAACTCTATACAAACTTCTTCACATCTTGTGGGGTGATCCCACAATAATGGGTTCCACTTTTTGACCAATTTTGACACTGAAATCAATATTTTTGCAACAAACGTCACGTTCAAGTGACTATATCTCCAAAACTATAAATAATTTTAAGATGACATAAACTAGTGATTTTGAGTATTTTGTTCCTACTTTGTAACCATATTTTTTAATCTAAAAATAAATAAATTATGTCAATTTTTTTATCTCCTCTGAAAAGTGGTACATAATAAAATTCAATATTTTAAAAAGTGACAGTCTATTTGACACACAACTTTTTTTCTAGAAATGATAATGAAGTAATTCTTTTGACGTTAGATTTGTAGCATCAATATCCAAAGGATGTATTTGGTTTGATTTATTTTGGTTGAATATTATATAGTTTATGAAGTTTTGAAGTGACATGAACCGTAATTCAGACATATGTTCCATTTGAGACAGATAATTTGAAGTCAATTTATCATAAACCATTTTTTTTTTAAATATAAATGTATATTAATAAGCCAGTTCCTCCATATTTTTCAAAAAAAAATTGACCTAATTTACTAATTTTCCCAAGGTGTCAAAGTTAGTTGATGTTCAATTGGTAATGAACCTATAATGAGTTAAACTCATATTTGAAAGTCTTAATGATTAAATTATGTATTAAAATTATAGTCGTTGGAAAGCTTGCTCCGAGCAACACATTTTGAAATTTTTTATTTTACAGTAGGAGATCACTCTCCTACAATTATGGCAGTCAAAAGAGCAAAAAAAAAAAAGTTTAAATTTTTTGTGATTTTGCATGTTCGTGCGAACATGGCATTCGCACAAACATGGCATTCGCACGAACATGTTTACCATGTTCACGTGAACGTATGTTTGTGCAAACATGCAAATCAATTTCTCATTTTGTAATTTTTTTCATTTTTGTTCATCCCACTAAAGTGGAACCCATTATTGTGGGTTCACCCTGTGAAATCTAAGGCCAAAAATAATGTTCTCTAAGAATGGAAATGGTCTTATCTCGACCAAAATGTCCTTCCATCCCTCCACTGTGGTTCTCCTTAATTAGACTTTCCCTCATGGAACTCCTTGGAATGCATAATTGACTGCCATTGAATAACATACCATCCTGAATCAGATAGTCTAACCACTTAGTTCTGTCTATAGCAACAGGCTCTTTACAAGCTTTCCACGCTTTAGCAAAATCGGGATCCTCAAGATACAGATTCTTGAGTTCATCAAACCCAACTACTTCAACCTGCATTACTGTAAGCAAAAACTATCTCCTAGTTAGTGCATCTACAACCCTGTTAGATTTTCCACTTCTATGCTTCAACACAAATGTATAGCTCTGCAAGAACTCTACCCACTTCATATGCCTCTGATTCAATTTACCTTGGCTATTTAAGTACTGTAATGCTTGATGATCAGTATACAAAACAAATTCCTTTGGCAATAAATAATGCCTCCATTTCTTTAAGGCTTGAACAATTGCATAGAACTCTTGATCATAAACATAATACTTCTTTTTTGCATCATTCAATTTTTCACTAAAATATGCAATAGGCTTACCTTCTTGGCTTAATAGAGCCCCAATAGTGTTGCCACTAGCATCACAATCCACCTGGAACACCTTTCTAAAATTTGGAAGTGCCAACATAGGTTGTTCTGTCACCTTCTTCTTTACAATTCAAAACTTCTCGCAATTCCTGCAATCCATTTGAACTCTTTTCCATCCCCTCTTATTGTGTCAGTCAGGGGTGCACATATGCCACTAAAATTCTTAACGAACTTCCTGTAAAAACTAACCAAACCATGAAATGATCTTACCTCAATAGAAAACCTTGGAGTAGGCTATTCCAAGATGGCTTTTACCTTCTCTGGATCCATTTTGAGACCTTCAGGTGATATAAAAAACCCCAAGTAGCCTTCAGGTGATATAAAAAACCCCAAGTAGACTAACTCCCTTTTTGCAAGGATACACTTCTTTAGATTAATTAATAATTTCTCTTCACTTAACCTTTCAAGGACACTACGAATATGCAATAAATGTTCTTCCAAAGTCTTGCTGAAAATTAAAATATCATCCAAACAGATAATAACAAATTTTCCTATGAACTTCTTAAGTACCTCATTCATAAGCCGCATAAAGGTGCTTGGGGCATTCTTCAATCCAAAGGGTAGGACTAACCACTCATAAAGACCCTCCTTGGTCTTGAAGGCTTTTTTCCACTCATCTCCTTCTCGTATCCATATCTGATGATAGCCACTCTTGAGATCTATCTTTTTGAAGTACTGAGCTCCACTCAAGCAGTCCATAAGATCATCCATTCTTGGAAAAGGAAACTGATACTTGATGGTTATCCTATTTATAGCTCAAAAGTCTGTACACATCCTCCACTCTCCATCCTTCTTTGGTGCTAGTACTACAAGTACTGCACATGGACTTAGGCTCTCCTAAATCAAGCCCTTTCTCAATGGCTCCTACACCTATCTATTTAGCTCCTCAGTTTCAGTAGGAATCATCCTATGAGCAGCCTTGTTAGGAAAACTAGCTCTTGGGATTAAATCTATCTGATGACTAATTTTCCTTACTGGTGGCAATCCTTCTAGAACATTATCAAAGATAATATCTCCAAACTCACCTAGTAAATCTAAAACTTCAAGTGGTATTTCACTACTACCTTCTTTATCTTTCCTAGGAATCAAAGCATAGCACATAAGCTGATGTTTCATGCCATCTAAAAACTTCCTTCCATCAACAAGATAAATCCTAGCACTGATACATACCTTTTCACCTTTATTTTTCATGGGCTTCAGTTTTTGGCGAACTCCATCCTTTGTTAGAGAGTATGTGTTTGCATGACCATCATGTACTGCATGCCTATCAAACTACCATGGTCTACCCAACAATAGATGGAAAACATCCATTGGAATAACATCATAGAGAAATTCATCATGGTAACTCCCAATTTTGAATTTCACTAAACATTGTTCACTTACCAGGACCTTATGATCATCTTTTGCTGAAGCAATCCGATAGGGCTGGGGGTGTTTCTCCCTCTTGAGCTTCAACTTAGAGACCATCTCTTCTGATACCAAGTTATCAGTACTACCACCATCAATGATTGCATCAAAACATTTATCCTCACACTTGCACCTAGTACAAAATAAACTGCTCCTTTGTCCGGGTTCAATCTCACCACTTAGTAGGACCCTTTCATTTACTAAAGTCTCTCCTCTTTCTACATCGTCTAAATGTGATTATTGTGCATCCTCATCCACATGAGCAACCCTAGCTTGACCCTCAACTCTCCTATCTGTCCTTCCTTGTCATTGAGGGCATTCAAAGGCACGATGACCTTCTTCATTGCAATGGAAATAGGTACCACAAAAACCTCCTCTTTTTTGTCCACATCCTCTACTTCTTCCTCTTTGATTTCCAAAGTCTTGATCTCAAGAGCGGTTGAAACCCTCGTTCCTTTGGTTTCTGCTAGTACCCACATCTTTATTTTTCTTTTTGGTTTCATTTCAGCCTCTAGATGACCTATCACTACCCCTTCCTCCTTGACCATGCCCTCTTTGTCTCCCTTCAAATATCTTATTTAGCTTCTCTTCAACTCATAGGGAAAACTGGTATGCCTCTTCAATGCTGGTCATTCTTACCAGACTTAATTCCTCCTAGATGCTAGGTCGCAACCCACTGATATAAAAAGCAACCTTCTCCTTATTTTCTTCTGCATGCCTTGCTCTAATCAGAAGTCAGTAAAACTCCTCTGTATATTCCTAGACTGATTTTCCTACTTGCTTTAACCCATACATCTTCTTGAACAAATCAAGCTTATAATCAATAGGAATGAACTACTTCTTCAATTTGTCCACCATACGATCCCACCTTGTGATCTTCTCCTTTCCTCTTCTATTTCTTTCTAATTGAACCTCTTGCCACCATATTTTGGCATGTCCTTTCACTTTGGCCTTTGTAAACTTAACCCTATCTAGGTCCCTGATATCCTCATACTCAAAGTATTCTTCCAGTTCATTGATCCAATCGATCAACTCATCTAGTTTCAAATTTCCTAAAAATACACCCTCATCAATTGTAGGTCTTTTTACAAACTTAGTAATGGCCCTAAAAAGCCTTTCCTCTTCCTGATTCAAAATTTTCTCATCAAATTCCCCTTCTAGTCTAATTTCTTTTTCTTCATTGTCATCCTCACTTTCGTCACCTGCGGCAACATTTGTTCCTCTACGGAGCTCCTCCTGCAATGCTTGTACCTACCTTTGGAGGGCTCTAACCTCCTAAGGATTAATAGCTCTGGCCCTTCCACCATGCTCTCTTTATGGAGGCATCTTCTTAACTCAAACCTACAACCACACAGTCTTGGTGCAAACTACCTCACAGTCGGCACTCTGTCTACACACTTAGGAAAACTCGCTCTTATACCACTTGATGGGGACACAACCCAAGCACAAAATGGACACAACAAGAAAGGAAAAATTATATTAACTATGTAAATATGCTATTAAATTCAGTACAAAGAAAATAGACTTCAAAACATGCCCTAAGGGCTTACAATAGTAATAATCTAGAGATAATTTCCTTTTAGTACCTCCTCTCAAACTCCACTCCGAACTGCCTTTTACAATGCCAAAAATGTTCTTAAATAGACCCCGAAGGGTTAAGGATTAGGAATACATTCTAGAAAGTGCTAGTTGGCACCCACCGACCAAATAGAAGGCTCTAGAAGCTACGTTAGAAGTCGACACAAATCTAGAAGAATCTAGAAATGGTAACCAAACTTTCGAGAGGCATAACTTTTGAACCGTAGCTCCAATTGACGAACTGTTTACATTTTCAAAAAGCTCTTGAAGTGCTATATAGTCCCATGGATGAGCTTTTCTTGTCCCCCATTTTTTGGCCCTATTCAAGGTCATTTAATGCCCCTAACCTGACTTTGAAGCACTCTTAGGAGGTCTCCAAAAATTGAAAAATTGCAATAACTTTCAAACTGTGGGGCCTTTTGACCTGATTCTTTTTCTGGAATACTCTAAATTACAATTACATTCATCTGGCCAATTTACACCTTCTAGTTCACCAAAATGATGGCTCAATTACATACTCCTATTTTTTTTGCATTTACACATATCTCAAGGTGTTCAAATACTGTATCCTAGAACACTGATAGTGGAATTGTGAGAGTTGGAACCTTTATTTGACCCAAATGGGTATCCATAAATGAAAACACATGAAACAAAAACTAAGTCTAAGTACATTTTTTTGGTTGACATAGGATTGCCCTTATACCTCTGGATGCTCCTACATCAAATAATTACATCACAACATTTACCCTCGCACTTGCATCTAGTATTAAAAACTGTTTGTACAAGTTTAGTCTCACCACTTAGTAAGACCCTTTCATTAACTAGAACCTCTCCTCTTTTTACATCCTCTAAATGTGATGATTGTGCATGATCATCCACATGAGCATCCCTTTCTTGACCATCAACTCTCCTATCTATCCTTGGCATTGAGGGCATTCCAAGGCACAATGACCTTCTTCATTGCAATGGAAATAGGTACCACAAAAGCCTCATCTTTTTAAACCTTTTCCATGTCCTCTACCTCTTCCTCTTCAATCTCCAAAGTTTTGATCACTAGAGCAGTTGTAACCCTTGTTCCTTTGATTTTGGTTAGTACCCACATCTTCATTTTTCTTCTGGTTCTAATTTCGGCCTCCAAATAACCTTTTATTGCCCCTTCCTCCTTGACTATGTCATCTTTACCTTCTATCAAATTTTTCTTTTAGTTTCTCCTCAACTCACATGGAAACTTAGTTTGCCTCTTCAATGCTAGTCATTCTAACTAGACTTAACTCCTCTTGAATGCTAGGTCTTAACCCACTAAGGTAATGAGCAACCTTCTCCTTGTTTTCTTCTGCATGCCCTACCCTATTTAGGACTCAGTAAAACTCCTTTGTGTATTCCTGGATATATTTTCCTACTTTCTTTAACCCTTGCATCTTCTTGAACAAATCAAGCCCATCATCAACAAGAATGAACTGCTTCTTTAGTTTTTCCAACATGCGATCCCATCTTGTGATTTTCTTATTTCCTCTTCTATTTCTTTCCAACTGAATCTCTTGCCACTTGATTTTTGCATGGCCTTTCATTTTGGCCTTCATAAATTTAATCCTATTAGGGTCCCCAATATCCTCATACTCAAAATATTCCTCCAGCTCATTGATCTATTCAATCAACTCATCCGAGTTTAGATTTCCTATAAATATGCCAATGTCAATTTTAGGTCTTTTTCTAAGCTTGGTAATGGCCCTAAAAAGCCTCTCCTCTACCTAGTTTAGGTCTTGTCTGTCTCCTTCCCCTTCCTACCCAACATTTCCTTCTTCTTCATTTTCTTCCTCATTTTTGTCACCTACGGCAACATTCATCCCTCTGTGGATCTCCTCCTGTAATGCCTAGACTTGTCTCTTGAGGGCTCTAACTTAAGAAGTAACAACTCTAGTCCTTCCACCATGCTCCCTTGATAGAGACATCTTCTTGTATCAAAAACCATAATCACATAGTCTTGGTTCCAATTACCTCATAGTTAGCACTCTGTCTACACACTTAGGAAAACCTGGCTCTAATACCACTTGATGTGGACACAACCTAAGACAAAATGAACACAATAGGAAAAGGGGAATATTATTATTAGAAATGATATGCTATTACATTTAGTACAACTATGATAGACTCCACAACATGTCCTATGGGCTTACAATGTTATCAAATTCTGGAGAAAACCCTTCTCATAGTACCTTCTCCCAAACTCCACCAAAAACTACCTTTACAATGCCAAAAAAATTGATAAGCAACCTGAATTAGGTTTAGGGTTAGGAATACATTTTAGAATATGCCATTTGGCATCCACCTCCAAAATAGAAGGTTCTAGAAAACTTGTCAGAAGTTGGTGTAAAGATAGAAGAATCTAGAACTATTAGTCTAACTTTTGGGAGGCATAACTTTTGATCCAAGACTCTGATTGATGAACCACTTTCATTGCTTGAAATTTCTCTAAGTGTTTTATATCCCTATGGAAGAGATTTTCTTGTCTCCCATTTTTTAGGCCCATATGAGGTTGTCTAGTGCCTCAAATCTAACTTTGAAGTGCTCTTATGAGGTCTCAAGGAAACTTAAAATTGCAATAACTTTCAAACCATAAAGCCTTTTCATCTAATTGCTTTTTGGAGTGCTTTAAAATACAATTATAATCATCCCCTCAAGTTATACCCTCTAACTCATTATAATTTTGGCTCAATTACAAAATAACCTATTTGTTTGCATTAGCACATATCCCAAGGTGCTCAAAATCTCTAGCCCAAAAAACCAATAGTGGAACTATGAGAGTTGGAATCTTTATTTGACCAAAATATGTATCCAAAAATGAAAACACTTTAAACAAAAACTAACACTAAGAATAATTTTGGGTGATACAAGATTGTCCTTGCACCATTAGATGCTCCTACATCACTACACTACCCATGCTCATCCAACGATGAGTTTCCATATGCATGCATATTGCCAACCCAATCCCAAATGATCATAACTCCACTAAAGTACAAATAGGAGATCAGGCTATAATGTCTCGTCAGAGATCCTTGGAACAAGGATTCAATACAAGTCAAGATTTTTTTTTAGAAGTATGAATGCACATGATAACATCATACAGGGATAACAAAGATATCAATGGAATACTTCACTAATAATTTGAGCAACCAGTAGATCTCCAAACATCACCACCAAACAAAAATAACAAACCATAAAAGAACACAAATGATTTTGAATATGAAACATTCTGAATTCAAAATTTGATTCCAAGGTATTCAAGAATACCATAGAGGGTACCCAATACACCTCCCAAAAACTTTCAGCCATACCAAAAAGTATCTGTTATCCACCGAGGTAGGTTTTTTCCAAAACCCAAGCAATACTTTAAAACAACATAGTACAATACTTTCTAGTATCATACAACCTTTCTAATGAAGCTGTGTGATACAATTAGGGTTTGTGAAACACTTCTCAAGAAGGCATGTGATACTTTATTAGTATTGTATGACCTTTCTCCAAGAGGTGTGAAATACAATGGAGTGTCACATGAAAGTGTTTAGAAGGGCATGTGATACTTTCCAATATCCTTTGGACATGTGATACTTTATAGTATCACCCAATTTTGATGCATTGTTTGTTATAAATAGGGATTATTGAGAAGGGGGCGGTGGGGGTGAATCAATAATCTAAAAACTTTAGTGTTCAACAAGATATTATTTCTTACTTAAAACCATACATGACAAAGCAATAAAGTAAAATTGAACAATAATGATAACAATGCACAAAGATAACTCATAACACCATATTTTATTAACTACAAAAACCCTAGCTAAGGGAAAGCCCTAGTTGGGATGATACCCACTAGATAATATACTAATACATAAGTTCCTTGTTAGATAATAGAACCTATTAGGATTCAATGAGAAAATTTAGTATAAGGAGTCCCTATTAGGAGACTTTAAATCCCTATTAGGAGATTCCAACCTTGTTAGGAGTTGAGGTACAATAGATTCAAGATGAGCCCACTATGCAAACATGCACTTCTAATTACAAGAAGAGCTTACTACCCAAAAAAGTAATCAAAATTCTAGAATATAGGTACTATATCTTCTTCCTTGACTGATCTCTAATCTTCAAATCAATCTTAGATCACAAAATAGCTCATAAAAACTTCACATATATTACTTTCAAAAAAGTTCACAGACAGTCACAATTACAAGATTTCACTTACAATCATAATCATAATTACACTTCTCATCGCAAAATCTCCTTTGCATAAATACCATGCCTTTACACAAATTGCTACTAAGTCAGCTAAGACCACAATCCACTTTTTCAACTCAGAGTAAACATCAAGGATGTCAGCCCTAATCAGACAAGTAATTATCTTGTAAAAAAAAAATTCTTTCTTTCAATTCCTTTATCCTATTTCACTTCAAACATGATTATCTCTATTTGGTACAATCTATACTAAATTTTGAGGTTATACAATTCATCACCAACATGTATACTATCTCCATCTAACTTCACTAGTCATAATATGATGTCAGCAATAAGTTATAAATAAAATAATATACTATTGTAAACCAAATTCTATACTTAGACAACTTTTTGATTACCAAACACAAAGTATCTTTATTTCCAAGGTTTCCTAAGAGCATGTACATCATGTGTTTCCATAAATGACAACAATTACATATCTCTATTATCCAATTGTCAAAAATCCCCCCCCTTTGTCATTGATGACAACAAAATAGGGAAAATTGACTAAGTGACAAAAACTTAACACAACATATAACATTACATCTATTACAATTTTTCCAACTTTACATATGCTCCCCCTTACAATATGTTTCACATTATGTATTTAAAATATTCTCTCCTTTTTACAATTCAAATACATTCCAATTTTTTGCAAACTTTCCAATTTTCTATAATTACTTCCCATATGACATCAATGGCAAAGGTCAAGATGTCAGAAATATGTTCAAAATTGTCAAAAATGTTGTCCATTCTTATGTGGATAGGATCTTCATGCAATCATCAAAGGTTTCCTTTGAACTATCCATACCCTTAGTCCATGCCTCCTTGGTGGATTCAACTGAGGTGAGAATTACACATAGAGCATATGATGTAATCTCAACTACATTAAGATTTGAATAAAAAAAGTTAGAATATGTGTCCTTGGCCTTGACACATTCCTCCAATTGTTTATCAACAAAAGATATTTTTTGAGCAATAGATTCTCTAAAATTTGATATCCTCTTCAAAATTTGTTCCCTCCAAAGTTCTAGTTTCTTGATATCACTGTGAATACTAGCCACTTGTCCTTCAAAATCATCAACTTTTCAAGATGGATGTTGGATCTAGCTGGATAAAGCCTCTAGCTCACTTAACTTTCCTTCTATCTGACTGTTCATTTCCTTAGTCATCTTGTATGATAAGGTACATTTGATATACAATGTTTTCCCAACCTATTGAGATTTCGAAAGTTCCTTGATACAAGTTTCAAGATTAACCAAATCATTCTTAATGTTCTGACAGATGGTACTAAACAAGTTAGCATCATGTGAGATTTGTGCCTTTGCTTTTGCTACATCTATCAAATTAGTAAACTCTTCATCAAATGATTTCAGCATTGCTTTTTCCCTCTATTTAGAATCTAATTCTATGTGTTGTAGTGCAAAGTATTGTGTAGTCTATCAATAACTTCCATCAAGTTTTTATGTAATCTCTTCACTGTTCTATTTTTCTATATAAGCTTTGATAGAGATGAGATCAATTTTTTTTTCTCATCATCATTAGTAGCTAAACTAGCAAGAGAAAGTAGAGTAGATGAACTAGATGGTTTAGTATCATCCACCCTTTGTTTCTCAGTTGTGTCTTTCATTCTTCTCTCTTCTTCTTCCAATCTCTTCTTCTCATCTTCCTCTATTTTCTTTCTCATTTCTTCTTCTAATATTCTCTTATTTTCCTCCTCTTCCTCTCTTCTCTTCTCATCCTCAAGAAATTTCTACTTGGCCTCCTCTATTTTCTTTTTTTCTTCTTCAAGTAACCTCTTTTCCTCTTCAATCTATCTTCGTTTATCTTCAATATCCTTGGTATCAAGTTCATTAAGTTTAGAACCTTCAATTAGATTGGTATCATCAATATTAATGGTAACATTGGTTCAATCAATTTTCATAGTATCATTTCTTGTTGAAACTTCCAAGGTTCTAGGTGCTAGAGGATACACTGCCTTTGACTCTATTAACATTTAATTGATTGCTACTATAGTCTCACTTCTTAGTTTATCTTTTTCTCCAACCATAAAAAAAATGCTCTCACTTTATTTCTCAAATATAGTGCAAGATTATTCAATAATATTTTAATTTCTTCTTCATCATCAATCTTGCAAATAGTTCTAATCATAGACTTCCAAAGTTCTAGATCATCTTCTCTTGTAGGTGTCTTCTTCTCTATGAGTCTATCATGGACTTTCTAGTTTAAAACACCCTCAATATTCTTTAATTTCATATTTTTTGCTATAATATATCTCAAAGTAGAGATATCAATTTGATTGTTCTTAAAACTAATATACAAATCATAAAAAAATTTAATCTAAACAAAGTTACCTTCATTAGCAATAGCTATGTTAATCTTCTCTATCTTTAACTTCTAGGGTTGTCGAGCTTCTCCTACTGATTTTTTTGACAATGTTATTTTCTTTGCTTGCTTGGTCTCTTATTCTTATTTCTCTTTATTACTAGACTCAACAATTGTCAACAATGTTTTATGTCTTTTACCTGGTTTGGTGGCTTGTTGTTTGACCCTTTTTGTCCTAGTGGTTACTCCTTCCACCAATCTTTCTGATTTTCTCTTAGGCTCACTAGGTTGCACATCTGATACTACTACATATGGAATGCTTTGCTTTGAAGATGTTTCTACAACAAATACTGATAAAGGTTGAATATTCAATATTCCTTGCTTCATATTTTTCCTTACAATCTCAGACTCACTCTCTATCATTCTGACCTTTGATAGTGCTTTCTTCATAATAGATTCTATCCTTTTGTGTGATGTCTTCTCTAAGGTTTCTTGATGAGATTCTAATTTATCTTTCTTTGACTTCAATAATAAATCAATATAATTGACTATTGTATCATCACTCAATTCATAACCCAAGGGATCAAGAAATGTTTCCCGAGGTTCCACTACTTGAATATAGGTGAAATCTATATCAATAAAAACACAAATGTCTTCTTTAAATTTGTCTACAATTGTAGGTACAATTTTGAATCTCTATTTCATTTAATTCTAAAATGTTCTCATTATCAGGTTGCCACTATCCAACATCTTATTTGCAGGATGCCTTCTTCATACTTTTGTAATCTTTTCCATTGTACATTTGTCACTGATCATTATTTCTTTGACTAATAAATAAGGAAATCTTTTAAGTACATGAAAGAATATGTGATTGAATAATGACTAAAATCTAAACACACCATTCTTTTTCCTCTTGATCTTTTCTAGGTTCTCTAAGAGTTGCATTCTCAAACTTTCACTAAATTTCACTTGTTCCTTCTCTACACATATCTTATAAGTTGCATATGTGAATCCCATTGAAAGTTCATCAATATTTGAGCTTGCACATACAGAATAGGCAATGATTCTTCTCAAAAATCAAATATAATCTTGCTTGGTGGTGCTAATCATCATAGCCTTTCCATTATACATTTCTTTACTATAACACTCAATTTTCTTCTTGAGAATTTTCTCACCTATAGGTACACTACCTTGTTTACAAAGACGAATTACCTGATGAATAAGGTTGTTAGAAATATCAATTACATTATCTTGCATGCATAGTTTACCATCATGTATCCTAGTCAATATGATCTGTGCCCACTCATCTATGTCTAACTCATGGTAGAAATAATATTTAAATAGGTCTAGTTCTTTTAGATGATCAAATTTGGACTTCACAATCATGTCATGATTGAAAACTAATTCCATATCTTTGTTCATGTATTCACTACCAATTAACTCAAACTTACTATTTAGATAACTTCCCACATCTTCAAGATATACTACATTGTTCACAGTGATAGATAACACTAAGTTAGGGTTTCCTTTAGTAGGTTTTATGAAAACAACCTTCAACTTATGTCTATACTCATTCTCAAAATTGTGCAATACTCGCATTTTCATGATTCTATCAAATAAGAACTTTTACTAAACAAATTTGTGGAAAAATGATAAATAGCTCTTTTTGAAAATAGGGTTTGCTTCAAAACCACCTTAACAAGTCACTTCTAAGTGCTCTTTTCTTCACATTAATTCATAATGAAGTGAAAATAAATTTTTTACTCCATTTATTCCATCAACTTGAACTTGCATTAATTGTGTGCTTTGTAAACACAAAAAAAGTTGCCAATTACATTTTGTAATCATATAACTACTCAAGATCATTTGACCAATCTTAAAATGCCACTTGAGGTTTGCCATAGCTAATTTTCCATCATGAAAAAAATCTACTGAACTTTGCATCACAAAATTATCTACAAAAACATACTTGTCATCTTCTATTATAGAAATAACCTTTACTGTAATACTAGTAACTCTAAATTCCTTCATAACTTGTTTAGATAAGCTCCAAATTAAAAGTGAGCTTAGGTACCATCTCAACATAATTGGATATTTCTTTTCCCAACTTCACTACCTCTAGTTTGATCTTTGGATGAAGTTATAAAATTCTGATGCTCGAATCAAGCTTGATTCAACTTAGTTGAATCAAACTCAACAACTGACTTTGATATTCCTATCTCATCATCATCTAGCTTTTCCTTTCAGATATCTACTCCTTTCACAAATGCCTCATTAAGTTCTTCTCAAAGTTTTCTAATAAATTTTCTTTGTTCCACATTGTTTCTATTTTTTCTAGAGTTCCTTTCATGGTTCCTCTATCATTTATGACATTCTCTCCATCATTCCTTCTATTTTTGAAGTTTCTTCCATTGTCCCTTTTACCTCTAAAGTTTCTTCCCATTCTTTAGTACTTTGTTGTATGTCCAAAGTTGTTGATTAACTGACATATTGGTGCTCTACCTCTAGGGTTTTTCTGATCATTAGGTGCATGAAAATTTTGAGCAATGTCTCCTAAGTTGTTACACTTATAACACATGATCCATCTCCTGTCTTCATAAGATCTTCCTTCTCTTGATACCCTTTCATTAGATCTTCTTTTATCTATAGGGTTAGTATTTATAGAAATTCTACTATTCCTTCTATCATTATAATACTTAAGTTTCATACAATCAATTGCATTATGACCCATACCATGACAATTATGACAATAAAAGTCCTTAACATGATTAAATGACTTATTAATAAAATCTCTTTTCATATGACCTGTTTCATTACATAAAAAGAACTTACCTCTAAATTCATACCTAGTTTCCATAGGATATTCCACTTGCTTTGGTTCATCCAAAATTTCAACTTCTCTGTCTTGTCTAACTTTTTTGGATTTATCAAAAGATTGACTAGATTCAATCTTATCAACAGAATTGTCTTTTTCTTTTGGATATGATCTAATCTTAGGTTTCTTCATAGACATGTTAATTAGATAACCAAGACCAATCTTATCATAAGTAGGTCTCTATAATGACATTGAATCATCAAGATTTTCTCTACTATAATAAAGCTTCTCAAGCTACTACTTGCACTAAGTTAATTCGCCTTTCACAAAAATATTGTACTTATGAAGTTCTTAATGATCTTCTTTTAATGTTTCAAATTTAGATGTTTTGTTTACCAAACCTGCTCTTGAATCTACATTTTCAATCTTCAAATTAAATTCAATTTTTCTAGGATCATTTCTCAAAGTCAACTTCAGATTCATAATCTTCAATTCATGCTTCAAGATTTTGTACTCTGTCCTCAACTTTGAATAACCATCATCACTAGTTCCAGATTTAGTAAATTTAGGCTTGGATTTGAGATGTTTAATCTTTTCTTTCAATTTTCCAATGTATACCTTGGAATCTTCATATCTATCCTCTAGCTTATCTCTTTCTTTAGTAATGAGATCAATTTTTTCAAGAGCTTCTTCAAGGTTCTTCATCAACTATTCCATATCCATAAGGATCTTACTCAAGCTATTAAGCCTTTTCAAAGTAACTACGCTCTTATACCAATCGTTAGAAATAGGGATTAATAATTTGGGGGGTGGGGGGGTGTGAATCAATAATCTATAAACTTTATTTACCAACTTGATATTATTTCTTAGTTTGAACCATGTATAACAAAGTAATAAATTAATGTTGAATAGTAACAGTAACAATGTACAAAGATAACTCATAACACCATATTTTGTTAAGTAGGGAAAACCTTAGTGGGGATGATATCCACTAGATAATATACTAATATATAAGTTCCTTGTTAGAGGATGGAACATGTTAGGAGTCAATGAGAAAATTTAGTATAAGGAGTCCCTCTTAGGAGACTTTGAATCCCTATTAAGAGTTGAGGTACAGTACATTCAAGATGAGCCCACTGTCCAAGAAGAGCTCACTTCCCAAAAAAGAAATTAGACTTCTAGAATATAGGTATTGTATCTTCTTTCTTGACCAATCTCTAATCTTTAGCTCAATCTTGGATCACAAGATAGCTCATATAAAATTTCACATATATCACTTTCAAAAAAGTTTGCATAGAGTCACAATTACAAGATGACACTTGCAATCATAATCACAATTACACTTCTCATCGCAAAATGTCCTTTACATAAATGCCATGCCTTTACACAAATTGTTGCTAAGTTGGCTAAGACCACAATCCACTTTTCCAACTTAGAGTAAACATCAAGGATGTCAGACCTAATTGGACAAGTAATTATCGTGTAAACAAAATAATTATTTCCTTTAATTTCGCTATCCTATTTCACTTAAAACACAATTATCTCTGTTCTGTATAGTCTATACTAAATTTCAAGATTATACATGTCATCACCAACATGTATACTATCTTCATCTAACTTTGCTAGTCATAATATGATATTAGTAACAAGTTATAAATAAAACAATATACTGTTGTAAACCAAGTTCTGTAACTAGACAATTTTTTATTACCAAACACTAAGTATCTTTATTTCTAAGGTTTCCTAAGAGAATTTACATCATGTGTTTAAATAAATGACAATAATTACATATCTCTATTAACCAATTTTCAACATGGTCACCTTGAGAAAGAAAGAATTACTCTAAGGGCTAAAACAAGGGATGAAATGGGAAAACAAACCTCCACATCAGGGACTACCAAATCCATGTAGATCATGGATTGAACACTTGAGTGTATAAACAACAAGATGTCATGAACAAGAAGGAGGAACATCTATCCATCTAAACCATAGTAGTAAAAAAGACATACTGAAAGCAACATCATAGTTTACTAAAGCAACATCACAATGTACAAAAGTAACATCCTAATAACTGAACAACTAAACTAAGTATGCAGTTCCTCCCAATCATTAATAGCATCATAAGACCATTGTGGGTCCTATCCATCACCCACATGTAATATCTCAAACTACTGACTAGATCATCAGTGCTATCTTATGAGGACATCACTACTAAAATGTGCTACAACATAAGAATAAAAAAATCTAACATGCTAGAAGTAAAGCATAAGATAATCCTACAAATCAAACTCATCATTTATCATATGCTAAACATCATAATATAAGAATGTTTCAAATAAACTAGCATCATCTAAACATTATATCCAAGCATTACAATGAAAGCATAAATCACAAGAAAACATACTTTGAAACCCAAAGTATCAAGTGAAAACATCTAGCAATAGTTGCATTAGGATAGTAGACCATCTCTATACACTGGTCCCTAGTAGTGGTATAGGTAGCTATGCCTCCCAACCACAAGGAGCCTGTTGGTCCACTACTGCTATGCTAATGGAGATAATGATGTAACCACAAATACACATAAAGCACAACATCCATGGTTAGCACTCATGCCAGATAGTATGATGAATAAAACCAAGAACATAGATAATGCATAAGCTACAGGTCCTAGTCAGACACTCAATGGGTTACTAAGTAGGGGCTGACATCATGGAGAGTCACTTGGCATTGACAAGCCCAAGCTCAAATCATGAAAATTCAACTCCCTCAATGGAAGGACTCTAGCACAAAAAAAAATTCATTATCTTAAGTTTTATTACCACTCACACATTTTATTTAGTTATCACTTGATTGAAGGTCCCTCTACCAACCTATGGTGCCATGATTACTAGGTTGTGAGATAGAAACATCCTCCATATGCTACCCTACCCTACCCATGATCATCCAACAATGAGTTTCCATAGGCATGCATATTCCCAGCCCAACCCTAATGACCATAACTTTCAGAAGTACCATAGAAGATTGGGCCTTGCAAGTCACCTAAAAAATGTATGCACACATACTCATGTGTGGTGCACCACCATCATGAAGATAATAACACAAGGATTGGAGGATAACACTATAAAAACATCACTCAACTAAGATAAGCTCAAAAGGATGGATTCTACACAAATCCTAAGAATAATAAAACCATACATGATGAACTCACTCAACCAGCCTTACTCTAGGAATATGGATTCTACATAAATCCTAATGATGCAACAAGAAGAAACATCATTAACTCACTCAACTAGCCTCAATCTAGGAGTATGGATTCTAGACAAATCCTAGTGTTCAAAAAATCATAGCAAAGGCCCAAAAGAAACCTTAACACCAGATCTAAAATCACTCAACCGAACATAATGTCAGGAGTACAAATATAGCATGGATCTCTATGCAAACATAAAAGTGCAACAATGGTTTGACAGACATCCAAACAGATGATCCAAGTCCACAACCAAACTCATACCAAGAAAACCTGAGAAAATAGGGCAACATACAAAATGAGATAAAAAGCCCCAAAATTGGAAAACTTTGAAATTAAAACACATTTGGTCTTTGGGTACAAGAACCCCAAAAATCCAATAAAATTTGGGTTTTGATAGTGTATGCAAAAATGGCTTGCATAATAGTGTGAAACCCCAAATCCCCATCCTTAAAATAGGAAAAATATTCATACCCAACCAACTGGGCAAAACCAACAAACATAAATGGAGGGAAATAGTAGTTCTTAGCTTCCTAACAAACGGCTACCAAAAAAAAAAGTAGAAATAAAGAAAAAAAATTAAAATAGGATTGCCCTACCTCACAACCAAAAGGGAAAAACATGAATTTGAACCATAAAATAAAAATCTCATAGAAGTAGCCAAAAATTATGACAATCCAAGGTCTCCCCAAGCTAGATCCAACGAGATCAACCTCACAAAGATCCCATGCCAATAGCTCCCACAAGGAACAAAATAGTAATTCCTCATAAAGAGGATTTTGGGTTTTATTGTCAAAATTTCTAATTCAAAAAGTGAGAAGTAAGGAATTAAATTCCTTTTTCAAGACTTATTCACTTTTCGAGTGAATAATTGATTAGGGAAAATAACTAGCCAACCTAGTTAAACCTCGAATCAACCCAAACAAAAATAGACTATTCCTAGTAATAGGAATTCATCTATGGCAAAGCTACCAAAAATTAAATTTAATAAAATTAAAATCCTGAAATCCAAAAAATATAGAAATTTCCTTAACAACTTTTGCGATAATGCAAACCTCTAAATGCATAGACACACTCACTAGTCTAATCATATAATGCAAATGAGTTCGGATTTAATAATCACTAAAAGAATTAATTAAACAATTAAAATAAGGATATGTCAACCATACAGGGATGGCATTGGTAAAATATGAATAGTTAAATCACTAACTCCATGTGCCACTGCTAGGGATATAAATCCTACACACTAAACAACATGATCAAGTGCAATTACATATAATAACACAGTCAAAAAAATAAATGTATTAAATGACTAATTTAACCATTTATTTGATTATACCAAAATAGTCCATTTATATCACTCACATTCACATTTAGCATATGAAGCAAGAATGAAGTAAATAACCATAACATTAAATCTATCACATAACATAATCAGAGATATGTCCAAATACTAGATAACCAGATATCATCATAAAATACACTATCATCTCAAAATGGTATCATCATGCAATATGATCAACTGAAAAAAATAGTAGTCTAAAATCTAAGATACTTAAATCAAAGTATAACATATGACCCTTAGGTCATCTCAAATGTAAAACATAACATGAATAACAAATATCTCTTAGATTATAGTATAACAAGCTAAATATCTACAAGACAAAACCAATGAATCCAACATGGAAAATCTATTTCTAATTATTTAAGAATTTAATAATGGTTATAAAAACAATATGAAAAGGCACTTAAAACACATAAGAAAACACCATCATATACACAACTATCACTACTATAGGAACCTAGTCTAGTGTAGTGGGGTAATAATAAATAGTGCAATCTCTACACACATCTCACGGTGATCATAGAACAACATCATGATACCACATCAATCCTGGTAACCACTGGCACAAACCTTAGTGAACCATCTAACACATCATAATCTCATAAGTCAGCCATAAGAATAATCAAACTAACTAATATAGTAACATAAATCAAATCACCTCAAGGGTGTAGACCACTTATGGTCCCAATCACAATCCCTTCTCAAGGAGAGATCAACAAGTTTGCATCCATCAGGATGACTTACAAAAATCAAATGGGAGAGGCACTTTATGGGCCTCGTAAGTCACCTAATAATGTACGTGTGTGTACTCATGTGTGGTACACCACCATCATGAAGATTATAACACAAGGACTGGATGACAACACAATGCATAAATACACTCAATCGAAAGTAGACTTAGGAGGAAAGATGCAACATGCATCCCAATGCAACATAAAAGTGAAATAATGGTCTGACTAACATCCAAATGGATGATCCAGGTCCATGACCAACATCATGCCAAGAAAACTTGAGAAAATAGGGTGACATACAAAACAAGGTAAAAACCCCAAAACAATTGGTCTTTGGGTACCAAAGCCTCAAAAATCCAATAAAATTTGGGTTTAGTTATAGTATACAAAAATGACCAATATAATAGTGTGAAACCCCAAACCCCCATCTCAAAAATAGGAAAAATATTCATACTTGACCAACTAGATATAACCAACAAATAAAAATGGAGGGGAACACTAGTTCTCAGCTTCCCAAAAAATTGCTACTAAAAAAAGAAGTTGAAATAAAGCATAAACAAGAAAACAAGAGAGTCCTAAATGAAAAAAAAAGGGGTAGAAATTAAAATCAACCTGATAAAATAAATAACCTAATGATAATGGCGAAAGTTATGGCAAAGCAAGGTCTCCCCGAGCTAGATCCAACAAGATTGACCTCGTGAAGATCCCATGCTCACAGCTCTCACAACAAATAGAAACATGATCCTCTAGAAAAGCATTCCTAGAAAAGCTCTCAAATTTTTATTTTGCAAAAGTGAGAAGTGAGAAGACAATTACCTTTTTTATTACTTATTCACTTTTTGAGTGAATATTCGAAGAAAATAACCAGTTAGACCAACTAGACTCTGAATTGACCCAAATGAAAATAAGTTATCCCTCGTAATAGGAATTTACCTAAGGAAAAGCTACCAAAAATTAAGTTCAATAAAATTAAAGCCCAAAAACCCAAAATTACAGAAAATCCTTTAACAACTTTTGCAACAATGTGAACTACTAAATGTACAAGCACACTCACTGGTCTAATCACATAATTCAAATGAGTTCAGATTTCATAATCACCAAAAGGTTTAATTAAACAATTAAATAAGGACACATCAATCATATAGGGATGGCATTGGTGAAATATGAATAATTAAATCACTAACTCGATGTTCCACTACCAAGGATATAAATCCTACACACTAAAACACACGATTAAGTGTAATTTCATATAATATCATAGCTAAAGAAATAAATGCATTAAATAACTAATTTATCCATTTATTCAATTATACCTAGGTAATCAATTTACATCACTCACGTTCACATAAAGCATAAAGATGCAAGAATAAAGTAAATAACCATAGCATAAAATCCATCACATAATAGAATCAGAGATATATCCAAATACTAGATAACCAAATATCATCATAGACCTACTATCATCTCAAAATGACATCAACATGCAAAAATGATAAACTAAACAACATAGCAGTATAACTTCTATGATACTAGAATCAAACTATAACATCTGACCCTTAGGTCATCTCAAAGTACAAATAATAAGAGTATCAAGTATCTCTCGAACAAAAATAACAAGGTATAGAGAGGCACTACATAATGACTAAGTAATTTGTCACTATAATGTCAAAACCAAAATGAGATCAACAAGAAGAATACATGTGTGTCTGGATTGGAATCCTCACAGATAATTTGAATCCATGACCAACATTAGTGCTAAGAAATGCCCATGAAAATTTGGTGGTATGTAAATCAAGGCATAGTTAAAAAAGTCCAAAATTTGATTTTGACAAAAATCAACAAAATTAAAACCCATTGGTCTAAATCCACCCAAAGTCACACATTTTAAATAAAATCATAGGTCTAGACACTTCATGTATATGCAACAACATAATAATAGGAAATCCCTGAAACCCACATGCTAAAATTATCAAAAGCTCACATCCATCCAACTAGGTGATGGAATTGCATTGAAATGGAGGGGAACACTAGTTCTCCACTCCCTAACATTTAGTAGCAAGAGTCAGAAGCTAAAACAGAGTAGAACTATTAAAACTAGAAGGCCCTACCTCATAGCCACAAGAGCTAAAATAAGAAATGATTCCATAAAATAAAAAACCTACCAAATGTATTGAAAAATTTGTCATAATAAGACCTCCCTACTACAGATCCAATGAGACCAACCTAGTGACAATCCGCTAAGCCAATCTCACCCACCGAGCAAAAGAAGAAAGTGCCATTATGAGGGTTTTGGAAATTTTCTCCCAAAGCATGAAATAAAAAAGTGAAAAGTGAACAATAAAGTTCTTTTTTGCCAATTTAAGCACTTTTCCAAAATGACTTATAAATTGGGTTATTAAATTAACTTAATAACCAAGTGGTCCCTTAACCCAAATAAATCAAGCAATCCCAATTGCTTGGAATTCAACTATAAAAAATTATCCAAGAATAAAATAAAGATTAAAGAAAATAATTAAAATCCCTCTAAGCCAGTAAAGTAACATTTAATTAGATCTCTTCGACAATAGATGTGGAATCCTAAACACACATACATGCTCACCGGTCTAATCACATAATGCATTATGAATCTAGATTTACCAATTACTAGAGGATTAAACTAACAATAAATATACATTTTCCATACAAGGATGATATTGGCTCAATATGAAAGGTTTGATTACTAAGTCCACGTGCTATTGCTAGGGATATAAGTCTTGCATAATAAACAAACCCAATCAAGTGTAGGTGAACAATAATAATAGATTAAGTGATATTTATGCAAAATCATGTAATTAAAAAAATTAATTAATTTCATTTAAATAGTTCATTTTTAATAAATTACTGAAATGAATAAGGTAAATATTCATAGCACATAATTCCATGAATCTAATATGGATAGCTAATTGTCTAATTCATTAAGCATTCAATAAAGGAATTAATAGTAATTACTCAACAATGAAAAAGGCACCATAAACATATAAGTTAACATGGTCCAATACATGAATAAACATTGTTGCATGAACCTAGTCAAGTGTAGCAGGAGAATAATACACCATACAATCAATGCACACATCTTGGGGTAGTCACAAAACAACATCATGACACCACATAAATCTAGGTAACCACTAGCAAAAACCTTAATGAAACTATTAAATACATCATAATCCCTTAAGTAAGACAAAAGAATTATCAACCAGATAATGCAACAATATAAATCAAATCACCCCAAGGGTGTAGACCACTCATCATCCCAATCATGATCCCTCACAAAGAAAGATCATCAAGGTTGCATCCATTAGGATGACTTATAGAAATCAAATGGGAGAGGCACTATAATAACTTTGGTCACATTGCAAGATTTTTCCAAATGGATATGAAGAGCATCAACCAGAACCCTAACTACAAAAGAAATAACAATAGAAACAACATAAGGAATGACAATAGCAACAATAGTCAGAAAGAAGCACTAAAAGAGTATGTTGAAGAATTCAATCAATTATTTGTGAAGGAAAATGATCCATCAAGTTCACATGTGATTTTAGAAGAACAATATTTTGATGCATCTAATGAAAGACTGAAATCAATCATTGTGTGTGATTCATCTTATTTCAATTAGACACTTTTCTATTAAAGAAAAAGCACCAGAAAGATAGAACCAGAGTTAGAGACTGAGTTAGAAGTTGAAAAATTGGTAGAAGGATTAACAGATTATAAGGAAGCTTTGGTTAAGAGTGCAAGTGATTTGGAGATTGTATGAGGTTGTAAGAATGAAAACAAGTTTAAAGGATAACATATAGCAACTTTTATTAATTAGGTAGTTGCACAATCAATGTGAAGTTCAATTTGAAAAGATTTAAAGGATACAAACAAGATTTTGAGTACCATTCAATCATGTCAAGAATTAATAAGTAATTGAGAGAAAAAAATAGCGAGTTGAGAGAGTTTTCAAGTGCAAAATCCAAAAATGCCAATAGTGGCATGTTGTGATGGTTAAGTTGTTGTGTTGTTATCCTTGCCATCAAGGATCAAATCTCATGGGGATGAGGTCCCCCGTTTGTGGCCTCACTGGTTCATAACTCCAGGTAAAAGCATTTACCCCTCTTTTTTTTTTTTTTAAAGTGCAAAATCCAAAAATCCCTAGTTACACGATTACTATGTATTTTATGAAGTTTCCAAAGTCTTTGAATTAGTTAAAGGTTGAAAATGTCACTGTATATGATGTAAGGGAGAGGCCAAGGTAAAAATTGAAGAAGCACCCATTTGTATCTTTAATATCCTTTAGGATAATTTCCACAAGTTTCAGAAAGTGTATTGTATGTGGAAGATATTAGAGCATACATACACTATAAGTTTGAGAGCATTAGTGATAGTGACATTCATAAGGACCTAGAACATGTTTTCAATAGAGACCTACCCTTGAAGCAAGAGCTTTCACACTTGAAGGACTTGAACATTGTGACTTATATGTTCCACATAGACTTTGATAATCATGAATGGATCAGAATCATTTTGATTAGAATACATGAATGAATTTTCTCAGTAGAAGACACCCTTGTGATGATTGAGAATAACATGATTCACAAGGTCACTAGTCTATGCAATGAAGGTTGTAATCCAATAAATGAGAAGAATGTAAAGAAATTGGAAGAGACCAATCTAAAAACCAAATTTGATGGGAGGAACATGAGGATTGATCTTATAAAGGAGATATATGTAAGGGTAATCAAAAAGATTGCTGGATATAAGATGAACCACAGTTCAAGAATTTTTTTTTTACCTCCTGGATTTATCCATGCAACATATTTGAGGATAGATAAGAGAGAAAAGGTGAATATATGTGAAATACTAAATCAACAACTTTTGGACAACATTAAGAAACTGAAGAAAACTAAGAATGGGGTGTTTAAATTTGAAGCCCTACTAACACATCTATTCTTTTATGTAATTAGATAATTCCCTAGGATCCTAGATAGGGAATGGGGAAATAGTCATTGTACCATGAATTTGGTGACACGTCATTATAGAAGATAGTCAAAAGAAAGAATCATTGAAGATATAACTAAGATGCTGAAGAGTTTCCAATCTAAGATGAAGAAAAGATTTAGAATCCCTCCATCACTGGTCAATAAATACAAGGGTGATATATGTTTCATGATTGAAGCAAATATTACTTATATGGAGGCAGTAGAACTAAGAGTCAAATTCATAGACCCCATGGGTTATGAAATGAGCTAAGACATAGTTGAAGGGTATGTGAAGATCATACTTGAATCAGAGAAGGACATGGACTATCCTAGATGGGGTATCTTTGATGAGAAGATCAAAGAAGTTCACAAAGAACTATACAAAAAGGATATCAAAAGGAATGTAGAAAAAAAGATTGACACAATCTTGAAGGAATCTATTATGACCAAAGAGGAATTCAATGAAGTAAAAGGTATAGCCTTGGAGATGAAGGCGGGTGGTAAAACTAAGGTATTGGTAGCCACACCTATTACTATGGTAGGACCCTCAAAAGGAGTAACAGTATTAGGATCTACTTCACAGATACCTATTTTTCCTTATGCAGAAGTATGACAAGTGCAACCCACTATTGTACAATTGGCCAAGAATATTAATGAAGAGGAGGTACATATAGTAGGAAAAATTTAGTTACTCCTCTAGTCACGAGAAAATCAGAGATACTCATGAAGGTAAAGAAAGAAACTCAGTGACCTAGCAAGAAGAGGACCAAGCAATTATCAAGTGGACTAGGGAAGTGAAGAAAGACCTTGCAAATTATTGAATCAAGGTTAGATAAATAAGAAGAGAAAACACAAGAAAAACCAACTAAACAAGTAGCTAAAGAAGCAAGGACATCATCTATGAAGAAATCCTAGAAGCCCAAGGTAGAAAATTTAAATGCTCAAATTATTGATACTAACACTTTTGTTCAATTGAATAAGTATTGCAGTGTGTATAGTAATATGGATAGACTACAATTAGAGAATGCTATATTTAGAAATATGATTCTGAGGAACAAAAGATTTGAAGATGTTAAGAAAAAAATACTAGATGATCTATATAATAGACTAGTAAATAGGAAAAGAAGAGTTACTATTGAGGAAAAAGGTATTAGAGAAAATCTAATCAAGAAATTTTGTGAATTCAACAGTGATAAGGACATGTAGGATATAATGAAGGGTATTGATCCCAGAATTAGAAATAAAAGAAGAGCTATTCTTTTAATGGAAGTAAATTATGAAGAGTTTAACGAAGAGAAAGAAGAAGCCATTGTCAAATACATGACTTTCATACCTAGAATTTTGAAGAAGAGTGTGAAGTTAGGGGGAGAAATCCCTATGTCTATTGAGTACAGTACACTAGTAGCAACAACAATAGAAGTCAAGGACACCAAGATGATAGACTTATCTTCATAGATATCAACTAGGACTGACACCATGCATGTTGGTGTCATGAAGGTGATAGTAAACATTGAAAAGATCCTTTTAAGGATCTTGAAAAAATATTGTTGGCAATATAATTTGATATTGTAGTTCTGATGAAGAAGAAGATGCAAAAGAAGAGAAAAGAAAGAAACAAGAGGAGAAGAAGAAACAAGAAGAATAGAAAAAGAAGAAATTAGAAAAAGAAAAAGAAGAAGATAAGAAAAGGAAGGAAGAGAAAAAGGAGGTAGAATAAAGAAAGAAGAAATTAGAAGAAGAGGAGAAAAAGAAAAAGGAGGTAGAGAAGAAGAGGAAAGAAGAAGAAGAGAATAAGAGGAAGGAAGAAGAAGAGAAGAAAAATAAGGAAGAAGAAGAAAACAAGAGGAAAGAGAAAAAAAAAATCAAAAGGAAGGAAGACAAGAAGAAGAAAGAGGATGCAGAAAAGAAAAGAGAAGAAGAACAAAGGAAGAAGAAAGATGAGGAGGATAAGAAGGAAAGCTCACCTAGCACACCTCTCACCCTAGATGCACTAACAAGTTCAAATGATGGTGATCAAATGGAGTTGATATCACCTCTCAACAAGATTTTCAACAAGAATAAATAAGTAAAGAGTTTATAGAAAACTCTTATGGATGTAATGTAAAAGTTACAAAGAAAACTAAAATAAAAATCATTAGATCCTAATTTAAAGGACAAAGCATAAGTTGTGATTCAAGCATTTGATGTTGATTTCACAAAAAAATTAGAGGTAGCAATAGCTCAGGCCCAAGTGAAGCATGATGCCCAGATGTTTGACAATGTATGTCAAAACATTAGAAATGACTTAGGAGCTCTTGATGCTTGCATCAAGGAATTAATAAGGTGTGAAATTGAAGGCAAGACATTGTATTCCAAATGTGTCATGTCCTTTAATTCCACCAAGGACATTGATGAGGAGCTGAAGAAAAAGCATGGTGAAGTGAAAGCATTGGTAGATTAGCTTAGCCAACTTGGTGTCAAGATTGAAGGAATTGAAACACAAGTCAACAAGACTTATGATGAAATAAGTGTTTTAGAAGACAACAAAGAGAAGATCATCAAAAGGTTCTCACTTCTGAGAGAACATCTATTAGTGAAGGTTAGCACAATTGAGTAGCAGTTAGAAGATCACCTACAACAAAGGCATCAATTGTTAAATCTCCTGATTTAATAGTTTTGGAAATAACCAAGAAACTAGACCAATACATCTAAGGTTAGAAAATTCCTATGATGGATGCACTTGACTACAGTCTTGGAACAACTATAAGGATAAATCCTTCTTCTTCTTCAAGCTCTATTAGACCTAGGTGGGTGGACCTAAGACTCTTTATATGGTACCAGTGTAAAGGCATACAATTGAATCTAGAAAATAGATAAAATTCCTTAATCTTCTATGTTTATGCAAGCATTCATGGGTGAAATAGCTGATAACAAAGCACATGAACCTGATAAACTAAGTGAGGGAAAACTCTTTTAACTCTTAAACACAAAAGGAAATATATTCGATTAAGATTTGTATCTCAACATCATCTAGGTATGCAACAATAGAAAACATGTATCTCTCAAGCTGACCAGTCCCTTATCCATTGGGCATCAACTAAACCTTAATATGTAGATGGATACCTAAAGTATACTCATATATTCAAGCATATGATCTATCTATTTGACTTGCAAATAGACATAAATCTTCATAACAACTCTCTTACTTATGAAAAATCCTTTTGGTGTAACCTGCAACCCTATCAGTATAAATAAGCATTTACTTGGCTCTTTGTCCCAACAAAAAATCTATTCTAATATACAACATTAAGGGGTTGCAATTGAGCCCAAGCTCTTTGTTCTTAAGCACAGAACATTGCAAATCATGAAAGAAAGAGATGAGAATCAGAATGAAAATAAGAAGGTTAAACTCTTTGCATTAATTTCCTTGAAACCAATACATCATCCGCATATCAAAACTTAGAAAATACACAAAGAATGACTATGTAATATGAGAATGCTTCAAAAGAGATACAATATGTTGTTCATACCAGAATAACACTGAGAAAATGGTATCACAACTATGAGAAAATTCAGGAAATTGGAACCATACTAGTCTCACAATCCTCCTACTTACAATAAGTAGAAAAGGAAGATATATAGGAGAGAAGATCTTTCTAGAATGGCAATCTGAACTTGACATATGTCCCATTGAAAGAGTCTTCAATCTGGAGTTGTTGAAACTGAACTTCCTTATCTACCTGTACTTTGAAAACCATAAATGATGCCAAAATATCTGATATATGCCCATTAAAAATATGCAAATATCTCATGAAGGGATATCAAGAAATCATCACAATCTGTAGTGAGGCCCCAAAAATCTGATCTCAACATGTCACTTATACTTTTCTATGAAGATCAACTTGTGCAGTTGTCAAAAAACCAATTACTTCAACCACCTCCAAAAACATTCAATTCATCCTTATAATTGCTAGAGAAGTCAAATTAGATGAAAAAAAATCTAAATCGGATTGCAATTTCATCTGCAACATTAAATTTGCACCTCTTCTTTGTATAATTCCCACTACAACTCTCCTAATTGCTGGATAAAATCTATGTGCCCTGGCTCTAAAACTTCTTTATGCTCTATTAATTTCTTGCAATTCTATAGTTCAAATAATGGCGAGATTGCATATTATATTCAAGCATTGAAATCACACGAATGAGCTCTGTGCCATATTTAACTCTTAGTAACTGTTACCTCCAAATTACAATCAGCTTTAAATTTTATCCCTAGATTTTCACCACATCGGGCGGTTCTAATTCAAAAAGAAATGGTCACATGCATTACCACTTACCTATGTTCCTTAAATTTCTTGCACTTTGAAATTGCAGGTAAGCGACATTCATTGATCAAAACAAAATCAACAATCTTACCAAATTTGAAATGAATAATGCCCAGTCAGCTGCATTGACCAATGGGAAAGCTACATGTGAGTTTGTGCCTTCTAACAATTGCCACATAGGCGGTTCCCATATTAAACTATGAGAAAGTGGTGCCTAACATCACCTTTACCACACATCAATCTGTTGCATCCCTACATTCCTTATCCAACAAGCACTTTCCTAATGCAAGATTGTGTCAGTCGTTGATCTTTGAAAGATCAACGGTGACACTAATTATACCTTTAATCCTTCCAAGTTGGGAATAGTGATGTCACAATGTACACATGTCCACAAACCACTTGTCCACATTGCTTAAAAGCCCTGCATCTTGTTATTGCGTGAATGTGATGCCTGTTGATCTGATCAAGATCAACGGTCACACAAAATCTATGTTACATAGGACCTTTTCTCAATAAAATAATTGAGCCTAATGCAAACAAAACATGGCTAAAAAGGTTTAAACAATATTTAATGAAATTATTCTTGCACAAGCCCAACCTTAGGTAAAATGATATACCATTAAAAACATTTTTCTGAAAATATTTCGAGGGTTTTTCAAAACTAGGGTAAAATAAGATAGGGCACTAGGGTTTCTAAGAAATTCTCTAAAGATAAACCTTGAGAATTTAATAGGATTCCAATGACAAAGAGACCATGCTATGAACTAGGGCAATCTAAGGGTTTGAAAAATACAAGGAACAAAACCCTAATTTGCAAGGCACAAAGACTCACATAATTTTTCACTAAAATTTTTCAAAATTTCAGCATTGTGAAAAATTAGACCAACACATACTAGGGTTTTTGTTAGAAATAACTAATACTAAGAGGGGGGTGAATCATTATTCTACAAACTTTTCCCCACAACTAAACATTATTAATTACTTTATAACATGTATATAAAATTAAACCAACAATGTTGAATAGTAAATAAGTCCATACACAAAGAGAACTCATAATACCATATTTTTTAACTAGGCAAACCCTAGTGGGGATAGTACCCACATAGAGATCTATAAAGATAGATCTATCATCTGAGTGTAATTGACTTCCATTATTGATACTATTGGTATACTCTTCTCAACAAACATAGGGATTAATCCCCCTAACTTTGCATTCTTTTTTACAATAGAAGTCATGTATTTAACAATGGCTTCTTCAACCTCCTTGTTTACCTCTTCATAATTACCTCGCATTAGAAGAATAGCTCTTCTTTTATTTCTCAGTAAGGGTTCAATACTCTTCATTTTATCTTGTATTTATTCATCATTATTGACTTCACAAAACTCCTTGATCATATTTTCTCTAATACCTTTATCTTCAATAGTAACTCTTCTTCTCCTATTTACCAATCTAGTATTTAGATCTTCTAGTATCTTTCTCTGAATATCTTCAAAATCATATTTCTAACTACAAAATTTTCTAGTTGTAGTCAATATGTGTATACAAACTATAATACTTATTTGATTGAACAAAATTATCATCATTAATGATTTGAATATTTAAATTCTCTACCTTTAGCTTCCAAGGCTTTTTCCTAGTGGTTTTCCTTGCTTCTCCAACTACTTGTTTTGTTGATCTATCCTCTTTTTCCTCTTCTTCTTCATCTTCTAATTGTAATTCAATCATTTTCAAGGTCTTTCTTCTCTTGTCTAGTCCACTTGACAATTTCTTGGTTATTTTCTTGTTGGGTGACTCAGCCTCTTGTTTCACCTTAGTGAGTCTCTCTAATTTCCTTTTGGCTAGAGGAGTGGATGATTTACCTTCTACTATGTGTACCTCCTCTTCAACAATCTTCTTCAGTTGTTGTACAATAGTGGGTTACACTTGTCCTACTACAGCATAAGGGATAATAGGTATTTGTGAAGTAGATCTAGCTACTATCACTCCCTCTGAGGGTCCTTCTATAGAAATAGGTGTTTCTACCAATACTTTTTTTTCCCCACTAGAATTCATCTCCAATGCTATACCCTTTACCTCATTGAATTCTTCTCTTCTCATACCAGATTCCTTCAAGATAGCTTCTATCTTCTTATCTCCCTTTCTCTTAATTAATTTTCTATAAAGTTCACTATGAACTTCTTTAATATTTTTCTCATAAGTTCCCCATATAGGGTATTCATTATCCCTATTAGAATCAAGGATGATCTTTGCATAGCCTTCTACAATATCTTTACTCATTTCAAATCCCATAGGGTCTACAAACATAGCTCTGGGTTCAACTACTTCCATACATGTGGCATTAATTTCAACCATGAAACATATGTCATTTTTGTACTTCTCCACTAGTGATGGAGGGATCCTAAATCTCTTCTTCATCTTAGACTAGAAACTCTTCATCATCTTGGCTCTATCTTCAACAATTCTTTCCTCTAATTTTTTTATGTAGCAATGTATCACCAAAATCATAGTATACTAACTATTATCCTATTCCCTATTAGGTATGCAATGGAATTTTTTGATACATAGAAGAATAGATGTGTCAATATGGATTCAAGCTTGAACACCGCATTTTTAGTTTTCTTCAATTTCTCAATGTTGTCCAATAATTATTTCTTAACTATCTTACATATATTCACTTTTTCTCTCTTGGTTGTCATTAAGTAAGTTGCATAGAAAAATCCAATAGGAATAGAATTTAATCTTGAACTGTGGTTCATCTTGTATCCAATTATCTTGTTAATTACACTTACATCAGTCTCAGCGATGAGATCAATTCTCATATTTCTTCCATCATATTTGGCTCTCATATTTGTCTCCACCAATTTCTTTACATTCTTTTCATTCACTAGGTTGCAACCTTGATTACATAGACCAATGACCTTGTGAAGAAAATTATTGTCGATCATTACAAGGGATGTCTCCTACCTATAACATACCTTCATGTACTCTTCTTAGATTAATTTTGCACCATTCTTGATTATCAAAGTCCATGTGCAACACATAACTTATGATATTTAAATCCTTCAAATGTGCAAACTCTTGCTTCAAGGATAGATCTCCATTACAAATAATTTCTAGGTCCTTGTGAAAGTCATTGTCACCAATGGTGTCAAAATTATAGTGAATTTATGCCCTTACATCCTGTGCATGCAATAAATTTGACGGATCTTGCAAAAATGCTCCCAAAGGATCATCTTCCAATGACACAAATGGGTATTTCTTAATTTTTACCTTGGCCTCTCATTCACATCACACATAGTGGGATTTTCCATCTTAAACTAATTCAAAAACTTTGAAAACTTTACAAAATACTTGGTAATCGCATAACTAGGGATTTCTTACTTCGCATTGTAAATGCTTCAAATTTTCCTTTATGTCTATGTCAAATCTCTCTCAATTTCTTCTTAATTCTTCACATGATCGAATAGTACTCAAAATATTGGTCACATCCTTTAAATCTTTTTAAATTGAACTTTACATTGATTACACAACTACTTAATTTGTAAAAGTTGTTATTTTTTATCATGTAAAATTTTTTTCACTCTTGCAACCTTATATGATTTCAAAATCATTTGCACTCTTAACTTGAGCTTCCTTACGGTCTACTTTTCCTTTTTCCAATTTTTTAATGTTTGACTCGATCTCTAACTAGTGATTTCACTTTTATGCTCTATATTTAATAGAAAAGTTTCTAATTCAAGTAAGATGAATCGCACATAATGGATGACTTCAATCTAACACCAGGTACATCAAAATATTTTTCTTCTAAAACTACATGTCAACTTGATGGATCATCTACTTTCACAAATACTTCCTTGAATTCTTCAACATGCTCTTTAAGTGCTTCTTTCTGACTACTATACCTACTATCATTCCTTCTATTAATTATGTTTTTGATTCTTCTAAAGTTTGGATTCCTATTGATGTTCCTCATAAATGTTCTATAAAACTTTCTACATGTCCAAATTTATTGCATAACTGACATACATGTGTTCTCCTTCTCTAATTAGGTCCATTCTAATTGACTGGTGCTCTAAAATTCCTCACAATATGTCCAAAGTTGTTACACTTGTAATCCCTAGAAATTATACTATTTCCATCATTTCTATCAAACTTAGTTTCCTACAATCTATTGCTTTGTGCCAAAAAATATGGCAATTATAACAATAGAAATTAGTAATAGGTTTAAAAGACTTACCTATAGAATATCTCTTCATATGACCAACCTCATTACATAAAGAGAATCTTCCTCTAAATTCATGTCTTACTTCTTTAGGTGCTTCAAATTTCTCTTGTTTTTTGGATTCATCACATTTCTTAGGTTGAATTACTTGCTCAACTTCTTTAGGTGTTTCTTTAGACTTTCTTGATTCAATTCTATTCTACTTAATATCCCCAAGCTCAAGGGTTTCAACCACTAGATCTAATTCTTTTCTAGCTTTAACTTTCTTTGGTGATTTTTCTCCAATAAGATATCTAAGACTTGACTTACATTAAGAATATCTTTGATAAAATAGTTCACAAATTTTCTCACTACTGTAATATAAATTCTCTAATTTTTACTTAGCTTAATTCAATTCTCCTTTCACAATAGTGTTTTAGTTCTCTAATTCTGCATTCTCTACTATGATAGAATCTAATTCAGATGTGACTTGTGACAAATGAGATCTTAGATCTTCATTCTTAGATTTCAAATCATATTCAATTTTGCTATCATCTTTCTTCAAACTCAATTTCAGTTCAACAATATTCTACTCATGTTTCAAAATCTCATTTTCTTTCTTAAGGGTTGGTACCTCATCACTATCACTAGTTTTCTCTCTAGATTCTTTTTTATATTTAAGATGATCAATATTACCTTTCAATTTTGCAATGTGATCTTTTGCATCCTCATACCTTTCTTTCAAGTTATCTCTTTCTTTTGCAAGAAGATCAATTTTCTCAAGGACTTCTTCAATATTCCTCTTTAACTATTCCATAGCCATACAGATCTTACTCAAGCTATTAAGCCTCTTTTGAGGAGTTGGACCTATGACCAAGCTCTAATACCAATTGTTGCAAATAGATAATACTGGGGGGGAGTGGACGTGGCGAATCAATATTCTAAAAACTTTTTCCCACAACTAAATATTGTTAATTACATTATAACATGCATATGAAAGCAAACCAACAATATTGAATAGTAAATAAATCCATACACAAAGAAAATACATAACACCATATTTTGTTAACTAGGTACACCTTGGCCAAGGGAACACCTTGGTGGGGATGGTACCCACAGAATGATGCACTAAACAAAAGAATTGTGTTAAAGATATTGATCCTATTAGGAGTCTATGTAGTACATATAGTGTCTCAGTCCTTATTAGAGGACTAGGAATTGCTAAAAGCCTCAACCATATTAGAGGTTGCTTCGACCCTATTAGGAGTTGGTAATACAATTGAAAATGTATGCAAGAAGAGCCCACTACCCAAACATGCAATTATACAATATAGTGGGGTAAAAGTAGAAAGTTTTGTCACCTTTCAGGCTAACTTATCAGAATGATTGAATTTGAGTATTTTTATCTAAAAATCAATTTTTTTTAAAACATATGATCTAGAAAAATTCATTCCAGCTAAGTTATATATTGTCTCACACTTTTCCAATTGGAAATGTCTATTAAATGCATGTTTTATACTAGTTTGTATCCAATTACTAAAGAAATAAAATTATTTCAGAAAGGTAGAATTTCAAAACCTCTTACTATTTTTATGATTTTTTTTAATGACATATAAACACCATTGTATAGAACTCAGAGTCAAGAATATTCTCATAGACAATTTATAGTGTTTTAATTAGATATAGTATATTGTAATTAAAAATTTCTACAATAATGTATTTTAACACTCAAAAAGATGTCAATTTTGAGAAAGAAAAAATATTAAATCATATCAAAAAAATCAAAAAATTATATGGCATTCTAGAGGAGAGAGTCATCTTCTAGAATTTATAATTTTTCTCATAGTTAGAACATATTTATTTTGAAATATGTGGTGGGAGACGAAAACTATCAATTTCAAGTGAGTTGAAATTTCAATCATTGTAAAAGAGAAAATATAGTTCTAAAGCCTATTTTTATTTTTGATTGTTCTAGATATATATGTTATCTATAACATAGTTTGAGATCAAAGGGAAATTAATTTATTTTTATATAGCTTTGTGGTGGGAACTAGACCCCCAATTTTCATCATTTTTTAGCAGCTAAAAAATTTATCTATAAAAAATTGGAAAATATATCAATTCTTGTTCCAAATAATTATTAAAAATTGTAATCCTAAACTTCATCCATTTCTACACATTTCATTAGTTTAATCCATTTTAAAATTCAAAATAATAATATTAATTTTATGTCATTGAAGGTGAATAGTTATCCTTTTGTTAGCCTTTTCCTTTACAAAAGGGTGACACAGGTTTGTTCTTTTACCTAGTTACTTTATACAAAAAAGATAGATATAGAAACCTCTTTATTATTGACTGATGTACTTCATATATCTTTGATATTTCATCAAAATTTGCATCACATAGCCTAAACATAATTTCACATATCATATACATAGTTTAAATTTTCTACACATACTTCCCAAGTAATGATTTCTTACTTATACCTTTCCTTTTCACAAAACTTTGTCTAGTCAGTCTTAATGCTTTCACACATTTGTCATACTATAAAATTAACTCTTGCTAATATAGGTTTAGCATCTAGGATGTCATCCCTAAATAATTAATTAATTATTTTGTAACCAAAATAAATCCTTAACCTTTTATTCACCTTATACTATTGTGCTCTATTCTTCTTTGTTCATTACCTTTACTAGTAAAATAAGTATATCTAACATCATACTATTTGTACTATACTATACACTTAGTCACATCATCAGGACACTCAATACTACCTATCTTTAACTATACACTTGAGAGATATCTCTATAGAATTTGCAATATCCAAAATTGTCTCTACAATGTTATTTTCTATCTTTGGCCATGGAATCTTCAACTGTACATTTTTCCTTCCACTCCATAATTATATGTTTCCATAAATGAAAACCCTTACTTATCCTACTTAGCAATATTTCCAATAGTTTTCCCTCTGATAAAGTGTTTCCCTAGTTAACATATATGGTGTTATTGTGTATGTGTATCTTCTTTTTCTTGTTGATTATAAATTTCACATGCTTAAGGATTAATAAGGTTGATAAATGTTCTAATAGTTGGATAAATGATTCACCAAAACCCCTCCCTCTTAGCTATCTTGGTGGACTTTACTATTGGCTATTTTCACTCCCATTTAAAACAACATTGACAACCAATCTGATATATCTTCAATAGGCTAGATTCTTTGCAAAGAAGATCTGACTACTCTCATGTTTTCATGAACTATCTATCCATCTACCTGAAAGACCAAGATGCTACCAAGTATCATCATTTTAGAGTTTCCTCATATGATAGTTTCTTCATGAGCCTCTAAATCTCAAACTTATGTCAGATGTTGCTAAGTGTCACTTGTCACAAAAAATTTCACCCTTACCTAAAGTTTAACATAAAAGGAAACCTTGTGAAACATTGAAACAATCTCAAAGTTGTGGGACCTGAACAATGAGATTGAGCCTCTAAAGAAGGCTGACTTCCTTACAATTAGGATGTACCTAACTACTTTTTGAAGGGAAAAGGGAGAAGGAGATGCATGAAATCAAACTACCTAATCTAATCTAGAGGGGGTGATGCACCTAATCGAAATGGTTACAAATTTTCCCTTATATGCATAATACATCAATGAAAAATTTAGATACATAAGTCTTGACTCTATTCTACCTTATAAGAAACCACACACAAGTTTGGAAATAATCAAATATTGAAAGGAAAGACATCTTCATAGTACACTAATAGTTTGAACACAACAAATAAATCTATGAAAGTGAAAAAGAAACATTCAAAGAGAGGCAAGATATATTCATAGACTCTAGCTCTCTCATTAATGTAAGGCAAGGAATATAGTTGCAAAGCATAAGGCTATTACAAGTTAACATGATAGAATAGGGAAGAACCATTAATAAATACTTACAACTTCCTTTTATAGAGCTCGGGGATAAATCTAATGTTTACGTTGAGTTCAAACTCTAACCAGGTGGAGCTGGATTGTAAAGGAGAGAAATAACTAAGAATCAAAAGAGAAATCTGATCTTTACATGCAAATTGGGCCCTGAAGAGATAGAAATGGCAGCCATAACTATTCTGGCTAGGTAGATGGATAACCAAGGTGGCAATAGAATGAAATCTACATTTATCAAGCATGGAGAACACTCAAAAGGGTGGTTGCAGGCGATAAAAGAACTATTCACCATTGACAAGTTACTTGATTTCATGTTCGTGACCAGGCTAGGTCAGCAGTGTCATCAAGTCAACTGAATTCAATAGTTGACCTCACCACATGACCCTATATCCTTTAAACATTCTACCAAATCATCCATCTTTCCTAATTGACCTGTTAGCTCACACCTGCCCTTATTTGCAGCTTTACAACTCAAAATCTTTGTTAACTACATGGCCTTTTGAAACTGCAACCTCTTCATTTTATGCTTTATCACTGCTTTGCAGCTTGAAATTTCTTTAGTTCATTAACCATTATGACCTTATGATGACCGCCAAACTGACTCACTTGCACCCTCATAATAGATTAGGATTTAACACTTTCTTTACCTATGATGTTGGGCTAAAAGAATTCACTACTATATTTACCAATGATGCCCCATTAGAAATGCCAAACATAAAGCCCCTTGCAATCATGTGATGCTATGTACACTATTTTGATTAACTGCCATCATTGTTTTGTAGCTTCACAATTGAAAACTTTCACTACAAATCAAACCTTGTGGTGCTATGCTTAGCCCCAAAACTTAAAATTTTTCTCATTTCATAACCTTGCAACTTAACTTCTAATTCATTATCTAATCTTACAATGGTACGATTACAAGCTTTCACATCCTCACAACCTTAACCCTAGATTAATCTTAACTCCTTGTGATGAAGCAACAACCATTTGACTTTGGCCTTTCTTCATTTGTTTATATCCTCATAGTCCTGACTACTTACTCTTTCTAATCACTGTGACCTAGAATAACCACTCGATTGCCTTCATTGCAACTTCACAACTTAAAGAATCAAATCTTTTTAATAATGTGATATCAATTTAGGATCAACTGCATTTATCAACAAGGCACTCCTTTGAAATTGATCATATTAACCTATCTCCTAACCTTGCGATGGTGAGATGAAGGATTTCACCACCTTGCCACTTTAACCATGGGTTAAGTCTAACTGCATGCGATGATGCAAAGGCATAATCTTAACTACCATGGCAATTACTCACGTTCTCACAACTACAAACTCTGACATGTCTTTTAGTCTAGCAATGCTATGATAACTAGTTTTTTGACTACCTCATTTCATCACAACCTTGCAATTTAATTTTTCATTGACCACATTGACTTGCAAACTAGCAAAAAAATCTTTCAACTATTGATTGATCCATCACAATTTCCTACTACCTTCTATCTCTTAACCCAGCAATGATGCAAAATCCTCTTGGAGTTAATATTTTCTTGTAGCCTTGCCACCTTAACTCTAGGTAACCCTTAACCATGTGGAATGATGCAAAAACACTAAATTTGACTGTAGCTATTTGAATTTCACAACTTTGCAACTCAAATTGAAGCTTATCTAATTTCTTTTGATGGAGTATTATTGATTTAATTTTATCTATGTTTATTCAACAAGACACTTTGAAAAAAACTAAATTAACCTCCTCTCGACCCTACAAAGATGTGGTGAAGAATTTTTGCTACTTCACCACCCTGATCTTAGGTTAACCTTAACCACATGCGAGGCTACGAAGGGTTAGACTTTGACTACTATGGTAACCCCCCACACTATCACAAATTGAATTTCCTTAAACCAGATACTATTTATGATCATGCAAAGACTTTTTCTCCTTTGTGACCTAATCCTAGATGTTAGCCCAAATAGCTGTGAAGCCATGGTGACTATAAACCTAGCTATTTCACATCTTCATAGCCCTTACAAAGGTTAGACCTCAAACTAGAGTGACAAGATGATTGAAAAGATTCACACCATTTCAACTTGAAAGATATTAACATGCAATATGAAAAACTATTAAAAGACTTAGGGATATAAAGAAAGAATGTATAACCAAGGTTTTTCACCTATCCCTTTTATGCTTGCATGGCAAATTATGAATAGTTCATCATAACATAGAACATAACTATCACCCTAGGTGTTTCATGGAAACATTGGAAGAACATGGAGGCTTAAATGGCTAAAATTTCTAGTGACTCAGAGGGGATGCCTTAATATTAAGCATGGACCAATCGCCTTAAGAAATCGATTAGGCGATAGAGTCATAAAAAATGAGACCTTATCTATAAGCAATTAGAAAAATTGCAACCTCTATAACCAACAAAATTTGAAACCTGCCAATTCACTGAGAAATAGCCTGTGATCATGCACTTCATGAAAATTAGAGAACACCTAATCTAGTATGTACAAAAACTTAAAGAGATGGAAAGTCAAACAAAACCATTAACTAGTTTGTCGAAGTAGTTTCCATTTCTCACTAGATGATTTCTTCTTTCATACATGTGGGCAACTGAAAATAGTAGCAAGGATGAAAAGCATACTACTACAACTTGAAGTGCCTTCCCAATGCTGAAAATAAAGAAGCTCTCCAACACTAGGACTCCTTGCTCTTGAGCAAGATCAACTTGCTCCTTCTGGTGAAAATCTTCCCCATGCTCTCAAGTAAGAATGAATGGGGGCAACTTGATGTTTTATTATAGATCTAGGTATTTGATAGGGTATCCTCTTAATGGTATAGGTCCAAAGAAATCATCCTTGACCACTTGGTTGTTCTCTACAATGTCTGAATTCACTTGGCTAGTAAGGACTAGATTTGATGGTATGGTTGGTAGTATGTTCTCCACTAGCCCATGTGAATCCTTGCAAATAAGGGGTTGCACCTCCTACATTTGTATAGGCTTTTGTGATGTGGGAAGGATATATGATTGTGTCTCTTTTACCTCTAATGTAGCACTCATCATGTTCATCAAACCTTCTTGTATTTCCTTCTCACATTGTTCCTTTTGTGCAGCTAACTCCGTTGCAAGAATATCTTCATTCTCTTGTTGCCAGGCCTTTATCCTCTTCACAAACTCTTCCTCAATCTTTCTTGGGAGCTTTGCCTCAAGTTGTACTCATTGTGCTTCTAGGTGTTGCAACAATATTTCTCCCTTTGGAGTGTGTGTTGACTCACGAGCAACGATGTGTACCTCTTGAACTTGAGGTAGCCTAGGCAAGGTCTCTTCTTTTATCATATAATGGGAGACCTCCTATTGTAGCACATGGTCTAGCTTGTCTTCCTTTCACAATAGGTCTTTAGGTTCTATCCTAGGCTCAAAAGCCAAATTTGGTTCCTCAAGAATAGGAACAACCTCATCCTCTTATATCTCCTTCCTCTCCACTCTTGGTAGAAACTCAACATCAAGATGAGGAACTATAGTCTCTTGATTATTGCAGTAAGGAATAGAAAATTGGGGAGGGTCACTCCTTTTGAAGATAAAATTTTTTATTTTGGGTGGCTCTTCTTTAGATGGATTTGGCAATGTTTCTTCTAAGTGGGCCTTTGGCTTTGATGTGTTGTTTTTCAGAATAGGAGGGTTGCTTTGTTTTAAGTATGAAAAGTTTCTCCTTGGAGGCTCTTGTGCTTCAGTCACTCACAACTGGGCAAGCTTGAGCCTTCTCTCTTCTTCTACAATATCCAATCTTCTCACAAGATCCTCCTTAAATTTCCTATCTTAACTCTTCCTCCTATTTTTGGCTATGAGCATGATATGTCATCTCCTCTTGTTATGTCTAAATCTCTTGCTATCTCCTAATCTCATCAAGCTACCTATCATAGACTAGTAGCTACTCATCTCATTTATGAAACATACTATCCAACTTCCCTTGGAACTCCAACATCATCTATTTAAGCTCCTTAGATGGGGATGTTGGGGCTGGTGGAGTAGGGGTAGGAGAATAGGAATAATCTTGAGCATACTGGCTATAACCAAATTGAGGTTGAGACTCATATTCATAGAAAGAGGTCTAAGATATATCACTTTCATTATAGGAAGGTTGAAAAATATGGGTTTCCATGAAATGGATCCATGGTTAAAACTTCATTAAAGCTACAAATTTGTAGAAAAGGTTTGAAAACATAAAAGATTAGAGATTTTCTTTTCACATGCTAGCACTGGGTTTGTATGAAACTAATAGATGCATAGAGTTTCCATGGTGTTAGATGAATGCCTCTAAAGGCTAATGGCATTGAGAAAAAAACCGAATCTCTCAGTGAATGGATCTTCAAATTGGCTAACCAATAGACTTATGAATTTGAATCCATCTTGTCCCACCAAACATGCCAAAAAAATGTTGTCAAAAAATTTTGCACCCTTGCTTTAAGTTTTGCCTAAAGGAAACCTTGTGAAACATGGAAAAAATCTCCAAGTTGTGGGACTTGAACAATGAGATTGAGTCTCTAGAGAAGGTTGGCTTCCTTGCAATTAGGATGGACCTAACTACTTCTTGAGGGGAAAAGGGAGAAGGAGATGCATGAAATAAAACTACCTAATCTAGTCTAGAGGGGGTGATGCACCTAATTCAAATGGTTACAACTCTACCCTTATATGCATAATAAATCTATGAAAAAACTAGATACTCAAGTCTTGGCTCTATTCTACCTTATAAGAAACCACACACATGTTTGGAAATGATCAAATGTTGAAAGGAAAGACATCTTCAAAGTACAGCAATCATTAATAGTTTGAACACAACATATAAATCTAAGGAAGTAGAAAATAATCATTCAAAGAGAGGAAAGATATATGCATAGACTCAAGAATGGTAAGAAGAGGTAAGAAAATAGCTCTTTCATTAATGTAAGGCAAAGAATACAATTGTAAAGCATAAGGCCATTGCAAGTAAACATGAAAGAATAGGGAAGAACCGTCAACAAATATTTACAAATTTCTTTTATAGAGTTTGAGCATAACTCTAATGTTTATATTGAGTTCAAACTCTAACTAGGTGGAGTTGGATTGTAGAGAAGAGTAATAACTAAGAATCAGAGGCCCTAAAGAGATAGAAATGATGACCATAACTATTTTGGCTAGGTAGATGGATAACCAAGGTGGTGGTAGAATGAAATCTACACTTATCAAGCATGGAGAACACTTCAAAGGGTGGTTGCAGGAAATCAAGGACCTATTTTCCATCAATGAGATGCTTGATTTCATGTTCATGACCATGCTAGGTTAGCAGTGTCATCAATTCAATTGAATTCAATAGTCAACCTTGCCACATGGTCCTATATCCTTCAAACATTTTTCCAGATTAGATCTAGCTTTCATAATTGAGCTATCAAGCCTGCACCTACCCTTATTTATGGCTTCACAACTGAAAATATTTGTTAATTGCATGGTCTTGTGAAACCATGACCTCTTCATTTTATGCCTTATTGCTACTTCATAGCTTGAAATTTTCTCAATTCATTAACTATTGTGACCTTGCAGTGACCACTAAACTAACCCTCTCACACCCTCATAGCAGTTTGAGATTTAGCACTTTCTTTACCTATGATGTGATAAATTAATTCATTGCTATCCTTAACCATGAAACCCCATTAGAACTACCAAACACAAAGCGCCTCACAATCATGCAATATTTTGCACACTACTCTAATTAGCTACCATCACCATTTCATAGCTTCTGAATTAAAAAAATTCACTACATATCAGACCTTGTGATGTCATGCTTAGCCCCTAAACTTAACTATTTTCTCATTTTGCAACCTCACAACTTGACTTCTCACTCATTATTTAATCCTACAATGGTGTGATTACAAGCTTTCATAGCCTTGCAACCTTAAGCCTGGATCAATCTTAACTCCCTACAATGAAGTGATGACCATCTGACTTTGGCCTTTCTTTGTTTGTTCAGAACCCTAACTACTTACTTTTTCTAACTATTGTGAGCTTACAATAACCACCCAACTACCTTCAAAGTAGCTTCACAACTTAAAGCATCAAAACTTTTTGATGGAGTGATATCAATTTAAGATCAACTACATTTATTGACAAGGTACTCCTTCAAAACTGATCATATTAACTTGTCTCATAACCCTGTAATGGTGTGATGAAGGATTTCACCACCTTGCCACTTTAACCATGGGTTAAGTCTAACTGCATGTGATGATGTGAAGGCCTTATCTTAACTATTGTGGTAAGCTCTCATGTCATTGTAACTATAAACTCTTACATGTCTTTTAACCCAGTGATGCTATGATAACCATTTTTTGTACTTCCTCCAGCCATCACAACCTCACAATTGCATTTTTCATTGACCGTGTTGACCTATGAAGTTGTAACATCTTTCAACTATTGATCATTCTATAGCAACCACCTTCTATCTTATGTCTCTTAACCTAGTGATGATGTGAAAGCCTCTTGGAGTTAATATTTTATTTTCTCATAGCCTCACCACATTAACTCTGGGTAACTCTTAACCATGTGCGACAATTTAGAAATACTTAATTTGATTGCAATTGTTTGACTTTCCCAACTTTGCAACTCAAACTAAAGCTTATTTGATTCTTTTGATGGAGTGATATTGATTTAATTTTATCTATGCCTATTTGAAAAGACACTCCTTTGAAACAAACTAAATTATCCTACATCTTGATCCTACGAAGATGTGATGAAGGATTTTTGCTACCTTGCCACCCTGATATTAGGTTAACCTTAACCATATGCGAGGTTGTGAAGGCTTAGTCTTTGACTACTGATGAAGGAGCATCCTAGGTTACATTTCTATCATAAATATTTTCCTTCTTTATTGTTGCTATTGAGTTGCAATGTCTTGGACTTCCAAGTTTCTTATATTTTTTCAAATTTGTAATTGATGCCAACTCCGTAGTGGTTGCCAACATTTCAATTGGTGCCAAGTTTACAGTGGTTGTCGAGCTTGCATTTAGTGTTTAGTTTGCAGTGGGTGTCAAGTTTGTAGTTGTTATTGAGTTCCTTTGGTTTATATGTTGCTTTGGTTATCAAGTCCCTTTGATTTCTATGTGATAGTATTTCATTGGAGTATTTGTTTCGTGAGTTGTCTATGTGTGGTTTCTTGTTGAAGCTGACCTTTGCATTTAATTTAGTGATAGGTAATTGTTGAGAGATGACTTGTGTCTTATTCTAGCATTTAATATGAGAATTAATTTTTTTTTAATTACAATAGACCAAATTTTTTCCATGCATGTATTTAAGGAGGTCTATGGTAGAGTCTTCAGGAGAGAATTTAGAAGATAGAAGCATAGTAGAAGTAGAAGCAAGTTGAGAGACAAATTTTGATCATCGAAGATTAAAAATCTAATTGTAGAGTGGTTGTAACCCATGAGGCCTTACAACTAGCCATGTATCTATTAATTTGATGAATATTTGAAGGAATTTCTTCCTCTATCTCTAGTGTTTGTTTTTATTTGTTGTTTTTTTTCCACTATGTTTATTCTTGTAGGTGTTTTGGATAGCTTGGTGTGCCTTTGGCCCTAGTTATCTCAGCCCTCTCTATATTAGATGGTATCAGAGTAGAGGTTAATCCTTGTGGAGATTGGATCATTTAGAACCCTAAGTGAATTTGTGTTATACAGTTATAGATTTGTGGATTTGACCTATAACTTGTAGAGGGCTATGATCATGCAGGAACTTGATTGCAAAGATGGTTCAAGGTAGAGGAAATCTAGACAATGTCATGTTAGATACATTGAGAAAAATTACAACCAAAATAAATTTTGTAGAGACAACCTAGAGAAGAGGAGAACATCTTGATAATGTGAGTGATGTTGAAGCAACAACACCAAAGCCTAATCTAGATCTTGAAGAAGATCAAGATGAGGAAAGGTTATCAAAAGTGTTGTCTAGGGAAAATTTCAAACTTATTATTGAAGTTGTTCCTTATGATGGAAAATTAGATACCAATGTTGTGTTAGATTGGATCTCTAAAATGGAGAAGTTCTTTGAGTATTAAAACACTCCTGATAATAGGATGGTGAAGATTGCAATCACAAGGTTGAAAGGACATGCCTCACTATGGTGGGAGCATTTTCAAACTGATAGATAAAGGAGAGGAAAGGAAAAGATCAGGACTTGGCCAAAGATGGTGAACAAGGTAAAGAACAAGTTCCTTCATGTTGATTACCAAGTCAATTTGTTGATAAAGATGAAAATTTTGAGATAAAGAGATATGATTGTAAAGGAGTATACTAAAGAAAACTATAGATTGAACAATAGATCTGGACATGAGGATGATGATGTTGAGAAAATTGCAAGGTACATAAATGGATTAAGATTTGGGATTCAAGATGAGATAATTTTTTGTGAAATTAGAAAGTGTGGAGGAAGCATATCAATATACTTTGAAACTTGAGGAGATCGTGACAAAGAAGCATGAACAAAGACAAAGAGGTAGAGGTGGTAGATTCAAGAGAGGTAGAGGTAGATCTTATGGAGAAGGTGGCATATCTAATAGTTGTGTACATGATAAGGGAAAATCTGAAAGGAAGAATGATGATAAAGGAAAGAATGAGTGGAAATATGGTGATTCCTACCAAGGAGGTACTAGTTCTTACCAAGGAAGAGGTAATTCTTATTCTAGAGGTGGTTTTTGTGGTAATTGGTTTAGATGTGGCAAAGAAGGGCATAGATATTTTGAATGTAGATCCTCTAAAAGTGGACAAGGTAATAGAAATGATGTGGTACAAGGAGAAATTGAGGGTTCACTAAATAGACTTGAGGCTAGAGAAAATCTAATGTTGTGAAGAATCTTATGTAATAAGGGAAGTGATGAGGAACCTATCCTAAGGAGAAGTTTTTCCAATACAAGATGTAAGATGGTTGGAAAATTTTTGCAAGGTGATCATTGAAAGTGGAAGTTCTAAAAATTTGGCATCAAATAATTTGTTACAAAGTTGTAATTTCAAAGAGTGGGCCATCCTAAACCTTATCATGTTTCATTGATCAAAGATGAGTATAAGATATTCGTACATAGGGATGACTAAGATAACTAGGGCCAAAGGCACACCCAACTATCTAAACCACTTGCAAGAGTAAACATAGTAGAAAAAAACACTAAATAAGAACAAACTTAGGAGATAGAGAAAGAAATTCCTTCAAATATTCATCAAATTAATAGATACATACCCAACTATAAGGCCTTCTGGGTTACGACCACTTTACAATGAGATTTTCAATCTTCAATTATCAAACTTCACATCTCAGCTTGTTTCTACTTCTACTATGCTTCTATCTTCTAAATTTTCTCCTCGAGACTCTACCATAGACCTCCTTAAATACATGTATAGCCACAAGTTGGCCTGTTACAATTACAACATAATAAAATCTCATATTAAATGCTAGAATAAGCCACAAATTAGCTCTCAGTAATTACCTATTACTAAATTAAATGAAAGGTTAGCTTCAACAAGAAACTACACACAAAAAAGTCGACAAATGAAGATTCCAAAAAAAATTTATCACTCAAAAACCAAAGGGACTCAACAACAAAAGGAACTCAGGAACCAAAGGAGTTCAGTAGCAACTCCGAACTCGTCAACAACTACAAACTCAAGACTAATTGTGAACTCGGTAACCACTACAAACTCAACACCAATTGTGAACTCATAAACCACTATGAACTTGACACCAACTATGAAGTTAACAATAACTAAGAAACTTGGAAATGCAAGACATTGCAAATTGGTAGCAACAAGAAAGAAGGAAAATATGTAGGATACCAATGTAACCCTAGATGCTCTTGCATCAACTACTATAGTAATCCCCCGCACCATCACAACTTGAATTCCCTTAAGCCATATACTTCCTATGATTATGTGACTAACACCTTTGCTCTTTCGTGGGATGAACCTAAATGTTAGCCCAAACAGCTATGAAGCCACACTAATAGTGAACCTAGTTTTTTTGCATCTTCATAACCCTTACAATGATTAGTCCTCAAACTAGAGTGAAAAGTTGATTGAAAGGGTGAACACCATCACAAATTGAAAGATATCAACTTGCAATATGAAAAATGATTTAAAAACTTAGGGATATAAAGAAAGAACATATAACCAAGGTTTTTTAAGTATCCCTTTTATATTTGCATGGAAAATTATGAATAGTTCATTAGAATGTAGGACATGACTATCACCCTGAGTGTTTCATGGAAACATTGGAATGAACAAGGGGAGGGGGCTAAAATCACTAACATCACCATTCTAGCATTTTCTCATATACCAGTGTCTCTATGAAACTCCAAAACACATAATTGCAAGAGATGCTTCCATGTGTCATCATTCTGAAGTTTCCTCAAGATGAATTATTTTGTCAATCCTATGAATCCTATTATTGTATCATTCTACTATGCATCACCATTTCATCTTTTCCTTAAGATGCATTATTCCTTCAACACTTTGAAGCCCATAATTGTATCATGCTACCACACATCACTATTCTGGAATTTCTTCACACTATAGAGTCTCTGCAAGCCTCCAAAGTCTAGAATTGAATGACAACCATTGGATTTGGCTCATCTCTAGGATATCCTCTCTACATCTAAGCCATCCATTTCAAATGGAAGATGTGCATCAATGGTTGTGACTTAATCTATCATTGGGGCAGATTCTCACTATATCTATGTCATTCATTTCAATAGAGGATCTATATTGATGGCCAACATTCAATTTTGAGAAAATAAGATTTTCCCCTCATGGTTAACCCTAGATGTTGTGGGCAGATAACACATCTTGTTATCACTCCTCACATTTTTTTGCCAACGATATAAATTAGCTTGGTCTAGCTATGATACACTATCAGTGCTAGTTCCTTAATGTTGAGTAACTTCTTGGGAATTATTTTCATGATGTTTGTTGGCTTGTTGGCTCCTAATTTAATAGTGATTATTATTATCAATAGACAAAAATATTAATTACAATTAGAGATAGCTAATACTCATATTTAGCTTAATAAACTATGTCTTTGGGCCAACTTCACAAAGCATAAATGCTTTTTGCACTTTTCAATCTGCAAGACCAAGGTGGGAGTACCTTAGGGATTCCAATATTTTCTTGAATCTTACCCTTAATCCCTAATATTACAGATATGGTCCAATTTCTCTAATATATGTGAAACCAATCATGAACTATAATAACTAACAATACCTCATGAACTTCCACAAATAGATGATGACCACCCTTATACACTAGATACAATATTTGACTGATTTAGATTTCAGTATAGATTGGGTAGATGTAGCAAAATTTACTTCAATTTATCTCTGATTTATATGAATAGTGCCTTATCCATTGTTACATAGAGTCAACTATTAGCAAGGGATCTAATTCAAATAACTTGTAGATGAGTTTATCAACTGTAATCACCAATTCCCATTCCTATGAAATATCCCTTTTTATAAACTCACAGACCCTGCTAATTTATTGAAGCACTTCCTTAATTCCTTGAATCAAAAGAAACAATAGAATTAGTATACAACCCATCCAGATCACATTCAATCAATTAAACCTTATTTAACTAATCTCAAAGTAAACCAACTCATAAATTGGAGACAAAAATTGATAACACATATGTAATGTAATTACCCTTTTGTATTATCCTTTGAATTGATTAATACAATAACCAATAGAAATTCAATGAAACTTTGAATATCTTACTGATACTATCATTAATATATATCATCAGAGAGTACCAAATGTGAAAGTAAACTCTAAAAAAACTACACACAAGTGGACCAACTATACTTTTGTTGAAACAAAAAAAAAATTTATTCAAAACTTTCAAACCCTTCTCTAACCTTGGGATCTCACTTATATAGGGTGAGATGCAACAAGCTTCAGGTATAGAGAACTAATAGTTGTCCTTTAGATAGAAGATTTCTACATTTTGATACTGTCATAAAAGAAAAAATTTTGTGCAACAAAAAAGATTTTATATCATAACATTCCTTTGTGGGGCCACTTTTCTCTTCGACCTAGTGATATGCTTTCTTCACCTAAAAAAAACTAAAGATTGGCCTTTTTGCTATTCTGAATCCTTAGAATATGTGGCCATCAAGTGTGTCAGTGATATATCTAGCTCCAATCTCTACAAGTTCACCTCAACTCTACCATCTTCATTTGTATCATCATGTACTATTAAAGTAAGAATTATTTTCTCTTCCTCTGTGGCCATGTCATCTATTTGGGCCTCTGTGCCTAGAACTGTGATTTGTTGCTCACCTTTATCCTCTTCCTCTTTTTAATCTTTGGATGGTGCATCAATTATCTATATATCATCTTGTTCCATGTCCTCATCATCATTAGTTTCAACATCCTCTAACTGTTCACTAGGAGCAATATCTACTATCCACTTGTCAAAAAGTGTGTCATTTGGACAATTGAATTACAGAATATCATGTTGTTTCCTAATCACATATTTAGTTACTTTGTCAATTTTAATAAAATCTTGCTTTAAAGAATCAAAGAATAATTAGGCTCTTACAATTTCCTTGGTAGTAGCTAACCAACATGCATATCCATTTTCATTTATGACTCTATTCATCGTTAGACAAAAATAAATAATCTAATTCTTTGACCCATTCTTCTCTACTTTTCAATTCATTCTTCTTATCTAAAGCATGTGGAAATAAGCCAAAATTAGCACACTTGTATTTGTCCAAATAGCTAACAATTCTCCTCTGTAGCTCAACTCTTTTACCATCAAACTCTGAGAAGTCATTAACAACATCATAAGTTTTTTCTATATAATCATGTGATAAATTGATGACAAAAAAACATAAAAAGGTAACCTTTTTTCTCCTCTTATTCCACTTATTAATAATTGGCTTCAAAACTTCATCACTTGCCTATATTTCATCCCATATGTTCATTGTCTTTTCTAGTTGATCATAAAACAAGGGTCATTCAATCTTATCAACCAAATACATGAGAGATTTTCTTAATTTATCCTCATATTGCATATTTAACTCTACATGTAATGCCCACAATTTACTCTTCTCCTCTTAAAAATCTTCAGTTGTACAATATTGTGGCCTCTATGATGTATCAGGAACCTCAATAAGGGGAGTGGATTTAAAAGGCTCCACTGGTGGGCGAGGATATGTGATCCTTGGCCTAGTACACTGTCCCATTGTCTTATTCTCAAGTTCAATTCTCCTTTGAACTTCTTTATTATAGGCTTCCAAAACCTTTTCATATTTATTTTGCAATTCAAACATTGCCATTTCTTGTCTTTTAGTTGTGGCTAAATTCAAACCAAACACTTCCTTACCTAGATGTTCAACTTCTACATTAGTATTATCTTCCACCCTTTTCACAATTAGGTTACCTATTAATCTAGTATTATTAGGTTGGGAGAAATGAGTCCTAGATCCTTTCCTTACCTACCAAATGACTAATGCAACCTGGTCCTCACTAAATTTGGCACCTCTTATCTCTTTATTCCCTTGATCCTCTAGCTTTAATTTTCCTAAAACAGAATAAAAAACTAAGGCATCTGCTATATTCCAATTTGATAACAGCAAAACACAGATGCTTTTATCATTTTTCCCAACTCCTCAGGGCTAATGTTCTTAAATTCATGTGCCATTCTTATTTGATCTGACATTGTGCATCTACCTCTTCCATCTTTGGATGCTCTGCTCTCAATTTATTACATCTTTCTTTAAATTTTTCCATGTTTTTTCTCCAAACAAACTAATGGAAGGCTCTAGATTTAACAAAATCATCATCAGATATGAATTCATGGTAAGCTTGCTCCATTACACGGTCCAATTCCATTCCTCTATAATTTTCCACAGTCAATTCAAGGCTTGACGTTAGAGGCTCCCAAGGATTTCCCTCATTTAACTTGTTGGTCTAATTTTTCACAATGCAGAATTTTGCAGAATTTTTTTTAAAATTTAGTGAAAAATCATGTGAGTCTTTGTATCTTGCAAATTAGGGTTTTGTTCCTTGTATTTTTCATACCCTTAAATTGCCCTAGTTCATAGCCTAGTCTTTGTGTCATTAAAATCCTATTAAATTCTCAAGGTTTGTCTTCAAAGAATTTCTCAGAAACCCTAGTGCCCTGTCTTATTTTACCTTAGTTTTAAAAAACCCTCGAAATATTTTTAGAAAAATGTTTTAATGGTATATCATTTTACCTAAGGTTGGGCTTGTGAAAGCATAATTTCATAAAATATTGTTTAAACCTTTTTAGCAATGTTTTGTTTGCATCAGGATCAATTATTTTATTGAGAAAAGGTCCTATGTAACACAAATTTTGTGTGACCATTGATCTTGATCAGATCAATGAGCATCACATTCCCACAATAACAAAATGAAGGGCTTTTAAACAATGCAGGCATGCACTATGATGACACATAGCCCTTCTTGACATTCCAACCTCAGTGTGCCACAAAAAAATTATGATCATTGACCTTGCAAGAATCAAGGGCTATCGCATTCCCAAAATAAAAAAGTGCATGAATGTTATACATTATGGGGAAGCACCAATGTGACGCATGGCATAGTGTGACATCATGGGCCCGCCCTAACAACTTGTCTTATGTGGTACTTGTTAGATGAGCTAGAGTATTGCAAAAGCATCTCATTGGCCCAACTAAGCTGACTAGATATTACAATCATGCAATATTTTTAATCATCAGATCAAGCATGGATCAACGGTACTTGCTAACTTGCTATAGCAAGATGCTCAAAAGTTATGCATAGTGAGGTAGTGACTTGATGACACGTGTCCCCAGTCATTAGTGGGCCTAGGTTGAATTGCTAGCATTAAAGGAAAGGTACAGATGGGAGCAGTTTATTGGTTTGACTGCCAAAATGCCATTATTTGAACTATAGAATTGCAAGAAATTAATAAAGCATAAAGAATTTTCAGAGCCAGAGCACAAAGATTTTATCCAACGATTACGAGAGTTGCAGCCGAAATTATACAGAGAAGAGGTGCAAATTTAATGTTGTAGATGAAATTGCAATTAGATTTAGATATTTTTTCATCTAATTTGACTTCTCTAGCAATTATAAGGATGAATTGAATGTTTTTGGAGGTGGTTGAAGTAATTGGTTTTTTGGCAACTGCACAAGTTGATCTTCACGAAAAGTAGAAGTGACATGTTTGGATCAGATTTTTGGAGCCTCAATACAGTTTGATGATTTCTTAATATTTCTCCATGAAGTATTTACATATTTTAAGTGGGGATATATCAGATATTTTGGCATCATTTATGGTTTTCAAAGTGCAGGTAGATGAGGAAGTTCAGTTTTAGCAACTCCAAATTGAAGGCTCTTTCAATAGGACACATGTCAAGTTCAGATTAGAGACCCAGAAAGATTTTCTCTCCTATATATCTTCCTTTTCTGCTCATTGTAAAGGTTCCAATTTTTTGAAGATTTTAGGAGCATTATGAGACCAGTCTGGTTCCAATTTCTTGAGTTTTCTCATAGTTGTGATACCATTTTCTCAGTGTTATTCTAGTATGAACAGCATATTGTATCTCTTTTGAAGCATTGTCATATTACATAGTCATTCTTTGTGTATTTTCTAAGTTTTGATATGCAGATGATGTATTATTTTCAAGGAAATTAATACAAGAGTTTCACCTTTCTTGGTTTCATTATGATTCTCATCTCCTTCTTTTGTGATTTTCAATTTTTTGTGCTTAAGAACAAAGAGCTTGGACTCAGTTGCAACCCCTTAAGGTTGTATATTAGAATAGATTTGTTGTTGGAACAAAGCGCCAGGTAAATGCTTATTTATATTGATAGGGTTGCAGGTTACACCAAAAGGAGTTTTCATAAGCATGAGAGTTGTTATGAAGATTGATGTCTGTTTGTAAGTCAAATAGATAGATCATATGCCTAAATATATGGGTATACTTTAGGTATTCATCTGCATGTTAAGATTTAGATGATGCCCAATGGATAAGGGACTGGCTAGCTTGAAAGATACATGTTGTCTATTGTTGCATACCTGGATGATGTTGAGATACAAATCTTATTTGAATATTTTTTCCTTTTATGTTTAAGAATTAAAAAAGTTTTCCCTCACTTGGTTTATCAGGTTCATGTGCTCTATTATTAGATATTTTATCCATGAAGTCTTGCATAAACATAGAGGATTAAGGGATTTTACTATTTTCCAAATTTAGTTGTATGCCTTTACACTAATACCATATAAAGAATCTAAGGTCCACCTACCTAGGTCTAACAAAGCCTAAAGAAGAAGAAGAATTTATCCTTATATTTGGCCCAAGAAAGTAGTCAAGTGCATCCATCATAGGAATTTGCTAGCCTTAGATGCATTTGTCTAGTTTCTTGGTTATTTCCAAAAACTGTTAAATTAGGAGCCAACATAACTCTCCCTAGGTAATGAATACTCCCCCTTAGGATCCTAATTGCTCCATCTACTCTCTAATGAGCTGCTCATCTCCAATTTGTAATGGGGATTGAGTAGGTGAATATTCCTCAATGTGAGGAGTTTGTTCTCTTATTATTCTTTGCCTCTTGGGAGAGGGTTCATTAAGTCTCTCTTCCAAGACAACACTATTTTACCCTACTATTTTTTTTCCTTTATGAATAGTGGTTGTCTTATTTTGAATTATATTATAGCTAGGTCTTTTCTAGATAATTAGTTGCTCTATACCAACTACAAGAATGAATGCCAATCTCCTCATGACCTCTCTGGCTTTTTCTGGAAAAGAATTGATTAAAAATTGTTTTCCCTCATTCATTAGTTCCATGGTTGTAGAAAAATTAGCCATGAGTTTATTTATTTTGTCTACCTCAGTTTTTACATTACTAGAGGTTTGTAATATTTATCAAAACAATGAATACATTCCAAAACTCTAGGGAAAACTCTCCAATTTTCCTTCTTAATATCTTATTCTTGCAAGAAGAACTCATTCCTTATTATATCTTCAGGGAAATAAGGCTCATGCTTGATGGTACCAACTTTAGCCCTTGCTTTAAAAAGATTATTGTAAAATCCCTCAAAATCACAAAAATGAGGATGACACACAACCATTTGGCACTAATCTAAGAATTTATACAAGGATAACCATCCATCTTTTGTGATCACAAATTGGTGAACTACAGTACAAGTAGGGGAAATTGAGCCACTATTTCTTCTTGCCAAATATCCTTCCTCTAATGCTCCAACTACCACAATATTTCAATTATTCCTACTTTTAGGGGCACCTGGTAGGACAGTACATGAGGAGTCACTCGAAAACCATAAACCCTAAAAATTGTTGAAATAGGGTACAGTATAATATCAGCCAAATTATGTGACACTTTTAAATCAGAGGGATTATCCATTGGTTTGACAAAATTCAATAATGCCCTAGGGATTCTAGAATTGTCCCTTAATATGAAGCTTTTTAGTTTGGAGGCAAAATAATGATCAAATCTAATAAAACTAGCATTTTTAGCATCCCTAGTCATATCAACACACCACAAATGGACTGGCATAACTTCCCCTTCCTTTTCTCTATTTAAAACCATTTCCTTCCCAAACTATGTTGCACCCTTAAAAAAGAACATATGCATCAGTAATGAGTAGTGACCAAAAGTCTTTTCTACCTTGCTTTTGGCAATTCCAAACAGCCTTTCATGGATTTCTTCTACTATATAAGATGCAAAATCAAAAATAATATCCACACCAAAAGAATAAATTTGAGCCATCACATACATAAAATTTATTGGCTTAAACTTCTACTCATCCTCACCAAAAACCCTATGTAAAGTCATGTATATTTGTACGGCATGGGAAGTGAAGAATTCCTTCTTAAAAGGTTCCCTAGTAGACACTTTGACCACTGACAATTTCCCAATTGAGCCTATGTGTGCCCTTAGTGCACCCTACCTAATCTTATCCCTCTTAGATATGTATTCCTTCTCCAGTCCTAACAAGTCAATGGGTATATGATAATCTAAAACTGGTTCTAGGCCAAAAACATCCCTAATCTCCCTAGCATTAATACTCAATAAACACTCCCCATCCAATCTTCTTACAATTCTGGCCATAGAGTCATAATTTTGGGTAATTGATATGAGTAAATCAACATCCATAAACACACTAGGGACCACTAGTTTCCCTAAATCAAAATTCCTAATGTTTACATGGGGGGCAAACAAGTTTCTTTCTAAAACCCACTTTTTAAAAAGGGAAAGCCCTGATTCGGTAGTAATTGCATCCCTAAGATAATTTCCTTTATCATATAAACCATCTACTATATTGAGCCTAGGGTTTAAAGGTGTTGGTCTAATTTTTACAAAATAAAATTTTCATAAATTTAGATATAAAAATCAAAATAAGATATATGTCTTGCCTACTAGGGTTTTGTTTTTTGTCTTTGCATTTTTAAAACCCTAGTAGAAACCCTTTTAAAATCAAGCATTGTGTCCCAATTAAGCATGCTAGGCCTTGACCTTTTTAAATTTTATTGGGTGGGTAACTTTTTGAATTTGGAATATTCCTTTTGGATCCATTTAAAGTCTCACTTTCCTATTTCTTCTTCCCAAAGTTTTTACACTGTCAGATCTTTGCAAGATCTATGGTGGTCATTATGTCACTTAAAGGATTTTAACCTATGCAACATAGCGACTACCACAAAATGGAAAGATAGTGTCATAAAGTGAAGAGTCAGAGTTAGATCTTTTAATTACTCCAAACTTTGAGTCAAGTTGGCTAGTGTCAGAACTATCAATGCCGAAGAAGGGACTAGCTTAAAAAGGGTACAATCCATGTCACCGGGGTTTGATATTTTTCAATGGGTTTCTATGTCACGACTAGAAAATTTAAGCATCCAGTTGGTAGCCACATAGCACCTTACCAAAAAAAAGAAATAATGGTAGATTTTTGAAAAGGACGGGCACCAAAAAGTCTCTTTTAATAATATAGTTCCACGCATTCAATACACTGTCAGAGGCATTGATTATAGAGATCATGATGGAAATGTGGAGATCTTCCTAGCACTAGATTTTTTTATAGCATTAAGGAGGTTGCTATGTCGTGATCAAGAAAATAAGGAATCTAGTCGGTAGCGACATAGCACCTTGACAGAAAATGGGAATGCGACAACAATTTAAAAGGTGGGTCCCAACAATCTCTTCATCAAAAATAAGCCACAAAATTTCCTTGACAAGTTGGCATCCTTCAAAGAAACATGTATGCACCAATTTTTTTTAGGAACATGGGAGGTCACTATGTCGTGATCGGAAAGTGCTTATTTTCTATTGGTAGTGATGTTGGGTGATGCGACGTGCTCCCCTACCCACAGGTGGTTAATTATGTGGTGTTCCATGTTCACTAATAGAAATCCACATGCAAGAGAATAGATAACATACCCATAAAATGTGACACAAGATATACCCTGGGAAACCCTCATTGAGGAAAAAAACCCAGCCTCCAAAAGCATCCATCACCATGTATTATTCAGCAAAAATTACCATTGCCATACAACCATGGAAGCCTTCATGGCCATAGCCACAACCGAGCAAACTATGTGAACAAGAATGAATCCACACATCCCATGCCATTCTTCCAATCTTCACAAATGCTCCCTTGACTAACCTATCAAGCCTTGTCCCGCTCGACTCTTGCCTTTCTCACTCTTACTCTCTTTTCACTCTACAACAACTACCCTTGTGGTTGCTTATATAGTAGCAAGTCCCACAAAACCACCAAGTGGTATTACATAAACCATGTGCTACCTAACCCACTAACCCCACATTTAATATTGAGCATTTAATTCTTTTCCCCAATATTAAATAATTACATGAAATATTTTTACAATGTTACAATACAACTCATCAAGAATATTCCATTGGAATCTTTACATGTTGCACGTCCATCTAGGTGAAACATTACATAATAAAATATAACAATATTATACAATGTGTGCAACACCCATTATCTCAACAATTGACATAGAACCTGACCTGAAAATATGAAACATGACAAAGCCTAGTCCTATAATGCTGCAAAAGGAATTAAAATATTGAATTATTTGCCAACTTGTTAGGTTATTTCCAATTCATACATGACATGGACCCACACTCAAAAGGAAAGGGCAGATGAAAGATTATGATCATTGGATTAAAGTTGAATCAACGATCATCACCAAGTCACTATTGAGAGCTGTGGACCTTTTATTCAACACAACATGGAAACTAAAGGAAAGAACGTTGGGACCCACCATAGTTAATATAAATATCAATGTATATTTCTCATCATCAAATCAAGTTCAGATCAATGGAAGTCACTTTGTCACTATGGGGAGTTGCTCATTCTTTAAGGGTAGTGACATAGCAGCCAAAGGATGGAAAGGAAGGACCCACCATAGTTGTATTAAAACATTGATCAAAGGCACATTGTCAAATTGAAATGATATAAATGATTGTCTCTATGTTGCATGGATAAAGTGCTCTCTTTTTATGCGTAGCGATGTAGTGACTTAATGACATGTGTCCACAAGAGCTAGTGGGTCCAGTTTATGTTGCAAGCAGTGAAGGAAAAGCATATGTGGAGAGAGTTCATTAAGTTGACTTCCAACATGGCAAGGAAAAAAAGAGTCATCCCTAGTTTTATTCTTGGATCATCATATTTTTGGAGATTGACAGTGTAGTTTTAAAATCTGAATGTGGTGCCACCCTACTTGCCTTTTAATTAATTTATTAGGAATGAAAGCTCCTTGTGTGAGCAGAAAATAGAGTATATTGTAGAATTTTTTTCCATTTTCATCCCACATAAACAATATTTCAAGCTTCTAAACAAAAGAGTTATTGAGAGTTTGTGTTGGATGTGATCAAACATGAAAGAATTTCCTTTTGTTCACAAAAATTATCGCAAAATTGTAGAGTAGGTTGTAGAGAATCAAGTAAGTTCCTGTGCACCATACTTATTGAAGTAATCTAGTTTTCTAGAAATTATATTCACTATGCCTCCAAAGAAGGTTTTATCAAGTCAGGAAGACTATTTGGCCAAAAATACCCATAATGATATCCTCGAATTACTACCTGAATCCACAAACAAAACTATTAAAGTCAAAAAGTTAACCTCTTTAAAACCTAGACTCAAAATTGTAGATGGGTTATATGATAAGGGAAATTGGGTTAGGGATGCTAAAACTTCTCAAACTGGGCCTTCTTTGTTTAAAAAATGGTTCTCGGAAAGGAATTTATTTGCCCCACATGCAAATGTCTAGAATTTTGATTTGGGAAAGCTAGTGGCTCCTAGTGTCTTTATGGACTATGACCTCTTAGAGGTTGTTGCAAAAAATTATGATTCAACAATCAGAGTTGTGAGAAGAATTGATTGCAAGATTCTGATCATACTCAGCCCTGAGAAATTTTGAGAGGTATTTGGCCTAGAGCCACTGACAGAATATCATGTACACATTGAGCTACAAGAGTTAGAAAAAGAGTATTTATCAAAGAAGGATGCAATTAGGTAGGATGGACTTAGGGCACATATAAGAAAAAATAGAAATTTGTCAATGATCACATCATCCTCTAGTGAACCTTTCAAAAAGGGGTATTTTAGTACCCAGGCTATGGAGGCATACAGGACTCTATGTAGATTTTTTGGTGAAGATAAACAGAATGTTATACCCATAAGTTTTATGTATATTATCACTCAAATTTATTCTTTTGGTGTTGATGTTATTTTTTATTTTGCTTCCTATATAGCAAAAGAAATTCATACAGGCCTCGTGGGGATTGTGATGCAGAGCCCTCCATTATCACCTTAAGTAGGCTAACTCAACTCGAGGATTCAACAAGAAACTTGGAATCAACTCAAGGAATTAGTCCTCCTCAAAGGTCAAACAGAGTTCTCTAACTTTGTAAATCACTTCAACAACCATACCAAAAAAGTTCACTCTTTTAACCTTCTGCACACAGTTCACACAACCAAACTCCTCAACATACATAACCCTTGCATGCATTCAACATTCTTTGAATCCTAGACCATGGAGAGAAGACCTTTACATGGTTCCCTTCACATTCAACCAATGAATAAATTCTTACACATTTCTCCTAAACCATTAACCATTCCCAAATGACCTTCTCTTGGGTCACCAAATAAATGAGGACTTTGACAATCCTAATGTTGTTAACATGGCAGCCACCAACCCATAAACAAGATACTCACATAAGGAAGCCTATCCTTGTATCTCTTCCACCCCAAATGCACTAAGAAAACCTTATCTTATTTATAATATTATATTCATCCTCTCTATAACCTATCCACACATAATATACTCCCTTCATCCATTAAACACAACTTTGAAAATAAATAAACCAAAATGTACCTGCACGCTGCCCTCTTCTATAGAACCGTATACAGTAGTTCATAACTTCTGATTCAGAGAGTATTTCCTCAATATAACCATTTATTACTGGCATAACTTGTTCACCAACAACATATCAAAAGATGAGAGAAATCCAACAGTGGGTTTGGGAGTTACGACCCCCGCACTGGACTGCATTTTTTTGGAACAGTCATCTTCAACTCTCTTCAACATTGTCTAATCCTCTCTTCAATCCCTTGTCAATTCCTGCACACAAACACTTATGGACACATATGATACGTGGATTGGATCCTCCCACAAGTAAAAATAGGCACCATAAGTGAGAGGCCCTATGTCTTCATAGAAACTTCAAAATAAATTACTGATTGTACACCAAAAATCTGCTAGGAACAGTCAGAACAAACTTGGTGTTTCTTGCCACAAAAATTATCAAAACACTAAACAAAATTTGCATGGAAACAAAAGAAAACTAATTCATCTTCAATGTAATATTTTTCCACTCTACATTTCATTTAAATGAGAAGTTTTAACACCACAAAAAGGTGACTGTCCCCTTACGATAGCAGCCTGACAATTTGCAGCAGATTTAGATTTTATTGATAAAAAACTTGTTTGTACATTGTAACTTCAATACAAAACACCAAAAAAACTCCCATCCAATCTCCTTAGTCTTTTTTCTTTCCTCCAAAACACATTCTCAAACCCATCTAATAACCTACACCCTAACCGGTTAACTACTTATAACTATTCTTTAACCGATAACAGTCAAGTAATGACTGATTAAAAACCTTAGTTTATAATTTCAATTTGACAACAAAGTTGTGAATTTGAAAACTTCTTATCCCGTGACTTTATAATACTTATCCAATTTATTTTTAGGCTCCCTAATTTATTGTAAAGTCTAAAACCCTTCTAAACCCTTACATAGCCTCAAAAGGCCTTATTTTTCCAATATGGGAAAATTACAACTTTAACACCTTGTGCCCTTTTGACATCACATTTAAGGCTCTATTGGCCATTTAAAAATATTGTAGACCATATATGTCATCATTTAAGTTTTATTAACCTAGGATCAACTTGTTCTTTCCTAATGACCCCTAGGCACCCTTATCCTTTCTTAATGCCATTGAAGGGTTACAACCAAGATATGATTACAATAAGATCAATCTATGATCAAAACAATATTATATGACCATGAATATGCTTCTTGCATGATTCATTGATCTTTGAAGGCCATTTTTCTTCAAATCAACCTAAGGATTCATCATATATCCTCATGCACTACATAGCTCTTGCCTTTGACCTTGGTGCTCCTGCACCATACTACCCAACTTTGAAATTGTTCCAAGTCCTCTTGGAAAGCTCTATCAAAAAAACTTTATTAAATGTAGTTCCATGTCTTCTCATATCTTTGACATATTTGTAGTCAGCTCCTTGATGCTCTATTCTTGTTTGCTTTCGTGAATGTCTTGTGACTGTACATTCTTCCTTGCCATGCTTCTCCATGCTTGATTCTTGTTGTCCACACTGTTTATCCATGTTTTCATACACTTTTTGGATGTCTATACCATGTACCTTCCTTCTACATCTTCTTTTCTTCTTCTTATGCTTAAGATCTAGAGACCAAATCATTATAAAGAAAAGGACATAACATAGCCCTGTTACTATTTGACTTTGACACAACCTTGTCAACTCCATCATGCCATAAATCTATACTGCAGTAGGATATACCTGCAACACAAACAAACTTAGTACCAAAAGACATAGTAATATCTTCATACTAGTATAGGCTGCCCCTATACACATGTTTGAATTGGTCTTCACATGACTCATCATCCTTATGATGTCTTCATCTTCAGTTTCACTATGTTTACACACCTCTGCCCCTGTCAGCAACTTATCATCATCATTTAGCCATGCTCCTTGTCCTTTCACCTTCCTCTTGTTGTCTATCTTACCATTCTCCTTCATGGCTGTCCTTGTGAAAAAAATTTGCCCAAACTTTAATAGACATAGAATTGTACCAACTAGTATCATTTTTTCAACATCAAACTTTACTTCTTCCTCTTTATCTTCATCAGAAACTATATTCTTTACTAATGTCCTGCATCTTGGAACCTCTTTATTATGAGATTCACTCCTCTCCATCTAACCTATCTACTGAAATCTTTCTTCTTGTCCCTTAGATGGACCACATACCTTTGTATCAACATTCTCAATGTCTTCATGCTCCAAAGTACCATCACTCTTCCTCAACATTTTCTCTTCGCCTTCATGTTCCTTACACCTTAGGAACTCTCTTCTTTCGATCACCCATGTCCTTGACATTCCCTATGTAGCCTTATCATCCTACAATGAACTCATCACAAAACTCTTTCCATCCTTGTTAATAACATATTCATTCTTCCAACCACAATGTATGGCTTTGACATCAACTTGCCATGTTCTACACAAAATCATATGACAATCATCCAAAGGTACAATATCACATAATATTTTATCAAAATATGGACCAATACTAAAAGAAATATATGCTTGTTCTTTGACATCAACCCACTGATCATTATTCATTCTATACATTCTATAAGGTGTACTATGTGCTATCTTCTCAATATTCAACTTAGAAATCATTTCACCTGAAACAAGATTAGTGAGAGTACCACTAAAAACAACAACCTTGCATACCTTACCCCTGCATTTTCATTGTGTTCTGAATATGGATGACCTTTGAATGTACCTTGTACCATCATTATCTGCCATGATGACCTACTACCAACCTTCTTCAAACAGCAACCTTAGAAACCACCTTCAATCCAAGGTCTATCCGACTTGGAATCACCACTTTGGAACACTCCTGGAGGATGATTCAACTCCAACCATCAAAAAAGGACTCCTAGTCTTCAAAATCTTAGATCTTCACCCCAAACCAGATCTTTTACTATGCTCTAATACCACTTGATACAGAGCCCTCCATTATCACCTTAAGTAGGCTAACTCAACTCAAGGATTCAAAAAGAAACTTGGAATCAACTAAAGGAATCAATCCTAATCAAAGGTAAAATGGAGTTCTCTGACTTTGTAAATCACTTTCACAAACATACCAAACAAGTTCACTCTTTTAACCTTCTACACACAATTCACACAACCAAACTCCTCAACATATATAACCCTTGCATGCATTCAACATTATTTGAATCTTAGACCATGGAACTTCTTACACATTTCTTCTAAACCATTAACCATTCCCAAATAACCTTCTCTTGAATCACCAAACAAATGAGGACTTTGACAGTCCTCATGTTGTTAACATGGCAGTCACCAACCCACTAACAATATACTTACATAAGGAAGCCTATCCTTGTATCTCCTCCACCCCAAATGCACTGAGAAAACCTCATCTTATTCATAAGATCATATTCATCCTCTCTATAACCTATCCACACATAATATACTCCCTTCATCCATTAAACACAACTTTGAAAATAAATAAACCAAAATGTACCTGCACGCTGCCCTCTTCTATAGACCCGTATACAGTAGTTCATAACTTCTGAACCAGAGGGAATTTTCTCAATCTAACCATTGATTATTGGCATAACTTTTCCCCCAACAACATATCAAAAGATGAGAGAAATCCAACGGTGGGTTTGGGAGTTATGGCCCCTGCACTGGACTGCATTTTTTTGGAACAGTCATCTTCAACTCTCTTCAACATTGTCTGATCCTCTCTTCAATCCCTTGTCCATTCCTGCACACAAACACTTATGGACACATTTGATACATGGATTGGCTCCTCCCACAAGTAAAAATAGGCACCGTAAGTGAGAGGCCCTATGTCTTCATAGAAACTTCAAAATAAATCACTGATTGCACACCAAAAATCTGCTAGGAACAGTCAGAACAAACTTGGTGTTTCTTGCCACAAAAATTATCAAAACACTAAACAAAATTTGCATGGAAACAAAAGAAAACTAATTCATCTTCAATATAATATTTTTCCACTCAACATTTCATTTAAATGAGAAGTTTTAACACCCCAAAAAGGTGACTGTCCCCTTACGACAGCAGCCTGACAATTTGCAGCAGATTTAGATTTTATTGATCAAAACCTTGTTTGTACATTGTCACTTCAATACAAAAAAAAACCAAAAAAAATCCCATCCAATCTCCTTAATCTTTTCTTTTTTTTTCCTCCAAAATACACACTCAAACCCATCTAATAACCTACACACTAACCGGTTAACTACTTATAACTATTCTTTAACCGGTAACAGTCAAGTAATGACTGATTAAAAACCTTAGTTTATAATTTCAATTTGACAACAAAGTTGTCAATTTAAAAACTTCTTATCCCTTGACTTTATAATACTTGTCCAATTTATTTTAGGCTCCCTCATTTATTGTAAAGTCTAAAACCCTTCTAAACCCTTATATAGCCTCAAAAGGCCTTATTTTGCCAATATGGGCAAATTACAACTTTAACACCTTGTGTGCTTCGACATCACATTTAAGGCTCTATTGGCCATTTACAAATATTGTAGACCATATATGTCATCATTTAAGTTCTATTAACCTAGGTACTCTTATCCTTTCTTAATGCCATTGAAGGGTTACAATCAAGATATGATCACAATAAGATCAATCTATGATCAAAAAAAATATTATATGATCATGAATATGCTTCTTGCATGATTCAATGACCTTTGAAGGCCATTTGTCTTCAAATCAACCTAAGGATTCATCATATATCCCCATGCACTCCATAGCTCTTGCCTTTGACCTTGGAGCTCCTGCACCAAATTGCAAAAGGCAAGGTAGATAAAACTTTTGGTCACTATTCATTGTTGATGCATATGATTTTGTTCAAAGGAGTACCATATTTTGGTAAAGAGATGAATCTAAATAGATAACATGAGGGAGAAGCACTACCAGTTCAGCTATGGATTGCAGATATGACATGGGATGTGGAAAAAGCTAGTTTTGTTAGATTTGATAGGTACTTTGCTTCAAAATTGAGGTGCCTTTTATTAAGTGACAATCACAGAGTGCCTAAGGCATTAGTAAATGTTATCAGGGCCATGGATAATCCTACTGATTTGAAAGTATCACATAATTAGGGAGACATTATCCCATAATCTATTTCAATCATTTTTAGAATTTATGGTTTCAAAGGAACTCCACATGTATTGCCCTACTAGGTGTAGTTAAAGGTAGGGGTAGCTGAGTTTTTGTGGTAGCTAGGAGGATTGCAGGAAAATTATTTGGTGAAAAGGGGAAGAGGATCAATTTTCCCAACTTGCACTACAACTCACCAATTTGTGATTACAAAAGGTGGTTGGCTATCCCTTTATAAAATACTAGACCAGTATAAGATGGTTGTCTCTCATTCCCATTTCTGTGACATTAAGGGATTCTATGACTTGGCTTTTAGGCACAGAGAAAAACATGGTAAAATAAAATGTGAGCCATATTACCCTGAGGACATAATAAGAAATGAGTTCTCCTTGTAGGAGCAAGAAACCAAGAAAGAAAAATGGAGGTTTTTCTCAAGGGTTTTTTAGTTTATCCATTGTTTTGATGGATATTATAATCCTTTGGATAATGCCAACACAGAGGCAGTTAAAATCAATAAACTCATGATTACTTTTCCTAAAATAATGGAAATTATGAATGAGAAAAAACATTTTTTTTATTAATTCTTATCTAGACAAGACCAAAGAGATTATGAGGAGATTGGCATTCACTCCCACTGTAGGGGCAGAACATTTGATTGTCCAAAAAGAGTTCAAGTTATACTCTGATACAAAATAATAATGCCACTATGGATAAGGGTAAACTAATAATAGGATCCACTAATGTTGTCTTGGAAGAGAGACATGATGAGCCCTCCCCTAAGAGGCAAAAAATAATAAATGATCAAGGTCCTCACATTGAGGAATATTCACCTACACAATCCCCTTTGCAGATTGAAGAGGAGCAACTTACTAGAGAGAAAATTGAATAGTTGGGGTCCTAAGGAGGATTTTTTAGTACCCAAGTAGAATTAGATGATGGAAATCTATCGGAACCTCCTATGCCAAGCCTAGATATGATAGTGATAGATTATAAAGGAAGGGAACTAGACCCTGTGATAGAGCAAGCTAGTCATCAATTTTTGTTAGATGATAGTTTTGCTAAGTCCAAAGCCTTCCACCAATTTTCATGGAGAACAAACATAGGAAAGTATGAAGAAACGTGCAACAAATTGAAGACTAAGCATCTAGAAATTGACGATGCAACCATTCAAACCCAAATAAAAGATGAAATGATAAAATAATTTCAAAGCCTAACCCCTAAAGAAGGGAGAGAAATGGTGAGAGCATTAGATGTTTTATTGTTACCTAATTGGGATAAAGCAGATGCCTTAATTTTTAATTCTATTTCTAATAAGTTAGACACTCTAGATGAAAGAAATAATGAGATCAAAGGTGCTACATTCAGTGTAGACCAAGCTGCTTTGGTTATTTGGTCAATCAAAAAATTATCTAGAACAATGTCTCTACAATCAGATAGTACTGGTCTAATTGGTAATATAATTGTCAAAAGGATAGCAGATACCACCCATGTAGAGGCTACACATATGAATGTTGGAACATCTCACTTAGTTCTGGCTACTGCAGAGAAAGAAGAGAAGGCAATGTCTAGACTACAAAGTAAATATGAAAAGGGTTTGGAGGCTTATAATAAAGAAGTTCATAAAAGAATTGAACTTGAAAATAAGGTAATGGGGAGGTCATCCAAGCCAAGGATTACATATCCTCACCCTCCAATGGAACCTTTTAAATCCACTCCTCTCATAGAAATATCAAATACTCCACAAAGGCCACAATATTACACAGCTGAAGTTTTTGAACAAGAAAAGAGCAAATTATGGGCACTACATGTAGAGCTAAATGTGCAATATGAAGACAAACTGAGAAAGGCTCTCATGTATCTAGTTGATAAAATTGAATGAACATTGTTTTATGATAAATTAGCAAAAGTAATAAACATATGGGATGAAATAAAAGCAAGTGATGAGGCCTTGAAACCTATTGTCAATAAGTGGAGTAAGAGGAGAAAGGAAATCACATTCTTGTGCTACTCCGTCATAAGGTCTTCAAATGATCACATTGAAATAACTTATGATCTTGCTCATGATCTCCCAGAATTTGATGATAAGAGAGTTGAGCTACAAAGAATAATTGTTAGCTATTTGGATAAGTACAAGAGTAAGAAATTTGATTTATTCCCACTTGCTTTGGATAAGAAAAATAAATTTAAAAAAAAAGATGAGTGGGCTAAAGAATCAGATGATTTATTTTGTTTTAAGAATGAATGAAGTCATAAATGAAAAGGACATGCATGGTGGGCAGCCACAATAGAAGAAATAGTAAAGGCTCAGTTATTCTTTGATTCTTTAAAACAATATTTTGTTAGTATTGATAAAGAGGTAGAATATGTGATCAAAAAGCAAAGTGATATTCTGCAGTTTAACTGGCCAGATGACACTCTCTTTGACAAGTGGATGGTTGATGTTGCTTCTGATGAGCACTGGGAAGGGGTTGAGAGTGACGATAATGAGATGAATGCAGATGAAATATAGATTGTTGATACACCTTTGAAAGATTAGAGGAGAGAATAAGACAAAGAAGGGAAATCATCTCATTTGGAAAGTACCTTGGGCCAGATGGATGATGTGGCATAAATGAAACCAGATATAATTGTCACCTTGGTAGTACATGATGATGCAAGTGGAAATGATAGAGTAGAGGTGAATTTGTAGGAATCAGAGCCTGACACATCATTAGCAAACTTGATAGCTACATATGTCGAGGACTTTGAAGAACTAAATGCCAATCATAGAATTTGTAGCATTTGAAAATATAATAGAGGAGGGGTCTACCAAAGGAATAATCTGATATATAATTTTTTTTGTTACATAGTTTATTGTCTTTTTGTGACATCTAAATATAACTATGTTTTGTCTAGTTGACATCTGTCAGTTTTCTATGCCTGAAGCTTGTTGCATCTCATTCTATTTAAGTGAGATTCCAAAGCTAGAGAAGGGTCTAATTTCATTGATAATTTGGGTCTATACTGAATATGGTTCTGTCTAGTTTATTAGTGCAAAACTTATGATGTATTTTCTCTGCAAATACTTGGGAATATGTTGATGTTACAAGGGTCTAATGTTTTTCCTAGAGTCATTCTGAGTTTTATTACAATTGTTTACAATTTTTAAAGAAGATTAATACAAAGCTGAATTTTCCCCATATCTGTTCTTGCTGAATTTTGTCTCCATTGTTATTACCTAGTCATTTTGATGTTGTGTGAGCAAAGATTGTCCAATTGAATGCAATTCACTTAGATTGTATGTCAATTCATTATTGCTATTGACTCATTGAATTAAGTAAATGCTTTAGTGAATTTGATAGAGTTGCTAAGGTAATAGGACAATTATCTATTAGAATGACTTCCAATAAGAATTGCTGATAGTATTGGTTGTAATGCAATCAATTAGATCTACAAATTGAATTAGACTCTGAATCCCAGTGGATGAAGCACTGATCTAGTTAATCTAGTTTGCAAATAGAGAGATCATGAATAAGCACCAGTTCTAAAATCAAAATCAATTTTATTTACCATTTGAAGATTTTCAAAGAGGGTCAGCATTCATTTACATCTGATTTTTGAGTTTTAGATAGCTATTATTTTTAGAAATATTTGTAAACCTAAGGAGAACTGTGACCAAATTTTCTTATAAGGGATGTATATCATCTTTAAATGTCAAGGAATGGATAAACTATGTAAATGTCAAAGATAGGAGATAAGAATCAAAATGAAACTAAAAAGATTCTCATAAAACAAAATTCATTTGAGTCATCCCCTAGGTATACCCACCTTGGTTTTGCAAAGCCTAGAAAGTAGAAAACTAGTCTTGGTTTTTTTGAAGTTGGATCCAAATAATATGCATACATAATTGTTAATGGGAAGTAGCTAGTCCCTAGACTTGTGAGTATTATTATCTTGCTATTGAGCTTTTGTTGTTCAGTAGTTGAAAAATGCCAACAAAATGGTGAGTCTACTAGGGATTTTTTGAACACATGTGAGAGAAGTACTACAATTTCTTTGGTCATGTTGTGTATGTGTTTGTTAGATCATTTTAGTACTATTTGTGATTATGGTGGACTTGTTTTAGTGACAAACCTTGAGAATTTAAAAAGAAAAGGAAACTCAAATGACACATATGTACACTGATGTATACAACCCTTTCAAGTATCTTATCTGTCAAGCTAGAGTTGCAGTCTTATGATTTTTGTGATTCATTCCTCAGTGTGTCATATATGTTTATATTATCTTGTGTCCTTTCCTTAAAGCCAAGAGCTATTTTACTATTACTTTTCCCTAAGAATAGGGTGGCAACTCAGTCAAGGTTTTGAAGCTAGTGCTTATTTGGTAAATAGTAAATATGGCTGACAAGAGCTTACACAAGAGCCAATCCTCATGTACCAATGTAAACTAACTTACCTCAAGGTGGTAGGAAGAACCTGAATAAGAACAAGGCACACCCAAACTCAACTTGGAAAACAAGAGGTAGTGTATCAGTTAATTCTCAATACCAACCAATGGTAGGAAGAGAGTCTTATTCACTTAGCTTTGAATCAGAAACCACAAGACTCTTAGGAGGCATATTTAGTACCTCATTACTAGATGAAAGAATCTATCAGGACAAGAATATGTCACCAATAGGGAATGCATCCCCTAGGCCAGATCTGATAGCTGAGATGAATCATAGGCTTGGATTTAGGAGTGCATTTGAAGATCCTTTTCATCCTAGAGTGGTCCCATAAATGGAAACTAATCTTATAGATTTGGATGATCCTGCTGATTTAGAAGCCACGTCTGTAGATCCTAAAGAAGTATGATCAGAGATAGGAGTTTTGAATAAATGAGTTGTTGAGGAAGAAGCTAAACATGCTCATCTAGAAAAGGAAAGAGAGCAAGCCAACCTAGATGTCATTTTTGAAAGAGATAATTTTGTTAGAAGGATGGTTACCTTAAAAGAACAAAACAAGAAGTTAGAAGAAAGAACTTCAATCCTTCATGTTGATGTCTTTGGAGATGTAGATAGTTTGAGAACCAAAGTTCAAGAATAAGAAAAGCTTCTAAGCCAAAGAAAAGAACTTGTTATTTCCCAAGTTTGACCCTACAAGCCTATCCAAAATAACCAGGTAGAACCTATTGTCAAACAGACAAATAAAGGAAAAATCAAAGCTGTAGGAATCCAGATAAATGAGCCTCAAGTAGCAGCAAGTAAATCTATAAACCCCCCTATGTTGAAGCTAGATTTAGATCTAGAAAAGGCTAGGAAAGAAAAAGAAGATCTCTCAAAGAAACTCAAAAAGGTTGAGAACGAAGCCTAGGCTGCAGAAACTAGGAGAAAAATGTAGTTCATAAAGTCTAATTCTGCATTGGCTTCATGGCCAAACTTGTCTAGCCTAGCTACAACTCCTATTCTTGCTTATGAACCATTAATTTCAAACCAAGGAATATCTCAATTTTCTCCTACCTCATCATCCACCATTATTACTCAAGTCCCTATCATCCAAACTCAACAATCTCAAAGTGTTGTTCTAAAAAAAGCCAATGTAGCAAGCATCTTAAATATTTTTGGTTTTTAGAAGAATCCCATCTACATGGACAACTATAGACAAATGTCATTTCTAGGTATTCCTAGTTCTCCACACCCTATATCTTTTGATTTAAGAGATAAAGTTGTCAAGTTCTCTGGAAATAATGTTGTTACTAGCGAAGAGCACTTGAGAATTTTCATAGATATGCTAAATGACTTTGAATTTGAACATGAGGATGTGGTGATGAAGTTATTTATTCATTCATTGACTGAAAATGCAAGGGATTGGTTCAAAAGATTACCTGATGATAGCATTACTTCATGGAGTGATTTAGAAAAATTGTTTAAGGAACAATATGGAGATAATACTACTGTTGATTTTATGTTGAATGATTTCAATAACATCAAGAAGAACCCTAATGAGTCTAAATTTTATTTCAATGTGAGGTTCCAAAAGTGGAAGTACAAATTGTTCCAGGTTATGAGGTTGAATGAGAATGTTTGTCTTACAACCTATTTTAATGCTTTTGACAGCAAGATGTCTTAACAGTTGAGGGATAAAGATCCTAAAAATCTTAGAGATGCTTATAAGATTGTAGTAAATATTGAAAATAATAGGAAAGAATCTAGCAAACTTGGTAGGAGAGATGACCCAAAGTTGTTCAATCCCAAGAATAACAATAAGAAAGAAGTTGATAAAACTCCTGCAGGTAAGAAACCTAAACAACCCACAATAGGTCAGGTATTGGACTTGTTGAAAAAGATGAACCCAACTAATTTCAATACACATAAGCCTAATGTTGGTAAGAAAGCCCCAGTGAACAACAACAATTTCAACAAACAACCCAAAATGCAGAACTATCCTTATACCACTCAATGGAAGGATGGTAAACCAATTCCTAAAAAGGCCCAAAATGCAAAAGATAAGGGTACACCAGACCCTTTGCAAAGAAGCTCTGTTAATATGAATGATGATGTGTCATGGTGCATCATATGTCAATCACCTCACTTTTCAAATTATTATGTAGATTCTCAATCATTTGCTTCAGGTCAAAATGCACAAAATGAGGAGGAGAAAGAAGAAAAAAGTCATGATAATGTAAGCTGTAATATGGTCAACATGTGTGATGATTGTATGGATTATGATTTGGAAGAAACTAAAAGTAATCTTGCAAATAAAAGAGTTGCCTATTAGTTACATCATCAATAAGTGTTCTCAGATGACAAAGGTTATAATGAAGATCAAGTATGTGTTACATCTTCTAAAGTTGGCCATGTAAACTTGAGAATGCCTTCTAAAGAGGAGATTAATAGGATCACTACATAGATGATTTCCCAAGTGCATAGCAATTACAATTTGAGTAATCAAATAGTTAATAATGATGTTGGGAAGCCTTCTAGTATATTCATAAAGGATATTACACACAAGATGAAAGATGAAAACAAGAAGGCTAATGTAGAGATAGTTAAAGTTAAAGACAAGAAACCAAGAAGTGGGAACCCAAGAAGAAGGTTCAATTTCAAACAAATGAGAAAGAAAAAGCAATCGTGCAAGAAAAGAAATCAAGATCTAATATTGTCTAGCAAATAATAGTGCTTGTTGTTCAAAAGGTTTCAAATCCAGGTATTCTTGTGAAACTTGCTAAATTTGAACCTATTGATATGATATTTATGTTGTCCTAAATAATAGTAAAGATACCTTTATCTGAACTATTTAGAATTAAAGATCATAGAAGCAAAGCCTTGTCATGGTTGGGAGGGATAGGAAATAAGAAAAATATTGTAGAACAAAATGCCATTCAGCAAACCCCATTGGTAGTAGAAGATATTGGTATTATATCTTAAATTCCCCAAATGTTCTTGGATGATTCATTAGTAGCATATATAGAAGATATGGACCCCTTCTTTCTTAGTCTAATTATAAAGGGAAAAACCCTAAAAAATTACACGATACATTTAGGAGCCTCTAACACCATCTTGCCCTTCAAAGTAATGGAAGCCTTAGGGTTGAAAGTAGACACTAAGCAAGGTAGATGTAGAGGTATGGAAGTTAGAGAAGTTCTAGTTATAGGTACTAACAATGCTTTACCATTTATGCTAGCTACATACCCTGAGGTAGAATTGACTATGTCAGTCCTTGTAGTTGATATTCCTCCACATTATGGAATGTTGCTTTCTAGAAAATAGAGTGCTATTATGGGAGGTAGTCTACAATGTGACCTAACCTATGCAACTTTTCACATAGGAGATAAAGTTGTTAAAGTAGACAAAGAGCCAAGGGTCAGTCATATTTTGGGGGAAGAAATTGACAAAGATTCTACTTGTTTCTTAGACATGGGTGTGAATGCATTCAAAGTTGAGTTAATTATCCAAGAAGTTGAGAAGTTTCCTGTTGTGATTGAGCATGAAGTTGAGTGTTGTATGGATTCACCTGTATTATTGACCATGTATTTTGATGTGGCCAGCTCTAAGGAAGGTTCAAGGGTAGGGGTGGTTTTCATTTCTCTTGAAAATAATATTTTTAGATACTCCTTCACCCTCAATGTTTCGTGCACCAAAAATATAGCTAAATATGAAGCTTTGCTGTTAGGATTGAAAGTTGCTACCCACCATGGAATTATAAGGTTGCATGCTATAGGTGATTTTGAATTGGTTATCTCATAGATAGGGAAACATATGCCTCTAAAAATAAAAGATTGAAATAGTATAGAAATGTTGTCTGGGATCAAATAGATTTCTTTGATGCATTTGGTATTTCATGGAGAGACAAAACTTAGAATAAGATGGCTGACCTATTAGCAGATGTAGAAATTAAATCAAAGGATGTATCATTTGTAGGAATTTCATAGATTGAGGTCCAAAATAAACCTTCAATACCTGACAATATTGAACATTGGCAAGTATTTGAAGATGACAAAGACATTGTGAATTTCTTGTTGCATGAAGATAAATACCATGGTCAAGAATTGGGCTGTAATGATTTGGTTGAAATTATAGATAGTAAGGAAACAATTTTTGGTCAAGATGTCATACAATTAAAGATTAATAAAATACCTAAGGTTCTGGTTCTTTTAGAGAACAAGTTTAAAAACCAAGATAGGGTAAGACCCGGGGCTACAAATTATAAACCTCAAGAGCTGGAAGAAATAAACCTTGGAACTAATGAGGACCCCAAGAAAGTTTATATTGGTCAAAATTTGTTAGCTAAAACCAGAAAGCCTTTGATTGACTTGTTGGAGCTCAAAATTGTAGTCCAAATTTTGTGCACTTTTGAGAAAATTGAACCCTATAAATGCTTTTTGATGCCTTCGTACCTAGCTGTACCTCTGAGCTCCATGAGGTGTTTAATGTTTCTAACACCTTCCATTCAACCTGTCCACTCATTCCATGAAGTTAAATTGAGATTCTAAGTCATTTCGTGAAGTCTCATTTTGAGCATTTGTCAAATCTACATTTTCACCCAAGCGTCAAAGAGCGATAGGAGGCTATGTTTGCATTTGAATATCTCGCACCAAGAAATGTTTCATGACTCACCACTTTGGGATTATCTAGTGTCCATACCAAAGAACCTATGTTTCAGATTTTGAGTCATTTTGAATCTGTTTGACTAGGTTTTGAACCCCTCAAAGTTGGTAGTTTATTGTTTTCATGCTTTTGCACATAATTTTGGGAAGCCCTGTTTGATGTGTTATAATTTTGACCCAGTTGACCAAAATGACAAAATTCCTTTTGTGTTGCATTTCAGATGTTAGAGACTTGTTATGTTTCAAGTTTCAGCTTATGATGAATTCGTTTGATTAGTTTCCAAACACGATTCCAAATGGAATTTCTATCTTTTTACTAGTATTAGCAAGTGCAGATTGTTTGGTACCCCTGTTCGTGATGTCATAACTTGAGATCCGTGATAGGTGAGATCATATGGATTGTACCACTATGTTGTCCTCCAAAAATTATTTAAGTGTGCCAAGTTTCAAGTCTTGACGAATCCATTTGCACACTTTCCTAGGTCAATTCCGTTTGCAATAAATTGATTTTCTGTCAGTGTTTCTAGTCTACAAATCCAAGTAGCCTACTTTGACTAGTCACCATTTGCACCCTGTTATTCATCATGAGCCCAAATCGCAGAACCATGCTCTCCTCATGACAGAGAACCAATGCCCCAATTTTCATCTTCCCACGTGTTAGTTTACTTAGTTTCTAAAGCCAATTCTGAACCCAATTTAGTGTTTTTTGACATGTTTTCTTGCAGGAAGCTCTGAGAGGTCAACTTTGAAAGGGAATATCTTTTGACCCCGAATTCATCATGAGATGAGATTCGACAGGTGCAAGTATCAGAAATAGAGATTCAATGTGCTAGTTTCTAGAGCCCAATTAGGTGTTTGGGTCAATTTTAAGGCTAATCATAGTACCTCCTGGCACTAAATTGACAGTTTGCAAAAGAGAGTTAAAATGAGTTTTAATTGATTGATCGGTGGTCAAATTTGTTTCAAAATAGTGTCAGATGATGAATGGGTCAGTTTTGCAGTTTAGTCATTTGGAAACGAAAAAATTTTTAGCGAGACCCACTTTGGGGTCCAACTAATCCTGTCAGATCAATAAGGTACTGACCTTTTTAAAATGGCAGGATAAGTTGGGTCTAGAAGATGCATCAAATTCTCATTTTGAGATAGATGGAAATCAAATTTTGTGTGTTCTCCATTTCAAATTGATTTCAAGAATCCATACAATTATGCAAAAGTTTTTCATAGGAAAAGAAAGAAATGGCAAGATCTTTATGTAGGGGCCTTGTCATTCGAGAAAGGGGATTTGATTTTATATGGTTCCAAATCTATAATGATTCTCCTTGAAAATATTGAAAGTTCCAAATAAAGGAAATATTTGTACTACATCTCAGGAGGAGGATCCTAAATGCTCTAAGAACATATTAGTGGACATTGAGAAGAAACTTGCACAATCAAATTTTCATCTAGACACACATACCTCTTTAAATTGTAGGAAGAATTCAAGTAAATGGATTGAAGTTTAATAAAAAATATTGCTAATTCCATCAGGTGATCATCAGGCTCATCTATCATCACATATGTCACGTCAAACCTGGATAGAATGGGTGTTGAGATTGCAGACACTGAAACTCTAGAGGAAACTAAAATTCCAATGGATATAAATGGAACATTGGAGAAGAGAAACTCAAATCTCTAATGAAATAGATTTCATTGAGGATGTAAAAAGTGAAATTCCAAAAGGAAATAGAACTTGGTGAATTTGCAACTCCGAAGAAATGAAATTCTATTGAAGGCAAGGAATATAATACCTTGAAAGAACTCGATGCCAGTACAGGTAAGAACGTTTCCTTGGGGAGAACTCCATGCAGGAGTGATTCCATGTCAAAGGAGAACTAAAGATAGCAATAAATGGACCCATGCATTCAAAACAAAGAGGAAGCTGTTGAGCAGCTCCATGGCACCCGCATCTAAGCAAGAAGTTGCCATTGTAGCAAAACAAAGAACAACCAATGCATAAAAAGAAGGAAGATGACAGAGTTTAAAGAGGCTAGCACCAGTCACAAAATTCCCCACACATCAGGAAAAAGAGGCCGTCCATGGTTTAAGAGGATCAAGCTACCCAAAAACAACAAAGAACCCACACCCATCTTGGAAACAAAATAGAGCACATGACAAGAGCATCTAGTAGTATAAAATGAAGATCACACATGTCAAAGAATAGGGGCAAGACACATGAGCAATCGGAGGTAGTGTTTAGGCAGTATTCACTTAAAATGGAAACCACCAGTAAGAAGGAAAAATTGCCTAAACGGAAATCCAAATAGGGGAGCCTGCTAGAACAAAAGAGCAGCCATGGCATTTAAGAAAAGACCACACACAAACAAAGGAAAACTTGTAGTCAAAGGCAAGAAATGGAGAAGCGCATGGGAAAACATAAAAGTCCACAATTTAAGAGGAAGTTGCTTCAGCAGGGTCATCCACGCATTATAAGAACAAGACCCTATGCAAACAAAGAGAGGAGCCACATAGAAATCAGAAGAAGCCCCGCATGAGGAGCAGAGCAAGCTAGGAGAAATAAATGAGAGCCACCTGGAGTTTGGATTTTATGTTTCAAGTCCAAACAAAACATGCCAAAAACAAGTTAAAAATGCAATCAGAGCAAAGCCATGTAACACATAGTTAAAAGGAAGATCCACGTATTTAAAAGATCCTACAAGAAGAAATAGGGACCCCCACATCTGAGAGCACGCATGAGTATTGTAAGAATTTGGCTTAGGCTAGAATTCACCCAAGAACTAAAGAACTCAACACAACCGCACAGAAGACCAAAATAGAGAGAGTATGATCAGAATGATATTGCTTACTATTCATAAGCATGTAATGCATAAGCATATACATACACACTAGGAGTACTTGCTTATAAAGGCCTCTCAGGAAGCACCTAGAATGGTTGTAGAAACAACTACGAGATAAGACAACTAAGCACCTTATCCAATATTCTAGATGAATGGATAAGAATGACAATGTGTCATTTGTGTGTAGAAGATTCCTGTGTTGTAGGCAACATGTGCTTTAAAAGAGGTGCGGACCCCAATGATGTCATCATGACAACACACAAGAGTGCACATACTGCTAGGTGACTAATAAATAAATATTAATATAATGCATTAACCTAAGTAAACTTAAGTGTAATAAGTTAATACTTATTTACACCAACAAGTATTTTGAGGCAGTGGCATGTAAGAAAGGAAAAGTCACATAGCTAGAGGAACAGTCTAATCGCTTAGTCACACATTGTCTATAGGCTAACATTTTTAAGTCTTTAAATACAAAACAACTCAATAAACATTGTGTCCAAAAGACAATGCATTTTGAAAGGTTGCAGGCTAGAAGGTGGACCTTGTGCACTAGTGGATGCTAGCTGTGTGATGATGTCAGGAAAATTTTAAATAAAAAAGAAAAAATGATGACATGGTGCCAAGAATGGAGATTGCACGAGATTTCAACACGTGGCAAGATGAGCGATGGGTGCAAGCCCAAAAGATCAACATGCTCGAAGTTTAAGCAATGTAGGTAAGAAGGATTTTGCCACATGGTAGTAGGTCCCATGCATGATGAGGTGGTGCTATAGAGCAAGCTTAGGCAGGAAGCTCTCAGATCGTGACATGTGTCATGATCCCACGGACAGTGCAATCCCGCATTTCAAAGATGCACACTAGTTAAGTAATTCAAGATTGTGGGAGGTTGACACATGGCATCAGGCTTCGAGCAGATGGTGACATGGCATATGAAATTTTTGAGCAAATCAACAAATGACAAGTGGCACTCATGGCAATAGTTGACCAATCATGGACACATGGCACTTGGTCAACAAAGGTTTGACCCTAGATTCAAAGGATAGGGGAAAAATTGGAAATCATAAAAAATAATATTTTATTATTTTTTCAAATGAATGCATGTCAAGTTTTTAAATACAAAAGGGGGTTTTAATCTAAAGTCAAAACTTTAGATTAATTTAAATTTTTCAAATTTTAAAATATCAAAGGTGCATGTTTGAGTCTTCTACTAGAGGGGTGATTTTAAAACAAACTTCTTGGGAATTTTCAAGAGGCTAAATATGTGATGTTATATATCGTCGAAACTGAGAGAGAACGACCATTCTAATTCTAAGGTTAGTTTTTGCATAGAAAGTAGTCTGCTAGAGTTATTCAAGGTTTTCCCTCAGGTTCCCAATTAGCAACTATATTCAGGTGACAAAGTTCAGAATTGATTTTTGGCATGGTAATGACCTGAATGTGGTTAAAAGGAAATGAAAATACAGTTTGAGGAAAATTTAACCACTTTCAAATCAGTAAAAACTCAAAATTTCACCAACATTTCATAAGGCAAATCAGATATTTTGGTGACTCAAAAGTTTTCATCATTCAGAAGTGGATATTTTCAAATCAGTTGCAAGTAATGATGAAACAAATCAAATCAAAATGGGAGAAGGAAGAGAGAGGTTATTTAGTTGCAGAAGATTGAATTCCAAGTGGACACATTTCAGGCATAGATCAGATCCAAGAATTCTTTCTCTCCTATATCTTTCATTCTCTCATTCATTGTGGTGGTTGGCAGTTTTCGTTGGGTAATACCAACAGGGTTCCAGTTTTTCACTGTTAGACCATTCATGGTTCCAGTTTGTTGGAGAAAATTTTGCTCATTGCTGTGATACCAAGGTTTTGGATCCAGTTCTTGATGCATTCCCAATATTGAGACACCATTTCTTTTAGCATATTCTCTCTTGTATGAACAACATTGGGAAGGATAATACAGATAGTTTAGATCTGTTAGGTGTTTTCTTTGTTTTCATTTCATGCATATGAATTTATAATTTCAAGAAAATTAATACAAAGAACAACAGATGGTTGAGTTTCATCTTGAATCTTGTCTCCTTCATCAGTGATCTTCAATGTTTTATAATCTTTGACATAGATCTTAGGTTGTAGTTGCAGTCCCTTAAGGTTGTATGTTATTTCATTGTTGCCTATGACTCAAAGGGTTACGTAAATGCTTCAAGGAAATCAACAGTGTTGTGAGGTTACTGATGGGGATATCATGTAAGGATGAGGTTTAAATTGAACATTGAATTCTATTTACAAGTTGAATAGATAGTTCAGATATCTAAAGATACACATATGTCTCAGATATTCATATTTATGTTTGTGATTCATGGATTTGCCCAATGGTTAAGGCATTGATCACTTACAGGATCATTAGGTCTTATTGCTGCATATGAGGGGTCTTCTGAAATCAACATTATTAATCAAACATGTTTTACCCTTTTAGGTTGAAGAGCTATCAAAGTTTAACCCTCACTCAGCTTGTGCATTTTGTAGAGTTGTAATTAGCTACTGCACTTCTTTGTTATTGCATAAGGCTTTAGGAGATATAAAAGGTTTTCATCTACATAATAGATTCAGGGATATGTTTTTGAACTAGTATGGTATTAATTGAATCTGAGATCCACCCGCCTAGTTCTTGCAGAGCCTAAAGTAGAAGAAGGGTCTAGCCTTATAGTTGGCCCCGTGTCTAAAATGGCATGTTGAAAATGGGAGTTAGCTGCCCCTTGATATGTCATATTCTCATTAGGATAATTGAAAACCCTCCAGCATTTTTAAACACCAACATGACCTACTAAGAAAATATAGAAATGTTTTTGTATGGTCATATGTGGATCTAAGGGCCTATAGAGAAGACCTTTTCCAACATGTTGTACCACTGAAGGAAAATGTGAAACCATTTAGGCAGAAGTAGAGACTAGTAAATCCCACCTTAGCACCCAAAATGCAAGAATAATTGATGAAATTAAGATATGGAGGGATAATTAAACCTATTAGACATTCCACTTGGGTCTCAAATCTAGTACATGTTAGGAAAAAGAATGGAGACATTAGATTGTCTGTGGATTTCAGAAATCTAAACATTGCTTCCCTAAAAGATAATTACAGGTTGCCAAACATGGAGGCTATGTTGCAGTAGGTAACTAGCTTTGAACTTATGTCCATAATGGATGGGTTCTTAGGGTATAACTAGGTCCTCGTGAAAGAAGAAGAGCAATTTAAGACAACATTTACAACTCCATGGGAAACTTATGTATATGTGAGAATGCAAGTTGGATTAATTAATGTTGGTGCCACTTTTCAAAGGGATATGGATGTAGCTTTCCATGAGTACATCAATAAGTTTATAGTTGTATACCAAGATGAACTTACAACTTATTCCAAAAGGACTAAAGACCATTGTAGACATTGGAGAATATTTTTATCAAAGCATTAAAATATAGAGTGTCATTAAACCCAAAGAAATGTACATTTGGGGTGATAGAAAGTAGATTACTAGGACACATAGTATCAAAATATGGTGTAAAGATAGATCCTAAGAGAGTGGAAACCATTGATAAGGTTCCTAAGCCAAAGAATGTGAAGGGAATACAATCTTTCTTTGGGCAAGTTAACTTTCTAATGAGGTTTGTTACTAACTTTTCTGAGATTAGCAGACCTATTTCAAAAATACTTAAGAAAGGAGCTACTATCAACTGGGATGGTGAACCTTCATAGGAATTTTAGGATATTAAAACTACCATAAAGAATGCTCCAATCCTTAGGACTCCAAATTACACAAAACCAATGTACATATTCTCTTTTGCATCTTTCCATACTGTAGTTGCAGTCTTGTTGTAGAAGAATGAGGAAGGATATGAACGACCAATTGCATTCTTCAACAAATCATTACAGCCTATTGAATTGAAATATGAGATTGATGAGAATCAAGTTTATGCCTTGGTAAAATCTATTAAGGCTTTTAGATGCTACTTGATAATTGTCATTGTCATTGCATTTGTACTTAGTGCTGCTGTAAAAGACATATTTTCTCAATAAGAAGTATCAGGTAGAAGATGTAGATGGATCAATAGGATCCTAGAGTTGAACACTAAAATATAGATTAAAAAAATTGGTGAGAGGCTAGGAATTAGCTAAGCTTATGGCTCAGACCAATTTAGATGCTAATCAAATAAACTTGATGACAAATGACTTAAAGTTAGGCTTGTGTGATATGGACCATTGTGAATGGTATACTAATGTTATCCATTATCTACAACACATGGAAGCTCCTCCTCATCTGACTAAAAATGAAAAGAGAAGCACCAAGTTAAAAGCCATTAGATATATTATTTTTCAGAATAGCTTATGATGGAGAAATTTTGAAGGAGTATTGCTAAAGTGTGTTGATTAGAAGAAATCAATAGACATATTAAATGAGATGTATACTAGAGTTTGTGGAGGACATTATATGGCCAAGACCACTACACACAAGGTAATGAGAGATGGATTCTGGTGGCCATCCCTTTTTAAAGATGCTCAGGTAATGGTTAGAAAGTGTGATGCCTATCAAAGTTTTGCAACTAAATTAAAAATTTTAGGGAATACTTCATTAAAGCTAGTTTAAGTTCAGCAATGGGGAATAGATTTAATAGGTGAAATTTCTCCTAATTCTAGCATTGTTTATACTTGGATTTTGGTTGCTACTAATTATTTCACAAAGTGGGCAGAGGCGATTCCAACAAGAAATGCAACTAGTAAGGTTGTAAGCAATTTTTTTCTTAATAACATCATTTCAAGATTTGGTTGCCCATAGAAAATTTTGATAGATATTACAATGTGTTTCAAATCTGAAGAGTTTATAAAATTTTGTGGTAAGTATGGAATAACAAGATCAGCATCTTCTCCTTACCATCCACAAGGAAATGGACAAGTTGAATCTACAAACAAAAGCTTCTTAAAAGTTATTAAGAGAACCTTGGATGATAACAAGAAGGCATGGGATTCCAAGTTGCAATTAGCAATATAGGTTGATAGGGTGGTTGTAAAGAAAGCCATTAGCATAGCACCCTTTGATATTGTGTATGGAATTTAGGCAAGGATGCCTTAGAATAATTTTGTAGGGCTCTATAATTACATCCAGTTGTATGATGAAGATATTACTGATGATATACAAGAAAGGTTGGATGAGCTTTTAGGATTAGTAGAAACTAGTTTGAAACCAAAAGTTGCAACTATAGGTCAAGACACTGTCTGATAGAAGAATAGCTAGTACAAAATTTGAACCTAAAGATTTGGTCCTCATGTGGAATGCATGAATTGAAGATAAGGGAAAATATGGAAAATTTGACCCTATATGGTTTGGTCCCTATCTAATTGAATTTTTTTGGGGAGAGGATTCTTATTTGTTGAAGGATTTATCAAGTAACATTCTTGAACTACTAGTTCATGGACAATTCTTCTAGAGGTATTTCTACCAAAATACTTGTTTTATCCATGAACAGTAGTTTTAGGTTTTCTATACATTTGTATATTTTGTTGGTTTGTGTATAGTTCTTGTGCATAGCTCTTTTTTGGCATGGTTTCTCTCTTAAAAGTTGTCATTTCTTGTCAAGTATGTGGTCTACTCAACCAAAGATTCTAAATTCTTGCATAGACACAAGTAGACTATCATCCCCAGATAGAGCCATTGTTGGTCTAATTTTTACAAAATAAAATTTTCATGTCTTGCCTCCTAGCATTTTTTTTTTTGTCTTTGCATTTTTAAAAACCCCATGAGAGACCCTTTTAAAATCAAGCTTTGTGTCCCAATTAAGCATGCTATGCCTTGTCCTTTTTAAATTTTATTGGGTGGGTAGCTTTTTGAATTTGGAATATTCCTTCTGGATTCATTTAAAGTCCCATTTTCTCATTTCTTGTTGCCAAAGTTTTTATACTGTTAGATATTTATAAGATCTATGGTGGTTGTTATGTCACTTAAAGGAAGTGTGAGGATTTTAACCTATGTGACATAGCAACTACCACAAAATGGAAGGACAATGTCATAAAGTGGAGAGTCAACATCAGATCTTTTAATTACTCCAAACTTTGGGGCAAGGTGGTTGGTTTCAAAACTATTAGCACCAGAGAAGGGACTAGCTAGAAAAGGGTACAATCAATGTCACTGGGGTTTGGTATTTTTTAATAGGTCGCTATATCATGACCAAAAAATGTAAGCACCCTATTGGTATCAACATAGCACCTTACCAGAAAATAGAAAGGATGACAAATTTTTGAAAAGGGTGGGCAATGAAACATCTTAATTAATAATATAGCTCTACACTTTCAATACACTATCAGAGGCATTGATTATAGTAATCATGATGGAAACATGGAGATCTTCCTGGCACCAAATTTTTAACAATATTAAGGAGGTCCCTACGTCGCGATCGAGAAAATAAGGAATCACGCTGGTAGCGACATAGTGCCTTGACAAAAAATGAGAATGCAATAGAAATTTAAAAGGTGGGTCCCAGTAATCCCTTCATTAGAAATAAGCCACAAAATCACCTTGACAAGATGGCATCCTTCAAAAAAATGTTTATGTACAAAAATATTTTTAGGAACATGGGAGGTCGCTATGTCACAATCGAAAAGTCCTTATTTTCTACTGGTAGCAACATAGCACCTAACCTAAAAATATGAAACATAGAGAAGCCTAGTTCTATAATGCTACAAAAGGAATTAAAATATTGAATTATTTGCCAACTTGTCATGTTATTTCCAAGTCATATGTGACATGGACCCACACTCAAAAGGAAAGGGTTGATGAAAGAATGTGATCATTGGATTAAAGTTGAATCAATGATCATCGCCAAGTCGTTATTGAGAGTTGCACACCTTTTATTTAACCTGACATGGTGACTAAAGGAAAGAACATGGGGATACACCATAGTTAATATAAATATCAATGTAGATTTCTCACTGTCAGATCAAGTTTAGATCAATGGTAGTCACTTCATCTCTATGGGGAGTTGCTCATTCTTAAAGGATAGCGCCATATTGAGCAAAGGAAGAAAAGGAGGGACCCACCACAGTTGTATTAAAACATTGATCAAAGGCATATCATCAAATTGAAATGAGATCAATGATTGTCACTATGTCACATGGACAAAGTGCTCACTTTTTATGCATAGCGATGTAGCAACTTAATGACATGTGTCTACAAGAGCTAGTGGGTCCAGTTTATGTCACCAATAGTGAAGGAAATGCATATGTGGAGAAAGTTCATTAGGTTGACTTCCAACATAGCAAGTGGAAAATGAGCCATCCCTAGTTTTATTCCTAGATCGTCAAATTTTTGGAGATCGATGACGTAGTTTTAAAATCTAATTGTGGTGCCACCCTATTTCTCTTATAGTTCATTTATGAGGAATGAAAGCTCCTCATGCGAGCATAAAATAGAGTATATTGTAGAAATTTTTTCCATTTCCATCCCACGTGAAAAGCTAGACATGATCAAATGTGAAAGAATTTCCCTTTGTTCACAAAAAATATCATAGAATTGTAGAGCAGGATATGTAGAGAATCAAGTAAGTTCATGTGCACTGTACTTATTGAAGTGATCTAGTTTTTTGCAAATTGTATTCACTATGCCCCCAAAGAAGGTTTTATCAAGTCAGGAAGACTATTTGGCCAAAAATATCCATGATGATCTCCTTGAATTACTGCTTGAATCCACAAACATAACTATTAAAGTGAAAAAGTTAAACTCTTTAAACCCTAGACTCAAAATTGTAGACAGGTTATATGATAAGGGAAATTGGGTTAGGGATGCTAAAACTTTTCAAACTGGGCTTTCTTTGTTTAAAAAGTGGTTCTCAGAAAGGAATTTATTTGCCCCCTATGGAAATGTTTGGAATTTTTATTTGGAAAAGCTAGTGGTTCCTAGTGTCTATATGGACTCTGACCTCTTAGAGGTTGTTGCAAAAAATTATGATTCCACAATCAAATTAGTAAGAAGAATTGATGGTGAGATTCTAATCACAATCAGCCCTGAGGAAATTTGATAGGTATTTGGCCTAGAGCCACTGATAGAATATCATGTACCCACTGACCTACAAGAGTTAGAAAAAGAATATTTATCAAAGAAGGATGTAATAAGGTAGGGTGCACTGAGGGTAAATATAGGCACAATTCAAAATTTTCTAGTGACCACAGCATCCTCTAGGGAACCTTTCAAAAGGGGGTATTTCAGTACCCAAGCTGTGGAGGCATACAGGACTCTATTTAGAGTTCTTGGTGAAGATGAACAGAATGTTATGCCCATAAGTTTTATGTATATGATCACTTAGATTTATTCTTTTGGTGTTGATTTTATTTTTTATTTTTCCTCCTATAAAGAAAAAGAAATTCACAATTGCAAAAGGTAAGGTAGATAAAACTTTTGGTCACTATTCTTTGTTGACGCATATGTTTTTGTTCAAAGGAGTAGCATATTTTGGTAAAGAGATGAATCTAAATAGAGAACAGGAAGGAGAAGCACTACAAATTCAGCTATGGACTCCAAATATGACATGGGATGTAGAAAAAGCTAGTTTTGTTAGATTTGATAGGTACTTTGCTTCAAAATTGAGGTGCCTTTTATTAAGTGACAATCTTAGAGTGCCTAAGGCACTGGTAAATATTATTAGGGTCATGGATAATCCTACTAATTTAAATGTATCACATAATTGGGGAGACATTATCCCATACTCTATTTCAACCATTTTTAGGATTTATGGTTTCAAAGGAACTCCACATGTATTGCCCTACCAGGTGTCGTTAAAGGTAGGGGTAGTGAAGTTTTTGTGGCAGCTAGGAGGATTGGAGGAAAGTTATTTGGTGAAAAGGGGAAGAGGGTCAATTTTCCCAACTTGCACTACAGCTCACCAATTTTTTTGTTACAAAAGGTGGTTGGCTATACCTTTATAAAATACTAGACTAGTATAAGATGGTTGTGTCTCATTCCCATTTTTGTGAAACTAAGGGATTCTATGACTTGGCTTTTAGGCACAGAGCTTAGCTTGGTAAAATAAAACATGAGCCATATTACCCTAAGGACATAATAAAAAATGAGTTCTCCTTGCAGGTGCAAGAAACCAAGAAAGAAAAATGGAGGTTTTTCTCAAGGGTTTTGGAGTTTATCCATTATTTTGATGGAGATATAATCCTTTGGATAATGCCAGCATAGAGGCAGATAGAATCAATAAACTCATGATTACTTTTCCTAACATAATGGAAACTATGAATGAAAAAAAAAAAAAAATTATTAATGCTTATCCAGACAAGGCCATAGAGATTATGAGGAGATTGGCATTCACTCCCAATTTAGGGATAGGACATTTGATTGTCCAAAAGAGGTCAAGTTATACTCTAATACAAATTAAGAAGGTCATTGTTGATAAGAGTAAACAAATAATAGGATCCACTAGTGTTGTTTTGGAAGAAAGACCTAATGAGCCCTCCCCTAAGAGACAAAAAATAATTAAAAATCAAGGTCCTCACATTGAGGAATATTCACCTACACAATCGCCTTTGCGGATTGAAGAGGAACAACTTACTGGAGAGAAAATTGAGTAGTTGGGGTCCCAAGGAGGAGTTTTTACCCAAGACAAATTAGATGAGGGAAATCTTCAAGAACCTCCTATGCCAAGCCTAGATTAGATAGTGGCATATTATAAAGGAAGGGAACTAGACCTTTTGTTAGAGCAAGCTAGTCATCAATTTTTGTCAGATGATAGTTTTTTTAAGTTTAGAGCCTTCCACTAGTTTGAATGGAGAACAAACGTAGGAAAGTATGAAGAAAGGTGCAATAAATTGAAGACTAAGCATCCAAAAATTGGTGATGTAGCCATTCAAACCCAAATAATAGATGAAATGATAAAAAAAATTCAAAGCCTAACCCCTAAAGAAGGGAGAGAATTGGTGAGAGCATCAAGTGTTTTATTGTTACCTAATTGGGATATAGAAAATGCCCTAATTTTTAATTCTATTTCTAATAAGTTAGACATACTAGACGAAAAATAAAGAGATCAAAGGTGCTACATTTAGTGCAAACCAAGTTGCTTTAGTTATTAGGTCAATCAAAAAAGCATCCAAAAATTTGTCTTAGCAACCAGATAGTACTAGGCTGATTGGAAATATAATTGTCAAAAGGGTAGTAGATACCACCCATGTAGAGGCTGCACATATGAATGTTGGAACATCTCACTTAGTTCTAGCTACTGCAGAGAAAGAAGAGAAGGCAATGTCTGAACTATAGAGTAAATATGAAAAGGTTTTGGAGGCTTATAATAAAGAAGTTCAAAAATAATTGAACTTGAAAATAAGGTAATGTGGAGGTCTTCCATGCCAAGGATTATATATCCTCACCCTCTAGTGGAACCTTTTAAATCCACTCCTCTCATAAAAATACCAGATACTCCACAAAGGCCACAATATTACACGGCTAAAGATTTTAAAGGAAGAAAAGAGAAAATTATGGGCACTATATGTAGAGCTAAATGTGCAATATCAACAAAAACTGAGAAAGGCTCTCATGTATCTCGTTGATAAAATTGAATGGCCATTCTTTTATGATCAATTAGCAAAAGTAATAAACATATGGGATGAAATAAAAGCAAGTGATGAGGCTTGAAACCTATTGTCAATATATGGAGTAAGAGGAGAGAGGAAATTGCATTCTTGTGCTAATCTATCATAAGGTCTTCAGATGATCACATTGAAATAACTTATGATCTTGCTCATGATCTCCCAAAATTCAATTATAAGAGAGTTGAGCTACAAAGAAGAATTGTTAGCTATTTTGATAAGTACAAGAGAAAGAAATTTTATTTATTCCCACTTGCTTTAGATAAGAAAAATAAATTTAAAAATAAAGATGAATGGGCTAAAGAATCAGATGATTTATTTTGTTTAAAAATGAATGAAGTCATAAATGAAAAGGACATGCATGGTGGGCAGCCACAATAGAAGAAATAGTGAAGGCCCAATTATTCTTTGATTCTTTAAAACAAGATTTTGTTAGTATTGATAAAGAGGTGTAATATGTTATCAAAATGCAAAGTGATATTCTGTAGTTTAATTGGCCAAATGACACTGTCTTTGACAAGTGGATGGCTGATGTTGGTTCTGATGAGTAGTGGGAAGAGGATGAGAGTGATGATAATGAGATGAATCCAAATTAAATACAAATCATTGATACACATTTGGAAGATTAGAGGAGAGAAGAAGACAAAGGAGGGAAATCATCTCATGTGGAAAGTACCTTGGGCTAGTTGGATGATGCGGTAGAAATGAAACTAGATATAATGATCACCTTGGTAGTACACGATGATGCAAGTGGAAATGCTAGAGTAGAGGTGAATTTGTAGGAATCAGAGCCTGACACATCATTGGTGAACTTGATAGCTACATATGCTGAGGACTTTGAATAACTCAAAGCCAATCATGGGATTTGTAGCATTTGAAAATGTAATAGAGGAGGGTCCTACCAAAGGAATAATCTGATATATATAACTTTTTCTCTTACACAATTTTTTGTCTTTTTGTGATAGCTAAATGTAAATAGATTTTGTCTACTTGAAATTTGTTAGTTCTTTATGCCTGAAGCTTGTTGCATCTCACTTTATTTAAGTGATATTCAAAGGCTAGATAAGGGTCAAATTTTATTGATAATTTAGGTCTATACTGAATATGGTTCGGTCCAGTTTAATAGTGCAAAACTTATGATGTATTTTCTCTGCAAATACTTGGGAATATATTGATGTTACAGGGGTCTAATGTTTTTTCTAGAGTCATTTTAAGTTCTATTACAATTGTATACAATTTTCAAAGAAGATAAATACAAAGTTGAATTGTCCCCATATCTGTTCTTACTGAATTTTGTTTCCATTGTTATAACCTAGTCATTTTGATGATGTGTGAGAAAAGCTTGTCCAATTGAATTCAATTCACTTAGATTGTATGTCAATTCATTATTGCTATTGATTCAATGAATTAGGTAAATGCTTTAGTGAATTTGATAGGTTTGCTAAGGTAATAGGAAGGATGTCTATAAGAATGAATTCTAGTAAGAATTGCTAATAGTATTAGTTGTAATTCAATCAATTAGATCTATAAATTGAAGTAGACTCTAAATCCCAATTGATAAAGCACTGGTCTAGTTAATCAAGTATGCAGATAGAGAGATCATGAATAAGCACCAATTCTAAAATCAAAATAAATTTTATTTTACCATTTGAAGAGTTTTAAATAGGGTCAACACTCATTTACATCTGATTTCTTAGTCATAGATAGCGACTATTTTTAGAAATATATGTAAACCTAATTAGAATTGTGACCAAATTTGCTTATAAGGGATGTATATCATCTTTAAATGTCAAGGAATGGATAAACTATGTAAATGTTAGAGATAGGAGATGAGAATCAGAATGAAACTAAAAGGATTCTCATACAACAACATTCATTTGAATCATCCCCTAGGTATACTCACCTTGGTTCTGCAGAGCCTAAAGAGTAGAAAACCAATCTTGGTTTTGTTAAAGTTGGTTCCAAATAATATGCATACATAATTGTTAATGGGAAGTAGCTAGTCCCTAGATTTGTGAGTATTATTATCTTGATATTGAGCTTTTTTTGTTCAGTAGTTGAAAAATACCAACAAAAGGAATCAACTTTTTCATGAGGGCTGATTCATTGGTAGACTTAGATAATAATTCAAAAGTTCATCATGTATATTTCTACTAGCATAATCTACCTAACCTGAGAATTCTTTCTTTGGAGGCATGATGGACACAAATCACAGAATACTAGAATACTTCTGAAACGTAGTGACTTGAGAAACTTACTTGGCTCTTCGTGCTTTTATTATCACAATCTTGCAACACACTAAAATTACTAGAAATTATTTTGCTTCCTAATTACACAAAGCACAATTCCTCAATAGCTCTAAGCTCTTTGAAAATTTGAAAGTTTGTTTGCATATGAAAGAAATGGAAAAATCTTTGTAATATACTCTATCTCTTGTTTGCATGGGAGCTTTTAATTTTCATAAATGAACCGTATGGAGAACTTGGTGGCATCACCTTCTATTTTTAAAACATGCCATCAATTTTTGAAAAAATATGATGATCTAGGAACAAAACCATAAATGACTCAACCTCCACTTGCCAAGTTGGCAGTGAATCCAATAAAAATCCTCCGTATACCCATTTCTCTCTACTACTAGAAATTCATCCTGGACCCACTAGCACTCATGAACATGTGTTGCCTTGTCATTATGTTGCTATGCATAATCCATGAGCAGCTTCTTGATGTGACATAATGATTATTCATTCCTAATTTGATGATGTGTGTTTCACAAGTTTTAATGTGACTGTGGTGGGCCCTTTTTGTTTTACTTTGGTTGCCATGTCACTACCATTAAAGATCAAACAATTTCTTATGGCGACTCAACACCTACCATAGATGTGTTTTGATTTGATAGTTTCCATTTACATGTGTCATATTCTAAATGTGATTCCATGTAACATATGACACAACACTATTTTGACATGCTGGAAAAGTATATATAATATTTACCCCTTTTTGTAATATTCATTAAAATCACATTCCACCATGTATGGTCTTTTCTAGGAAGGTGTTATGTCATTATCAGTACAAAACATGCATTTTTGAGTAGTGAGAATGCGACTACCACATTCTTTAAAAGAATTGGGCACACAAAATATGCATGTTCTTAAAGTTAGTAATATATTAATTGCTGCAAATGTTTCAAAATGATTACATGGCTTATTGGTAATGAGAACTTTTTGGTATCCACTTTTCAATATAAACCATTGTCATGTTCCACTTTTTCCAATAGGGCACTATGTCTCTACCAACAAAATTCCTTCATATTCTTGTGGCGACATAGTGACCACCTTAAAACTTTAAGAAACTCTAGTGCCAAGAAATACCACACATTTTTTCCTTTATCACTATATTTAATGCTTCTAACCATGCATCATAGTCACACAACCATATTAATAATAGAAACATTTTATAGCACCCATCCCTTTTGTTTATTTCACCTTTTTTCACTTTCTTAGGAAGGCGCTACGTTGCTACGAGCGAGATTCTTGCATTTTCTAATCGCAACATAGTGGCCTCTGAGATTTCACAAAACTGGTAATAAAAAATGGAGCATATCCTAGCTAATCCTCCTTTTTGATATCTGACATCTTTGACACCACTACAAACTTTGAAAATAATTAAAAACTTGGTGCCCATCTTTGAGAACTTCATATCACTATCTTTCTATTTCATGATGGTTGCCATGTCGCATAGGATAAAATCCTTGCAGTTTGTGATAGTGACATGATGACAACTGTAGATCTAAAGAGAGATCTAATGGTAGAAATAATTTTGGCAAAATGAACTTGAAAAAGAAGAATTTAAATGGTCTCCCAAAAGAATATACCAATTTCAAAAATGATTTGCCTGCTTAAAATTTTCAAAATAAAAGCACATGACCTAACAAGTATACTTAGGGAAAAAATTCTTAACTTAATAGGGTTCTACCTAGGGCTAGCCAACTTTGGAAAAGGTCAAACCCTAACTTGCAAGATTTATAGAAGTCTATATGATTTTGAAAACCTACTTTGTGGGAAAAATTTGCACTGTGGAAAATCAAACCATCAATGTCAATTCCCTCCATGCCTCTTTAATGCATGATATGATCATATTTTTGGTGATTTAATCTCTTGCATCTAGGTGCACTTATTTTTGTCCCTTCCTATCACTTCTAACAATAGATCATACTTAATGCTTAGATTTTATTTTGATATTTAGTTATTGCTTTCCTCTGTAACCTCAACTCCATTGTTGTTGGAGTTTGAACTCAAGCTTGTATCTGGGTTATGCCTGCACCCCATAAAGGAAATTTTTCTTGTCATTTAAAGCATCTCTTTTCTCTAATATTTTTTAGATTTATTCTTTGTAAATTATTTTGCCTCTTGTTCAATAGAAATTACTACTATTTCATCCATTCTTATCCAATTAGATTTTTAGAACTATTATGCTTCATTTTCTTGGGTGTATTTAGGGTACTATAGCACCTTATGATTATGTTCATTTCAGTTAACTAATTTGTTAAGTGAATATTGTGTATTCCTTACGTGGTTATGTTGGTTTCTTGGCTTATTTTATGGTGTTAATGCTGAAAGAATAAAAATAGTGGTATGTCTCGTAGGGTCTATTGGATTTTAGTGTAGTTATTGGAACAAGTAGATCAAAAATCTACCTAGTGCATCACCATATTTTCCCCTTCAACATTTTGAATTTCTATTTCCTTCTCCCTTTTCCCTCTAAGTCTTAGTTAGGTGCACCCAAATTGTGAGGAATCTAACCTTCTCTGGAGATTCAATCTCTAATTGTAAAGTACCACACTTTTGAGATTGTTTTCATGTTACACAAGGTCACCAAGGGATAACACATTGGGAAGGGGTATAGACTTTTGTGTCAAAAAAAATTTGGCACTCCCAGTGGGACTACATTCAAGTTTACTAAGAAGTATGTTGGTTCACTGGTGTCAATTAAAGGAATTCAACTTCTATGCTAAGAGGATAATGATGCTCTTAGAATTTCATCCTTTAAGAGGCTCACATTCAAGAACTTGGTGACTTTGTCTCTACATCTTGGTTTTCAGACCAGAATTGCTGCAATTCATGCCCAAGGTTCAAACAAGGGCATTTTGTAGAGGTAATTTTTAGTTTATTGAGCTTTCATTTTCAAATCCTAGAAGGAAAAGAAGTAGACTCTCTCTATCACCAATTAGGAGTTTAGAAGTAGCACATACACCTGCTAGATCTCTTTCTACTCGTCTAGTTGATAGATCACAACCTAGGGCATCATCTTTTCATTTGAATATATAATTATTTCACATGGCCTTCCCTATATATCATGTTTTTTCTACCTTTAATTGTGGTATCCCTCTTGTTTTAGCTCAAATACATGATATACTAGTATCTACTCTTAAGAGCCTACCTAATTTTACTAGTGAAACTTCAATTTCCCCAATAAAAAACATTAAGGAAGTTTTGAATATTTGCATTATACATTTTATTACAAAGGATGATGTTGTTGTTAGATTTTTACCTTCATCATTAAGGGGAAAGGCCTTACAATGGTATAGAGGGTTACCACATAACTTTATCCATGACTGGGAAGAGCTAAGAGAAAGATTGTGTGACAATTTGAAAGCTAAAAGTGACCATCTATCACTTTTCGAGTAGCTAACTATAATCAACCATCTATCACTTTTGGAGTAGCTAACTATAATCAAGAGAGCACCTCATGATTTTATGATAGATTTTAGCTATAGATTCCAAAAATATGTTATAAATCCTGTTGTAGTGAAGCCTACTTTAGGTAATGCTTTCTTTTATTATCTTAAAGATTTTAATAGTGATATTGCTACCACACTACAAACCATGGGAGGAGACACTTTCCTAGTTGGATATGAAATTTCTATAAGGGCATAGAACTCTCTAATCCAAGCAAAGCTAGCCCCATGGCCTCCAATGCCACTATTTCTTGACATGCCTATGCACCAACTTGTAATGGCTTACATCCCAACTACAAGTACAAGTCATCCTCTTGTTGTTACTCCTTCAACTTCCACATCTTTGAATGAGATAGAAAAAATTGAGGCCATGATGCAAGTTATGATGCAAGATATGGATAAAAAAATTCAGGATCCAAATGTAGTGATGCAAAGAATGAGCAACACGATGGTGACTTTGGAGAGACAAAAAATTCAATGTAGTGGGCCTTTTCATCCCAATTATTAGAATAATTCATTTCATAGGCAGGTAAATCATGGTCAAGTTCCATACAACCAAAATAGGCTTATGAGTAATGAAACCCCTACCAAATGCAAATACAATAAGGACATTGGTTCCTCAAAATAATTTGTCTCAGGAACAAGAGTATTATTCAACTTGTAACTTGTCATATGACAAATGTGTATCCCATAGAGAAGAATATTCTTAGGCTTTGTCTACACAGTAGAAAATGATATGGAAAGAATATGATGCTAATCAACCCACTATTGTTTTACAATCCCTATAGAAAAGGGACTACACTTTCATGAATTATTAGCCTGAATATTAATGCCATGTAAATCATGATGGTAATGACGAAATATCTCAAAACACTAGGAACAAAAAGAGAGCTATAGAGAATAATCCATCATCTTCATCAAATTAGGCCACAACCTTGAAGGATATTCCACATTCCACAAGTGCAAATGTAGAATGCAATGTTGTTTCTCCATTGCACATGATGCTCTCATTCATATACCAGAACCTATGGTCACCAAGGTTCCAACCAAGTCAGCATACACTCCTCACAACATTGTAGATCAAATGAAGAGCACCAATTTAGTGTCCTTATGTGGGGTGTTCTTGCAATTCCATCTCAGTTGGAATTACTAGAACAAGAATTAAAGATTGTCAAACTGTAGAATGGATCCGATACCATGGATGGAGTAGAAAGATTTTTGCAACCTATAATAAGAGAAGAAGAAAAAATTAAGAAGAATAAACCTTCCCCCTTTGACCTCTCTTTGATTATAGGAGATAAATTAGTTCATAATTGTATGATAGACTCTAGAGCTAGTAGCTTGGTTATGCCAAAGTGTGTGGTTGATCTTCTTTGTGTTAAATATGAACTAATAGCTAAAGGGCTTCTTCAGTTGGATGGTAGTTCTATTACAATAGTCAAAGTGTTAAAAAATATAAAGATGTCATTGCATGCATGTCTTGGTGGTACTATTATACAAGACATATCCATTATTAAGCTTCCTCTATATTTTGTTATTTTCTTATCTAGGGACTTCACTACACAAATTGGTGGCTATATTTCATCTAATTGGTCCTACGTGTTCTTTAGGACTAGATATGGAACAAAGGATTCCATAAAGGAAGAACTATTGTCCATTAATCACATAGAAACTTATACACCTAGTCTCGTAAATATGAATTGCATAATCCATGAAGAGGATGAGGAATGCACAACTCATGAACATGATACTCTCTTAATAGAGGTTCCTGATTATCTTTTAGATGAATTTGCTAATATTTCACATATAAATCCAATATAAGAAGCTAAAGAGATAGGCCTTGGAACTTATTGTATACTTGAATTGGGTGCCCCTATTCCAAATCTCATGAAAGGACAAGAAAATACTAATGGACTATGCAATATGTTCTTTGATAGCTCAAGAAATAAGAATGGTTCTAGTGTATTTGTAATGCTTTTTTTCATGAGTATGGATAAATATTACTTTTCATATAGAGTCCAATTCAATTGCACTAACAATGTGGCCGAGTATGAAGCCTTGATTCAAGGTCTCCAACTTGTAGAAATAGGAGGTATAAAAATAATGAAAGTATTTGGGGATAGAAAGTTGGTTGTGAATCAAATAAAGAATAAGAATGTCACAAAGAACAACCTTCTTAACTCATACATGCATGGATTTTGGGATCTACTTGAGGGCTTCTAGGCATTCAATATTCAAAGTGTTCGTAGGAGTAAAAACAAACATGTTGATAGGCTTGTAGCAATCGGTGCTCACTATGATATATGAGAACATGTTTTTGATGAAAAGGAACAAAAGATCATAATTATTATAAGGCTTTTTGTCCTAGAAAATGCCATGAATTGGCAAGTCTTTGATTCTAATTTTCAAATTATTGACTTTCTATAAAATGAAGTAGAGTTCTCTACTAAAATCAATACAAGCTACAAAGTCAGTATGGAGATAATATTGTGAATATTTATTCCTAAAATTTGCCTAAAGGTCTAGTCATTTTAGAAGGCATATTTAATTATTATAATCAATAAAAAATAAAAGGCTCAAACCTGACTACAAGGAGGGATGACTACATACTTATCATCATTGGTGATGGAAAAAATCTTAACTTGGGAAAGGTATGCAATGAGACTAAACAAGAAGTTTTCATTAATTTTTGTCAAGAATTTAGTGATGTTATTGCTTGGACATATGAAGACTTAAATGGTTTTGACCCAAGCTTATTTCAGCACACCATAGATTTAAACCACGATGCAAAGCTTGTAAGACAAAAGAAAAGGCCAATCAACCCCAAGATTGAACCCTTAATGAGAAAAGAGCTATCCAAACTTATAGAAGCCAATATTATTTTTCCTATTAAGCACTCTTCATGGGTAACCAATCTTATTCCTATTAGAAAGAAGAGTGGAGAAATCAGATTATGTATAGATTTTAGGGACCTTAATAAGGCTTCTATTAAAGGCCACCATCCTCTTCCTTCCATAGAAAAAATTATATCCAAGGTTAGTGGTTAAGAGAGGTTTTCTTTCTTAAATGGTTTTTTAGGCTATAACCAAGTTTTAATCCAGGGGTCAAACCAATACAAGACAACCTTCACTACTAAATGGGGTACTTGTGCCTATTGCAAAATGTCATTTAGACTAACCAATGTATGTGCTACATTTCAAAAAGTAATGGAGATGGATTTTAAGGGTGTGTTAGAAAATGTTATGCTAATATATCTTGATGATATAACTGCCTATTCAAAGCATGCAACATATCACTTTGATCATCTAAGGTAGGTGTTCATCAAATGTAGAGAGTATGGTGTATCTCTAAATCTTTAAAAATATGTATTTTCCACTAACCAAGGAAATCTCTAAGGACACATTGTGTCAAGATATGGGATAATGATAGATCTAGAAATGGTGGAAGCAATTCTCTCTCTCCCACTTTGAAGTTACAAGAAAGGATTGTAGAGTTTTCTTGGTAGGATTAACTTTATGAGAAGGTTCATCTTTGATCTTGCTTCTATGGTGAATCCTCTTATAGACATGTTGAAGAATAATATGATGTTTACTTGGACCAAGGAAGGAAAGTACAACTTTGAAGAGATCAAGAAATCAATTGCATCATCTCCCACTCTTGTCAATCCCAACTTTGATAAGGATTCCATCTTCTATTCTCTTGGAGGAGAATCAAGTATATCAATTGTTCAATTTAGTTAAATGAAGATAATTTGGAGTAGACCATTGCTTTCTTTAGTAAAGGACTTAAGGACTATGAGATTAGATATAGGTATATAGAGAAGCAAGTTATTTCTATTGTGAGGGCTCTCAAAAAGTTCATACATTTTTTGTCCCATAACAAGGTCCCTGTTGTTGGCTTCTAAATTAACAAATTTTTAATAACCCAGTGATAAGAATATATACACCTAGGGGAAGCTAATTCTCATGTTCAATGTACCTATTTAGACACTAGGGCCAACTATAAGGTTGTACTCTCCTTCTTCTTTTTCAAGCTCTGCAAGACCTAGGCGGGTGGACCTTAGATTTTTTTATGGTACCAGTGTCAAAGCATATAATTGAATTTATATAACAGATTGAAAACCCTAAATATTCTATGCTTGTGCAAACAATATAGACTTGGAATAGCTAGTAACATGACCTATGAACAAGATATGCTAAGTGAGGGTAACTCTTTTCAATTCTTCAAAATGAAAGTGAAAAGACTTTAATTAATGTCTTGAATATCATCATAACCAGGGTATGCAACAAAAACAACATGTAATCTCCAATATGATTAGTCCCTTATCCATTGAGCATAAACTAAATAAGAACATACATATGGATACCAAAAATATATTGATATACTCAGATATGAGATCTATCCATTCACCTTGCAAATAGACATCTATCTTCAAAATGAAATTCATACTTATCAAACCTTTCTATGATCCCTACAATTATGTCAATGCATATCAAGAAATTTACTCGAGTCCTTGACCTAATAGAAAGAATATATAGTAGCATACAACTTCAAAGCCAAGTTGCAACTATGAAATATGCACCTTGTACATAGATCAATCGAAAACTACAAACCCAAAAAGAAGACACAAATTTCATAATGAAATTTTAAACAGAGCTTTCTATTAATTTTCTTGAAATCGATACATCAAGTGTATGTAGAGACCCAAAGAATACACAAAAAATAATTGTAAAATCTAAATGCTTAAAAGAAATTACAACTATTGTTCATAATAGATGAAAATACTGAGAATGGTGGAATCACAATCATAAAACTTGAGTCATCCTTGTGATCACAATAGTAAATATTGGAATCATATTGGTATCACAACAATGAGAAAATTCTCCAAAACTGGAACCCTTATAATGAGAAAAGAAGAGGAATATATAGACACACAAATACTCCTAGATTAGATTTGATACTACCAAGTGTCCACTTGAAACTCTTCCTAAAGTAATGATGTTATAGAATGCGTGAAATATCTTCTTAAAGTAATGAGAAAACCCTCTTTTGAAGAAATATTAGATATGCATCATAAAGTACAGGAGCTTTCAATCTAATCTAATTTGTCTTCTACTGCCCTTGCCATGAAAATCTTCAACTGCCTCTGCCGAAAGAAACTTTATCACTTGTAACTACCTATTTAAAACATTCATTTCATCCTTTATGTTTGTTTGGTGAATCTAATCTCATTTAATCATCTAAATATGATCTTAATTTGATTTATTTCCATCTGAAACAAAAAACCTTCATTATCACTGAGAATGCCCCAAAATTATAAAACTTCTTCTAACTTCTGCCACTTAAGACCTATGTAAAATCTGACTGCAGAAATGAAAAATTTATCTTCTCCTAGTTCCAATGATATACTATAGTCTACATTTCTAATAAAAATAGTGCCTCTAGAATGCATTTGAAAAACCAAACCCCAAGCCATGAACAAGAAAAAAAATTAAAAAATTAAAAACTACTATAGTCAAAACTATATAATATCATTAAATTTTATTTAAAACTTCAACTTCAGGAGAATGAATGCTCAGTTAAGGAATCATTTGATTTTAATATTGGATTTTATAATTTTTCACCTTCTCTTCAGTTTATTAAGCCACATGTCAACTTCTCATTTGTCAAACTACAACTTGAGTAGAACCCACCTCTTCATGTATAAGATCTTAAGTCTCTAATTTTAGTCTCCCAACTATACAATGACTTGATCTTATGATGAATCATATCATCTTAACATTAATTTTTCCATCTCTCGACTACATGATCTAGCATAACATCTCAAGACTTCATTTGGACACTCTTGACACTATGATTTGTCTTAACATCTAATTAGCTCTCACCTTCACCTGAACTTATGACATCATATCATCATGAGCTTTCATCTTTCCTCTCCTGGTGCTATGAACAAGTGTAACATCATAATATTGTAGCATCTTAACTTTTCAACTTTAGTCTTATGACCATATGAACAAGTGTAGCTTAGTAAGCCTTCTCTCTCAACCTTTCGACCATACGATCCAACGTAGCATCGAAAGCCTCTAGTTTCAAACTTATGAACTCATGACTAGCCTCTAGATGATTTCTATACGGCACTACCAGGTTACTCCTCTATCAGTGCTTGAATGGTCAAAATTTCATTGACTTTTCCTCCAACTAGCCCCAGTGGGACCCTCCATACATGAGTCATTTTTTCCTTAAAAAGGGTCATCTCTTGAGACACTTACTATCCTTGCATTGAGGTATTTAGGAAAAAAATAAACTCCCACATAAAGAATATGGGATTACAAGATAAGAGACTCTTCAACCTCTGCATAACTGTAGTAGTAGTTTGATTAAATGGACAGGGAACTAGGGTGGGAAAGTGATGAAGAAGGCCCTGTATAGGGTATTTTCCATGGAGCTATGGTCCTCTTTCAACACCATGGAGCTCTTTTCTTTTCTTTGTTGTTGAGCTCTACTCCTTCCCTATGTAAATCCATTTCCAAATGTACCACATTTCATTTCTCCTCACATCATCCATGCCAACCCCATTCTATGGGTGAGTGCATGAATAAATCACAAGGAATAGACTTCTAAGGCATTGGTAGAGCCATGGACCCATGATCATTAATCCTACCATAACAACATGTGTACTCCCAATTCTATAAAAGGCATAGTTCATCAAAACCTAGCAAGTGGGAAACATTTAGAACATCAATTGATTACCCACCACATCCAATTATACATCCTATTTTCATAACATGCTTCTCCCCTGGGAAATCACAAAGTCCTTCATCTCTCCTAGTCCTAACGGTGACCTAAACAAAGTGGTCTGGTGTAGAGGAAGTGAAAAAAGTGTGTGGCTAGTGAAGTCAACCTTCCTCTTTGATTTTCCTTTTGACCTTTGTGCACAAATCAGCCAAGTCATGCCTCATGCATGATATGCATCAAATTGATCAAGACCAAAATGTGCCATGTTATGGCATTCACTACAAACCAAGTGACCTATTTGAAACATGAGTAACATTCATGTCTGAATCAAGTCATGCTTATCTAGATTTAACATATGCATCCTCATGCACTTAGGAGTCTACATAAAAAATTTCCATGATCTTCCACTATGTCAATCCATTGATCACATCACTTCCATTAGCAAGTCAAAAGATCAATTTAACATTTCTCCACTAGAAATTTTGGCCCATAAATTGAGTTTAGCTATCATTTTAGATTTAGAGGGAATAAAAAATGTCTGAGATCCAAAGTGGATTCTTCAATATAGAAACCTTTTTATTTTCAAGCACAAGTCATATCTACTTGTAATCTCCATGCTTCTTAAATGTGTACATGCCTTTTACTCATTCTTGACAAGCTCCTAATCCAACACACTACAACCTTATTTTTCCAAACAACGATTTTCTAACTGAGAGGCCTAAAATTTGGTTTTAAAAACTAACATGTTGATTCTTTGTTCAACATTCTTGTAGCCTATCATATTTTGTGTCATGGTGAAACCTGGGTCAAAAGATATTGACCGTCAAAGTTCCTTCTTGAAATTGCCTACAAACAAACATGTTTGAAAACCATAAAATGCATTCAGTTTTGGCTTTGAAAACAAGTCAAACAAACACCTAAGGGCTTGAATATTGAGGCACTATTTTACTATCATGATGAGATCATAAATCATTGATTAGGGCTCATGATGAATAACTGGATGCATTTGGAAAGTAGGTGAAGTTAGGTACCTGGATTTGCAAAACTGGGAACAATGGCAGAAAAGTGATTTTCTCAAATGGAATGGACCTAGGAAAGTGTGTAGATGCATTCATCAAGACTAACATACTTAAATTAATTTTAGAGTAGAACACATTGGTATAATCCATTTGGTCTCACCTAACACAAATTCAGAGTTATGACATCCCAAACAAGGGTACTAATTAATTTGCATTTTATGACATTAGTAAAACTTTACAAATAGAATTTGGAATTTCATTTGAAAACTAATCAAATGGATTCATCATAGGCTCAAAACTAAACCATATCAAGTTACTGACCTCTAGAATTCAATGCAAAATGAATTTTTTCATTATGGTCAACTGGGTCAAAATTACAATGGGACAAACAAGGCTTCCTAGAATTCTGAGCAATTTGCATCAACATGACAACAGTAAACAACCAAATTTGAGGCATTCAAAACCTAATCAAAACATATTGAAATGACTTGAAATATGGAGCATAGGTTCTCTAATATGCATACTAAACACTCCCAAAGAGGCGAGTCATGAAACATAAGTAGGTGCAAGATATTCAAATGCAAACTAAGCTTCCTATCATTGTTTGAGACTTAACAAAAAATGTAGATATGAACAGTGCCCAAAAAAAAACTTCATAGGATGACTCATAATGGAAATTTATCATTATAGGATGTATGGATATACTAAATGAAAGGTGTTAGAAATATAAAATGCCTCATAGGCCTCACAAGGATAGTTAGGTACACAAGCAAGAAAAGCGCTCATAGGGTTTCAATTTGACTCAAAATTTAAAATGGTACTCGAAATGGGAATGCAATTTTGAGTCCCATCAGTGGCTCTATCTAGGGATTCACGTCCCTTAAGGGCATGGAAAGGATTTATATCTTTGGAAGAAGAAGACCACTCCAAAAATTTCTCGAACAACTTATTGAAAGCGAGAAATCTACACTAACTATACAAGATGGTGGCACTGGGCTACCAAAACTTCTCAAAACTTCTTACCTCTATCAAACACATGATTTTAATTTACATCTTCCTAAGATAAGCTTTAAGTATCATTTCCAAAAATTTCAACACAAACATTAGAATTGTTCATTAGCAGATTAGGTGAAACAAAATCATCTCTCATAGTGCATATAAAAACTTGAATCACTCTCTCCATCTTGCTCACTATGAAAATGCATATCACCATGCTCTTGAATACAAAAATTGAATTGAGAGTCTTCAATATCAAATGACTCATACACAATGTTAACTAGAAACACAAAGTACTCACATTTCACTTTGTTCAACAAATTACACTTTTCAAGAAATTGCAACTCACCAGGTGTATACAAGTGTGAAGAACATAAAAAATGTGATTCCTCATTATTTGCTTTCTTGTTACTCATCAAATTAGATTTTTCATTTGCTAAGACCTCTTGACACTAAAAATAGTTGGTTGGTCACCAAGTTTGAAAAATTGTCCTTAAAATGTTGACATAAAATATGTTGATCATAATCATAGTCTTCATCTAAAAAAAATTAGAGAGAACCTTGAAGTTATCATTACAAGATTTATCAACATATAAAGAAAATTCATAGAGAAGATTGACAACTTCCAGCCTTTTCCTCACATGAAATGTCAAAACTTATTACAGCATTTTCAATATGAGAAAAAATTAAATTAGTGTGAAATTTCCCTTTAATAACATTCCCCACCTATAACAAGTCATCATGTGCACAAACACTTAGGTATTGTCATATACACCTCCAAAGCTTGATAAAGATGGTTTTGATTTTGTATCTCTTTCCACTTCAAACTTTAGGGAAGTGACTTCATTAAATGAAGAAACACCATAAGGAAAAATATGAGCATCCTTAGAAACACTTACATATTTTTCAAAATCACAAGCTAACAAAGCTAAAATTTCATTAGGGTTCAAGAAAACTTCCTTAAAAATATTCTCCTCTTGGTTGTGATTATTATCCAAATAACATAAAGAACTTACAACAACAAAAACATCAGTAGTAAAATGTAAAAAATTAGAATCCTTACTACATTCATTTTCATCATGGTAAGAATTAACTCTATTGTTGTTATACATTTCTTCAACTTCATATACACTATCACAAGATTCATTTTCAGTTACATATCCATCCCACTCATGCTGACTGCAGTCATCTGATTCACTATATCTAGAATACTTCTCTTTACACTAAGAAATCAAATTATCATTAGCTATGATTTCATTATATTTATTTTGACTTTCAACACATTCACCCTCATTTTTAGAAGATATAACATGTACTCTATCGTTATCACTTTCCATCTTCTTGATGAATTCTTCAACTTGCAAAGGCTCTTGTAATCTTACAACTGTAGGCCAATTAACTGAATCAGGCACAAATATATCCAGGAAAACACTAGGTAAGGAAGATTCCATAGGTCTTGCAAAAAAAAAAGCTCCATGATTGCTGATTTAAATTTTATATAAAATTTCTCAACATTTAGGCCCTGAGTACTTCATACTACCCCTTTTACCATACCAGCAATGTTGTTGTGAATTTTCTTGTTCAACGTAGCAATATTATTAACCACAGTTTCATAACTTTTAGAACTTAGTAAATTAACCTCAAACCTGAGATTTGAGTCCATCTTGGAAAAAAAATTCTACCTTTTTCCCTAGTGCTGAAAATCACTTAATAGAGGCAACCATTTCTAACATTTAACTTTCATGAAATGGAAATTCATGAAAAGTAAAATACCTTTAGCGATGTTGCCAAACTTCCTTTGTAGATTTGGCATGGGTACAAAGTGAAATTGTTTTGCACCATTGATCAAAATCCATGTAGAGCCTCCACCTCCTTGAAGAGGATAAATGAGATCATATTTGTGATCCACTTTCTAACATTTAGATTATTTATAACAAAAAAAGAAAAAACACTGAAAACTATAAATCAAGAACTAATAACTTCTTTTCTAAGAACTACTATCAAGAGCTTCATAGCTTCCCACACAAGCTGGAAGTCCTTCAAAATATACAATATGAAATCAACTAGTAAAATTGGTATAGAGATATAGAATTCCCACTCACACTTGTAAGAAATAAAACTTAATTTGTCACTTTACAAATCTGGACTAGACTTTCAGTTTATGGAAAATATGCAAATCGTCAAACCACTCTCAGAGATTTACAAACTTGAAAAAGAGAACAAATACTTTTTGTTCATTCTTGAATCTGAGCTTTACAACAACACTTTTAAATAATTCTTAACTAAACTGATTGATGATGAATCACTAGAAATAGTGCAATTTATGTTCAAGCTTTAAAGTACTGTTATCTTGGACAGGTTAACCATTGTGGTGCATGACATTGACTAAGAAACTAAAAAGAACAATATAAAACTTACCGCTACAATTTTTTTCATGCATTACCTTTTGTTGTATTCAATCACCTTTTAGATTCAATACTTCCCTAGTAGAGTCACCATTTTGTTGGCTTCTAAATTAATAGTTTTTTAATAACCTAATGATAAGAACATATACACCTAGGGGAAACTAATTCCCATATTCAATGTACCTATTCAGACACCAAGGCCAACTATAAGGCTATTTACTCTCTTTCTTCTTTAGGCTCTGCAAGACCTAGATAGGTGGACCCTAGATTCTTTATATGGTACCAATGCCTAAGCATATAACTAAATCTATTTAATAAATATAAAAACCCTAAATAGTCTATGCTTATGCAAACAACATAGACATGGAATAGCTAGTAACATGACCTATGAATGATATAAGCTAATTGAGGGTAACTCTTTTTAGCTCTTCAACATGTAAGGAAAAAGACTTTGATTAATATGTTGAATATTAGCATAACCCAAGTATGCAATAACAAGAACATGTAATCTCCAAGCTGATCAGTCCCTTATCCATTGGGCATAAAATAAATTAGAACATACATATGGATACCCAAAATATACTCATATACTTAGATATCAAATCTATCCATTCACCTAGCAAATAAACATCTATCTTCAAAATGAAATAAATACTTATCAAACCTTTCTATGATCCCTACAATTATGTCAATGGATATCAAGTAATTTACCCAAGTCCTTAACCCAATAGAAAGAATACACAATGTCATATGTAACTTCAAAGCCAAGTTGAAATAGGAAAATATGCACCTTGTACATATATCAATAGAAAAATAAAAACCCATAAAAAGGAGACAAATTTTAGAATGAAACTTTCAACAAAGCTTTCTATTAATTTCCTTGAAATCAATACATCAAGTGTATGTAGAGACCTAGAGAATACACAAGAAATGATTGTATAATCTAAATTCTTAAAAGGAATTACAATTGTTGTTCATAATAGAGGAAAATACTAAGAATGGTGAAATCACTATCATAAAATTGGAGTCATCCTTGTGATCACAGTAGTAAAGACTAGAACCCTATTGGTATCACAACAATGTGAAAATTCTCCAAAATGGGAACACTTACAATGAGAAATGAAGAGGAATATATAGACATGAAGAAACTCCCAGATTAGATCTAATACTTCCTAGCATCCACCTGAAAGTCTTCCTTATGTTGTTGTAGATTTGATCTCCTCTCTCTTCATCAGTAAATCAAATATCATTGATGATGTTACATAATGCTTGAAATATCTTCTTAAAGTAATGAGAAAACCCCCTTATGAAGGAATAACATATACACATCAAAAAGTACATGAGATTTCAAAGTGATCTTATTTATCTTTTATTGCCCTTGGCATGAAAATCTTCAATTACATTTTCCATCAAAAACTTTATCACTTGTAACTACCTATTTCAAAATTTCATTTCACCCTTTATGATTGTTCAGTGAACCAGATCTCATTTAATCATCTAAATCTAATCATAATATGATTTTGTTCCATCTGAAACAAAAAAATTCATTATCACTGAGAATTCCCCAAAATTATAAAACTAAATGTAACTTGTGACATTAAAGACGTGCAAAATCTAACTACAAAAATGAAAAATTTAGCTTCTCCCAGTTTTTGCAGTATATTATAGTCCACATTTTTTATAATAATAGTGCCTCTGGTGTGCATTTGAGAAACCAAGCCGTAGCCATGAACAAGAAATTAAAATTGAAAAAAATTGAAATACTATAGTTTGAACTATATAATATCATTAAAATTATTTAATTCTTCAACTTCAAGAGAATGAACGCTCAACCAAGGACTCATTTGATTTTATACCTTTTCACCTCCTTTCCAATTTCTTAAGCCACATGTAAACTTCTCATTTGTTGAACTACCATCTAAGTGGGACCCACCTCTTTATGCGTAAGATCTTAAGTCTCTAATTTCAATCTCCTGACTATATGATGACCCAATCTTATGATGAATCATATCATCTTAACACTAGTTTTTCCATCTCTTGACTACACAATTTGGCGTAACATGTCAAGACTTCATGCAGACACTCCTAACACTATGATTTATCTTAACATCTTAGCTCTCACCTTCACCCAAACTTACAACCATCCTATCATTACGAGTGTTCATCTTTCCTCTCATGGCATTATGAACTAGTATAACATCATAATATCATAGCATCTTAACTTGCAAGGATATCATAGCATCTTAACTTGTCAACTTTAATCTTACGACCACATGAACATGCATAGCTTCGTAAGTCTTCTTTATCAACCTGCCAACCATATGATTTGGAGTAGCATAAGAACCCTCGAGTTTCAAATTTAAGAACTCACAACTAGCCTCTATGATTGCCACATGGTACTACAAATCACTCCTCTATCAGTGCTTAAATGGTCAAAATTTCATTGACTTTGCCTCCAACTAACCCCAGTGGGACCCTCCATACATTAGCTAGTTTTACCTTAAAAGGGTCATCTCTTGAGACACTTACTATCCTTGCATTGGGGTATTTAAGGAAAAAAGAAACTCGCACATAACGAATATGGAATTACAAGATAAGAGACCCTTCAGCCTCTACATAACTCCAGTAGTAGTTAGATTGAATGGACATGAAACAAGGGTGGGAAAGTGATGAAAAAGGCCATATACAAGGTATTTTGTGTAGAGCTCTTCTCCTCTTTCAATGTCATGGAGTTTTGTTCTTGCCTTTTCTATTGAGCTATGCTCCTTCCCTCTATAATCCACTTCCAAAAGTAGCAAATTTTACTACTCCTTGCATCATCCATGCCAGCCCCATTCTATGGGTGAGTGCATGAATCAAACATAAGGAATAGATTTCTAAGCCATTAGAAGAGCCATGGACTCACTGATCACATCGCTTCCACCAACAAGTCAAATGATTAGTTTCTCATTTCTCCACTAAAACTCTTGGGTTGTAAATTATGTTTAGCTATCATTTTAGATTTAGAGGGAATGACAAAGGTCTAAGATAAAAAGTGGATTCTTCAATATAGAAACCCTTTTATTTTTAGGCATGAGTCATATCTACTTGTAATCTCCATGCTTCTAAATTGTGTATATTCCATTTACTCAATCTTAACAAGCTCCTAATCAAACAAACTACAACCTTATTTTTGCAAACAGTGATTTTCTAATGGAGAGGCCTAAAAGTTGGCTTAAAAAACTAACATAAACACTTGACTAGGATGTAAAAATTGACATATTTATTCTTTGTTCAACATTATTGTAGTTTGTTTGATTTTGTGTCATGAAAACACCTCGGTCAAAAGATATCGAATGTCAAAGTTTCCTTCTTAAAACTACCGACAAACAACCATGTCAGAAAACCATAAAATGTGTTCAGTTTTGGCTTTGAAAATAAGTCAAACAAACACTTGAGGGCTTGAAAATTGGGGCATTAGTTTACTATCACAAAGAAAGTATAAATTTATGGTTAGGGCTAATGATAAATAACTAGGTGCATTTGTAAAGTGGGTGAAGTTAGGTACTTGGATTTGCAAAACTAGGAACAATGGCAGAAAAGTGATTTGCTCAAATGGAATGAACCTAGGAAAGTATGCAAATGGATTCATCAATATTTGAAAAATGACACACTTAAATTATTTTTAATTAGAACATAGTGGTACAATCCATTTGGTCTCATCTAACATGGATTCAAAGTTATGACATCCCAAATAGGGGTAATGATCAATCTGCATTTTATGACACCTATAAAACTTTACAAATTGCATTTGGAAACACGTTTGAAAACTGATCAAATGGCTTTTTCATAGGCTCAAAATTGAAACATATCAATTTTTATACCTCTAAAATATAATGCAAAAGGAAATTTCCCATAATGGTCAACTAGTTCAAAGTTACATTTGGTCAAATATGGCTTCCCAAAATTTGTAGCAATTTGCATCAACATGACAACAATAAACAACCAACTTTGAGGGATTCAAAGCATATGAAAACAACTTGAAATTTTGAATATAGGTTCTTTGATATGCATACTAAATACTCTCAAAGAAGAAAGTCATGAAACATAATTGGGTGCAAGATATTAAAATGCAAACTCATTTCGTTGTTTGAAACTTAGCAAAAATGCAAATCTGAATAATGCCCAAAATGAAACTTCACAGAATGACTTAGAATGACAATTTATCATTATAGGATGCATGGATATACTGAATTCAATGTGTTATAAACATCTCATAGACCTCACAAGGACAACTAGTTATGCAAGCAAGAAAAGCACTTATAGGGTCTCAATTTGGCTCAAAATTTAAAATGGTACTCAAAACGGGAATGCAATTTTGAGTCCCATCACAACTCTTGGTTACACATGAAATTGTAAGGGAATTCCTATTGAACAAGGGTATCAATGAAAAGAGAGTTGAATGGATCACCAAGGTCATGGAATATGACATTGAAATTAAGATCCCCAAGCTTGTAAGAGGCAAAGGATTGTATGAGAAAATGGTCTCATCTTTTGAGGCATCTGAGGAGGCTTCCTTCTTAATACAAGATGATAAACTAGTAGAGAATTAAAATTAGAATGATTTTTTTCATAACATGACTACCTTCTTGGAACAAGGAAGATATCCACAAGGTCTAAATAAAGATAAGAGAAGATAATTTAGGTTGCAGTCTATTCCTTATGTCTTGGTGGATGGAATATTATTTAAGAGGGATCCTAATGGAGTCCTATGGAGGTGTATCAACACAAATCAAATTAAAAGGTTATTAAAAAATTTCCATGATGGCCCTACTAGCGGTCATTTCTTTGCTAGGATTACAAAAATGAAGATAATAAGGGTTGGTTATTATTGGCCAACCTTATTCAATGATTCTCATATGTGGGTGAGCAAGTGTGAGAAATGTGCTTTCTACTCAAGAAAAAAAATATTGGTTTCCCTTCCTCTTCATCCTATTTAATAGGATCAACCTTTTTCTCAATGGGACTTGGATTTCATTGGTCCAATAAACCCACCCTCTAGTTTTGGTCACAAATTGACATTGGCAGCCACATATTACTTCACAAGATGGATAGAGGCAGTAGATTTGAGAGATGCAATAGAGGCTTTAGTGTTTGAGTTCCTTGATGGAATAGTGAATAGATTTAGTATTCCTTCAACTATCATATCAGATAATGCTAAGTCTTTTGTTTGAACTCATATATGCTCTTGGGTTGTTGAACATGGAATATATTTGAGCACTTCCTAAAATTACTATCTCCAAGGGAATGGCTTGGCTAAATATTCCAACAATATCCTCATTAGAATAATAAAGAAGAAAATTGAATATAATCAAAGGTGTTAGCATACCAAATTGAGGACTGCCCTTTGGCCTTATAGAATTACATCCAAGAGAGCAATTGGAAACTCATCCTTCATGCTCGTATATGTACAAGAAGTAAAAATTCCTATTTTACTTGAGTTTCCCTCTCTTGAATTATCTCACCAATTGGAGCCAGTAGAGAATGATGTCATGATAGTTAGGCTATCTGAAATAATAGAACTAGAAGAAAAAAATAGCAAGCCATGCATACACTCAAGGCATATCATCAACAGGTCAAAAAAGGTTTTCACAAGAAGGCCATGGTCAGAATCTTCAAGGAGGGAGACATCTTCCTCAAGTGGGATGTTGATAGAGCTAAGCTTGGTAGGCACTCCAAATTTGATGCTATGTGGAGTGGCCTATATATTATCACCAATTGCAAAGAGGCCAACACTTTTTAGCTATCCAAGCTTGATGGTGATGTTCTTCCAATCCCAGTCAATGAAACTCGTGTTAAACCTTTTTTTTAGAGGAGATTAAATGTTTTATGTATATATTAGACTAGGTTTCTTGTCTTCCAAGAAGTGCACATGCACAATGTTCTTTTTCTAGAACTCCCTAGAGCTTTTATTTTTTGTTAGATGCAAAATTAATGAAGTTGTAGGTGGAATGGCATGTAATTCTTTTTGGTGACTCCATACCTAATGAGTTTCTTAATATCATTGATCTATTCTTACCAGGAAAGCATCCCCTCTAAGTCACCAAGAATTTTTTCTATTTTCACCCCCATTCAACCCGGCATTGATAACTAATTTGAGAAATCTTTAGTGAGTTGGATTATTTACAAACAAGATCTGATGGCTCTCATGTTTTTGTGAGCTATCATCCCATCTCCTCAAAAGTTTGAGATATTAACAAGTGTCACTATTCTAGCATCTCCTCATATTCCAATGTCTCCATGAGACTCTAAAGCCTAAAATTGCACAAGATGTTTCCAAGTGTCACCATTCTAACACTTCCTCATATGACAATGTCTCTACAAGAATCTAAAGCATGAAATTGTGTGAGATGCTACCATATGTCACCATACCATCATTTCTTGAAAATACATTATTTCTTCAAAAATATGAAGCTTTAAATTTCATCATGCTTCCATGTGTCACCATTGCAAAATTTCATCAAGATGTGTTGTTTCTTCAATGTTCTGAAGCCTAGAATTGCATCACACTGCCATGCATTACCATTCCATAATTTCTTCACACAACAAAGTCTCTTTGAGGCTCCAAAGCTTAGAATTTCACAATAGCTATTGAATTTGGTGCATCTCTAGGATCTCCTCTCTATATCTCAACCATCCATTTCAAATCGAAGATCTACATCAATAGTGGCAACTTAATCTATCATTGGGGGAGATTCTCACCACATCTAGGTCATTCATTTCAATGGAGGATCTATATCGGTAGGCAACATTCAATTTTTGGAAAATAAAATTTTACCCCATAGTCAACCCTCCATGTTATGGGTAGATAACACATCTTATTATCACTCACTGTATTTTTTTTGCTAGTGGTATGAATCAACTTTTTTCGGCAATGACACACTATCAACACTAGTTCTTCAATGTTGAGTGACTTCTTGGGATTTTTTTTCACAATGCCAATGCCCTCCATGCCTCTTTAATGCATGATTTAATCATATTTTTGGTTATTTCATCTCTTGCAGTTGGGTCCACTTGTTTTGGTCGCTTTCTATTACTTCCAACACTAGATCACACTTCATGATCAAATTTTATTCTAATATTTAGTTATTGCTTTTCTCTATAACTTCAACTCCATTGTTGTTGGAATTTTAACTCATGGTTGTATCTAGATTATGTGTGCACCCCATAAAGGAAAGTTTTGTTGTTATTCATATTATCACCTTTCTCTTACCTTTTGCAGATATATTCTCTATAAATGCTTTTGCCTCTTATTCAATAGGAATTACTACTATTTCATCCATTCTTAGCCAATTAAATTTTTCTAATCTATTATGCCATATTTTCTTGGATGTATTTTGGCAACTATAGAACCTTATGATTATGTTCATTTCAATTAACTAGTCTATTAACTGAATCCGTTGCATTCCTTGCATGGTTATGTTGATTTCTTGGCTTATTTTATGGTGTTAAGGTTGAAAGAATACATATAGTGGTATGTCTTATAGGGTCTATTGGATTTTAGTGTAGTTATTGGAAGAAGTAGATCAACAATCTACCTCATGCATCACCACATTTTCCCCTTCAATATTTTGAATTTATGTTTTCTTCTCCCTTTTCGCTCAAATTCTTAGTTAGGTGCATCCAGATTGTGAGGAAGTCGACCTTCTCAAGAGATTCAATCTCTAATTATAAAGTCCTACACTTTTGAGATTGTTTCCATGTTACACAAAGTTGCCCAGGGATAACACGTTAGGTGAGGGGTGCATACTTTTGTGTCAACACTTACTGTCTAACACATCATGCATTAAATATTCCAACTCATCAATCCTTATCATCCACATGTTTTGAGTAATTCAAAACTTCAACTTTTCCAGCCTCAAACTCAATTCTTTCACAAATTGTAACATTTGTTGTCACCTAGAAATCATTAAGTTTTTCTACTTGGATATTATTGTATAGCTCAACATGCATTGTTTTATCTTTCTTGGCTTCTACTGGCTTGCTCAGCCATTACCATGCTTGGTCACTACTAACACTTAGTCAATACTAACATTAGTTTAAACTATTTTTTAGCTTCTTCTTAACTTCCTTAATCTTTTATTTTAGCTCCTTCATTGACTGACTAGTACTAGTACTCAATCAAGCTTAGAGTTATACTCAACTTCTTATCATTTCTCTCATACATAAACTCACTTTTTTTCTTCACTTCATGTAATGACTTGATCCAAGTGGATCCAATGATTATAACATTTGTTGTCACCTAGAAATCTCTAAGTTTTTCTACTCGGATATTACTGTATAGCTTAGCATGCATTGTTCTATCTCTCTTGGCTTCTACTTGCTTGCTTGGCCATTACCATGCTTGGTCACTACTAACACTTAGTCAATATTAACACTCAACTTAAACTATTTTTTTCAGCTTCTTCTTAAGTTCCTTAATATTTTATTTTAGCTCCTTCATTGACTAACCAATATTGGTACTTGATCAAGCTTAGAGTTATACTCAACTTCTGGTCATTTCTCTCATACATAAACTCACTTTTTTCTTCACTTCATGTAATGACTTGATCCAAGTGGATCCAAAGAACTTGAAAAACTTATAGTCTTAGAATCTTAGATATCAACATCAATGACTAGAATTTGATGATATGATCCTGATACAATTTGAATCACATCAAAAGGAGATCATGGTGAAAGTTATGCTTAGTCAAAGTTTAGGTCAAACTAGCTAACTAGAGGTTGACTTTATAAAAAAAGAGGTAAATTTTGACCATCTTGAAAGTGGTCAACAATGGGTTTCATATTGAAGAGCTCATTAGGATCTTTCAAATGCATTTTTAATGGACAAAAACTGATTTTGTATGCAAAAGTTGTAGCCAAACAAAGTTGCCTAAAAAATAAAATAAAATCAAGTTGTTAGTGATGATGTCAGCATGACAGTTGTGGGAAATGTGGTATAGCAAGTTGGTCAGGTTTGAAAATGGTCTTTATGAGAGTTGAACCCCAAACCTCCCAAACTTGGTAATGCCTCCTAAACCAATACACCATGCATTCAATTTTAGTAAAGACATTCACATTATTTTATTTAATGTGTAATAACTGCTCACTGACATTTGGATCACTTTAGCTACAACCAAGGAAAACTAAACCATCCATTTCATGCATTAGTCTATTATGCCGTGTTGATTTTTGGGATTTAAAAGTTTGTTGCATGAGATGGTTTTTTTGTTATTTGGAAAATAGTAGATGCTATATTGGGGGTCAACTAACCATCCAGCTCCTAAAATTACTCTCTACCATTACACTATTTGTTAATTAAAATATTGTCTAGTGACATGTCTTATTTAAAAGCATTTAGCTACCAGGTTTATTTAAATAATGGTTATTGTTAAAACTAACCTTTATTTATGAGATGAGGATAAGATTTTTCATTGGAAAATGATACAAATTGCCATGTAAAGGGAGTTACAAGGTTGTTAAGTTGTTGTCACATAATTTAGCTAATTTGAATGTATTTAAATGGGTGATAGCCCCTTTGTAAAGCCATTGGAGTTTGGAGAACTTTAGTGGAGAGAAATTTGCTAAAGGAAGGAATAATTTTTCCTTGTGAGAGATTGTAAGTACAAAGGTGTTGTGTATTTTCTTCACATGCTTAGATGATACTATGAATGCTCAAATCTTGGATTTTGTAACAAAGTGTTTTTCTTGGAAGAATTAATAAAATGGTCCCCCGATTGAGAAGTGGACCCAGAGACGTAGTCCTACCTAGATGAACTCTATATGAAATCAGTTGTGTCTCTTTATTCTCTTTCTTATTCTCTCATCCGTTTAAGTTTCTTTTATATTATTCTCTTTTATGTACATTAAACACATTATTCAATTAAGTGTTTAAGCATGATTTTTCTTGTAATTTCAATAGTTTAAAATGCATGCCACACAATTATTGCCTAGATCAGGGATTAAATTTGTATTTAGATTAAAGTTATAAAATTTGTAAATCTTACTTTATAAATCATGACTAAAAAATACATTATCTTGTCAATGACTAACTTATCAAGTGCCCATTGTAATTCCATGATAGTTATTTTTTGTCTTCCTAACAACTTGAATATCTCACCTTGCTATCTCCTCTTTCGAAATCCTCTTCATCAATCAAATGATATGACAATCTACACTATTATTAAATGTCTCTCAAGAAGGTTTGACATTAATGACAACATAATAATTATTCCAATTGTAGTTTTCAATAATTTCTACACAATTAGGAACTTCCACTCAGATGCCACTTGATGAAGGGTTCTCCCCTTAACACCATAAATACATAACAAAAATAGAGAAAAATGGCTTCTTTTTATCTCCAAAAGTATAAAATTACAAAATTTTAGAAATACAACATGTGAAGTCACATGGTAATTTTCCTTACAATATTTTATAAGACAAAGGCACCATTAACCATCCAAAACTTCCCTAGACAACCTTATAGATATTCCTTATGTATTTAATTTTCTTCCACTTGGGAAGGCTCTACAATTTAGTTCTAACCCTTGAGGTTTACCAACCCTAAAAAAAAATCACATTCTATTACATTAGAGTTAGATCATGAAAACAATTGCAAATTAGAATTTCACGTAGCCCAAATTCCAGATGCAATAACGTTTTAACCATAGCTTTGACTGGCTATTATAACCACTTTTCAAAAATGATAACTATTGAGCTACACTACGTTAATTGTGTAAGTTCTATCACCCAAAATTTGACCTAGTTTAGGAGCCTTTAAGACCTTCAAAATTGAGCTCAAATATTTTGTACTAGAACTCCTCAATAACTTCACCAATACACATGGTACAATAATGAAATTGAGTTGGAAGGCTGATACATCTAAGATGAACCTCTACTTATAAAATGAAAACATTCATAGCTCATATGACCAACTTACTAAAAATAGTAACTTTCCACATTTTGTAACTCTATACTAAAAGTACCCTTATTGAAAATGATAGAAACATATATATATTTTTGGGTGATGCAAGATTTCCCTTACACCTAGGATACTACTATATTGGACACCTAAGGTAATTTAAGAAGTGATCATGTCACATCTCAAGTGTTAAGAGGAAAACCTAGATGGTTAATCTCCCCCCTTCTCAACCATCATGAATCTTCAACTAGTCATCCTTTCCACTTGACGAGATATTCTTCATATGTCCTATTCCTTATGTGTCTGCCAACACCAATTTCTAGTATATATTCAACCTCTTTTGTAAATGAATTAGTTTTCAAAATACTCCACTAGGGTTCTCTAACCTCATCTTCAAATCCCCCTTCATGGTACTCTTTCAAATCAAAAATGATAAATACTAGTAAATTTTTAGTTCAATGGGCAACTCTACTTCAAAGGCATCTCCTAAATTGTATTTCTTCAATCTCTTACATTATCCAAACTTCATTATTCATAACTTATTTTTTGTTATATGCTTCCTAACCTCCCCATGAATGGTCTTTAAGTGTTTGGCAAAATCCTCAACTTTAACACTACTTATCTACCCTTTTCCATATTCCCCAAATCAAAATCATTTATGAGACTAGATCCATACACTATTTGGAATGGTGATTTATTAGTGCTCTTCATGACATAATTATTATATGAAAATTTTGGCTATGGTAGAATCAAATCGCATCACATTAAATTATCTACAACCAATCATCTAAAAAAATTTCCCAAACTCCTATTGACCACCTCTCCTTTTCCATTATTCTATGAATGATGTGATGAGATGAACTTTAAATTTATCTTTAAATTATTCCATAATATGCAACAAAATTACCAAACAAACTTGATGTCTCAATCTAAAAATATGTTTTTTGGTAGACCATGTAGTCTCTTTCCTTATCTGACAAAAAAAAAGTCCTCCACATGAACAACATCATTTGTCCTTTTATAGGGAATGCAATGTGCCATCTTTGAAAACCTATTAACTACCATAAAGAATGAATCATGCCCTTGCTAGGTCCTTGGTAAACTAAGAAGAAATTCCATGTTGATATCCTCCCATGACTTCTCTATTACAAATAATGGTTGATATAACCTTGTATTCTACTTTGCCCCTTTTTTCCATCTAACATACTTTGTAACTCTATACAATTTTTTTGACATCTTGCTACAACTATGACCAGTAAGAGTTTTCAATAACTATAGCAATGGTTTTATGTTGACCAAACCATCTATCCAAACCTCTACTATTCTTCTCCTTGATAATATTCTCCCTCACAAAACTCCTTGTAATATACAACAAACTTCCTCTAAATAGCATACCATACCTTGTTCTTTCTAGAGAAATAAGTTTTGTACAATCTTTTTAAGCTTCACCAAAATCAAGATCCTCTATATACAAACTCTTGAGTTCCTTGAACCCAACAACCACAATCAACATCTTTATTAGAAAAATTGGTCTACTACTAAGAGCATCTACAATCCAATTAGACTTCCTTCTCCTGTGTTTCAAAAAAAAAAAAAAAACTTTACACAACTCAACCTATTTCAATTAATGTCTCTAATTCAATTTTTCTTGAGTGCTCAAATATTTCAAAGCTTGATGATTAGTACATGAAAAAAACTACTTAGGAAGAAGATAATGTCTCCACTTCTTTAATGCCTAAACTATAGTTAAAAATTATTGATCATAAATAAAATGTTTTCTCCTGGCATCATTTAACTTCTTACTAAAATAAGAAACACATCTACTTTCTTGGATCAAAATAGCTCCTATTATAGTACCACTAGCATCGCAACCTACTTAAATACCTTATTAAAATCTAGAAGTGCTAAAATAGGCTTTTCTATATCCTTTTGTTTGAAGAATTCAAAATTCTTATCTGCTCTCATATTCCACTTAATATCTTTCCTATTGCCTCTCATTATTTTATTTAAGGGTATACAAACATTGTTTAACATCTTGCTACTTTTATAAAAAAAGATATGTAAACCATGAAAATATCTCACCTTCATAGCACTCCTTGGATTAGATCATTCGAGCATAGCCTTCACCTTCTATAGGTAAATTTTTAGACCTTCTATTGAAACTACAAATCCTAGATACACTAACTCCTTCATAAAATTGCACTTTTTCAAATTAATCAGAAATTTCTCTTCCCTTAACTTCTCAAACACCCTATAAATGTGCATTATATTCTCCTCCAATGTCTTATTGAAGATCAAGATACTATCATATAAACAATGAAAGAATTACCTTTAAATTCTTTCAGTGCCTCATTCATGAGCTACATAAAAGTTCTTGGTGCATTGGTTAGTGCAAGAGGAATTACCAAACACTCATAAAAACCATCCTTTGTCTATAAGGAAGTCTTCCATTCATCTCCTTCTATGGTCTAAATCTGGTGATATTGACTCTTTAGATTTATTTTTGCAAAATAGATAGCTCTACACAAACAATCCATAATATCATCCATCTTTAGTAAGGGGAATCTATACTTGAGTGTAATATTATTAAAAGCCCTAGAATATGTAACATCCTTCATTATATGTTCTTCCTTTGTGATAATGTTGCTGGTATAATACAAAACATTCTTGAATCAATCTCTTCTATAATAACTCATGTACTTGTTTATTCAAATCTTCACTTTATGCGAGTGTCATTCCATGAGTTCCCTTATTTTGAAAACTAGCTCCTAGAATAAAGTCCATCTAATGAATGATCTTCCTTACTAGTGGTAATCCATCAGGAAAATTATTAGATACAATATCCCAAAAATCATCCAACAAATATGCAAATTCTATAGGTAGATCTTCTACTTCTTCTTTACCAAATTTTTGAATTAATGAAAAACACAGTTTCTTGTTCCTGATACCTTCTAGGAAATTCATTCCATATAAAAGCTATATTCTATAATTACTAAATACCTGTACTTATGTTTCCTTCAATGGATTTAGCTTATGTATCACTCCATCCTTTGTAAGAGATTACTATTCACATAATAATCATGTACAACATACATGTCAAACTACCATGGCCTACCCAACAACATATGACATCCATTTATGGGTACAATATTGCATAGTACCCCATCATGGTAACTCTTAATCTTGAACTTCGCTATGTACTATTCATTGACCATGATCTTGTGGTCATCCTACAACCACAAGCGTAACCTCTTGAGCTTCAACTTTGTAACCATATCCTTTGACACAAAATTGATAGCGCTTCTACTATAAATAATCACAACACAATACTTATCCTCACACTTGCACCTAGTCCAAAACAAGATCCTCCTTTTCTCATGACCACTCATTAGGACTCTTTTCTTAACTAGAACATCTCCTCTTTTTACATCTTCAAAATGTAATGACTTGGTATCTTCTTTAGTGTGTACAACTCTTGTCTGGCCATAATTTCTACTATCTATTCTTCCTTGGCATTGAGGAAATTCATAAGCCCTATGACCTTCTTCTTCACAATGAAAATATGTTCTATGAAAGACCCTTCATCTAGATCTTTTTCCTCTTACTCTTCCTCTTTGATCCCTATTACTCTGATAATGAAAATGATTGGAATTATTTCCTCACTAATTTTGACTTATGTTGGCCTCATCCTTCTTTTTTGAATCTTCATTTCAACCTCCATAAGACCATCTATTAAATCTTCCACCACAACCTCTTCCACTTTGCCTTCTCTTAAAATTCTTGTACAACTTTTCCTTTACCCTTAGGGAAAACTGGTATGCCTCTTCAATGTTTTTCAGTCTGACCAAATATTACTCCTCCTGAATACTTGGCCTCAACCCATTGACGTAACATGAAACCTTCTCCTTGCCAAGTTCTACATGGCCTATTGTGATGACTGTTGGAAATATAGATGGAGTATCTGAGAAGGGGGGTGAATCAGTTACCACAAAAACAAATCCACATATCCCTTAGATTTCTTAAATAACTAGTTACTATTGTCACTCAAAAGCAATACAAAAAAATGTTATAACTCGGTAGATTAACTTGTTACTGATCTTTAAGCATTCACAACTATTAAAATGCTTGCAAAAGTAAATAACATGAACACAAGAGACACCATATTTAACATGGAAACCCAATATGGCAAAAATCACCATGTAACTAGCTACCAATTTTCACTCTTCTGAAGTGAGCCTTGTTAGGAGCCAATCCTGTTAAAGGTTACAAAACACACTATTAGCTATGACCCTGTTAGAGGATTTAATCACCCTACTAGGAGTGGCCTTGTTAGAGGACTTTAGAATAATTCAATAGAACTATCCACCTTATTAGAGGATTTATAAAATGGCTACAAAACCAACTCTATTAAGAGATTTACAAATCACTACTATAATGATGAAAAAGTAACAATGAAGTGACCTGAATGAGATGCAATTGAACTTTGTTATTATAGATCTCTTTTTTACTTCAATAAATCCTCACTATCTAGAAACAACTCTACTACTCCTCAAGGATATCTGATCCTTCGTCAAAATTTTCTCACACTTCCTCTTCACACAATCCACTCACTTGCATTCTCATTTATTACAATTAGAATCCACAACTTGACCTTTTATTTATACATTACAAATTGTCAAGTCGACTCATTTACAAGTTACATTTACCAATAAACAATACATCATTCAGCTACAAACATTACATGAAACAAATAAACTTTATTTCCCAAAAAAAAAGAAATCCTTCATTAGTTGACCCTGCTCAATAAACACTACTCCAAAAATGATTTCCAATGTTTACCAAGTGAAGCTCAGTAAACACTGTGAACTCTACAAAATCCTTTGGAGATCGAGTGAACTTGGTAACAACTGATTTCTCTTCCCTGACCTTGTGAGCTCAGTAGAAACTATCTTCTTCCATAGAATCCTTCAGCACCTAAGTGATCTCGGTAGAAACTATCTCCAAAGTGTAATATTCAAGAATGCTCACTAGACTTTGTAATTCACTTTGCTTCTAAGATCAGTAGAATTTGTCAGATAACTGATATGACATTTTGTCTAACATCAAAGACAACACACAATTGAACAATTGTATCCAACAATCTCCCTCTTTGGCATTGATGACAACACAACATGTCATAGCAAAATGAAATTTGGGAACAAGTCTTTTTTTGACAGAATGTTTCTCCCTCTTACATTTCATTCCAAAAACTTCTAAAATATAGTAATCTCCCTCTGTGAAGGAATTACATAGCTTAATTTCAAACATCAAATTTCTTCAAACAAATTCAAATTTTAGAAAGATATGACAGTATACTCTCCCTCTTTGACAACACATGCCAAAGAAAATACAAACCAAATGAAGAACAATCTACCTTATGTATTGATTCATATGCAATATTCTTATGATTGTACTGCATCAACTAAAAGATCTTCAACTTGGTACCTATTGATGCATCACTAAAACTTTATTTTAGTGAACTTCAGATAGGGGAATGACCCCTAATTTACCTCTTAGATACAAAAATGCATCCTGATGGGGACACAACCCAAGAACAGAATGGACACAATAGAAAAGGCAAATTGTATTAACTGAAAAATAAGCTAGTACATTCAATACAGAGAAAATAAACTTCAAAACATTCCCTAAGGGCTTACAATAGTATAAATGTGGAGATAATTTCTCCTTTCAGTACCTCCTCTCAAACTCCACTCCGAACTACCTTTTACAATGCCAGAAATCTCCTTAAATAGACCCCGATGGGTTAAGGACTAGGAGTACATTCTAGAAAGTGCTAGTAGGCATCCACCAACCAAATAGAAGGTTCCAAAAGCTACGTTAGAAGTCGACGCAAATCTAGAAGAATCCAAAAATGGTAACCGAACTTTCGGGAGGCATAACTTTTGAACCGTAGCTCTGATTGACGAAACGTTTACATTTTCAGAAAGCTCTCGAAGTGCTCTATAGCCATATGGACAAGCTTCACTCATCCCCCATTTTTTAACCCTTTTTGAGGTCATTTAATGCCCCTAACTTGACTTTGAAGCATTCTCAGGAGGTCTCCAAAACATGAAAAATTGTAATAACTTTCAAACCGTGGGGCCTTTTGACCTGATTCTTTTTCTGGAATGTTCTAAATAACAATTACATTCACCTGGCCAATTCACACCTTCTAGTTTACCAAAATGATGGCCCAATTACATGCTCCTATTTTTTCAGGATTTTCTAGCACACTGATAGTGGAACTGTGAGAGTTGGAACCTTTATTTGACCCAAATGGGTATCCAAAAATCAAAACACATGAAACAGAAACTAAGTCTAATTACATTTTTTTGGGTGACACAGGATTGCCCTAATACCTCTGGATGCTCTTACATCAGACACCTAGGGTAGATTGAAAAGTGACCCTGTCACTTTATGAATGGTAGAGGGAATCCCAAATGGGAAACCTTAGCTGCTGAAATCCAAGTTGAGTCCTCGATCGATCGTCCTTTCCATTTGACCAAATACTCTTTATATAGCCTATTTCTAGTACTCCTACCCACACGATGATCTAGAATGTCTTCTATCTCCTCCTTCTTAGAAGCAGGAAATGGATATCGCTCTACCATCATCATGATACTTTGTTAAATCCGCAATGTTGAAAATGGGAGAAATGTGAATACCATCTGGCAGCTCCACTTCATATGCATTTCCTGAGTCATGTTTCTTCAAAATTTTGCAGGGGCCAAATTTCTTCATTTTCAGCTTCTTGTAAGTACTGGCTAGAAATCTTTCTTTGCGTAAGTGCACCATGACTAGATTCCCTACTTGGAATTCCTTATGTCTTCTCCTTTGATCAGCCCTACCTTTATACTCTTGATTCATCTTGGTAATGTGCGCTTGAACCTCCTCATGTAGATGCTTGATATGTTTAGCAAATTCCTTAGCTTCAGCACTTGTCCTCTCCCCTTGTTCTATCTTCCTCAATTCTGATGCAGTCCTTGGGCTATTTCCATATACAATTTGGAATGGTGATTTTCCAGTACTCCTATTTATAGAGTTATTGTAAGCAAACTCTGCTTGTGGTAGAATCAAATCCCATCCCTTGGGCTTATCCCCAATTAAACATCTCGGCAAATTGCCCAGACTTCTGTTTACCACTTCTGTTTGGCTGTCAGTCTGTGGGTGATGTGTGGAGCTGAATTTCAAATTGGTTCTTAACTTTTTCCACAATGTCCTCCAAAAATACCCCACAAATTTAGTATCTCTATCAGAAACTATACTCCTTGGAAGACCATGTAGTCTTACCACCTCTTTGAAAAACAAGTCTGCAATATGGACAGCATCATGAGTTTTGTGGCATGGAATGAAATGTGCCATTTTGGAGAACTTTTCAACCACCACGAATACTAAGTCATTACCCCTTTGTGTCCTTGGCAATCCAAGAAAAAAATCCATACTTATGTCCTCCCATGGCCTTGATGGAACAAGCAATGGCTGATATAGGCCAGTATTGTGACTAGACCCCTTGGCAACTTGACAAACCTGGAAACTCTATACAAACTTCTTCACATCCTATGAAATTTGAGGCCAAAAATAATGTTCTCTAAGAATGGAAATGGTCTTATCTCAACCAAAATGTCCTGCCATCCCTCCACTGTGTTTCTCCTTAATCATATTTTCCCTCATGGAACTCCTTGGAATGCACAATTGACTACCCTTGAACAACATGCCATCCTGAATCAAATAGTCTAACCACTTGGTTCTATCTAAAGCAAAAGGTTCTTTACAAGCTTTCCATGCTTCAGCAAAATCAGGATCCTCGGGGTACAAATTATTGAGTTCATCAAACCCAACTACTTCAACCGGCATTACTATAACCAAACACTATCTACTAATTAGTGCATCTGCAACCCTGTTAGATTTTCCACTTCTATGCTTCAACACAAATGTATAACTCTGCAAGAACTCTACCCACTTCATATGCCTTTGATTCAATTTACCTTGGCTATTTAGGTACTGTAATGCCTGATGATCAGTATACGAAACAAATTCCTTTGGCAATAAATAATGCCTCCATTTCTTTAAGGCCTGAACTATTGCATAGAACTCTTGATCATAAACAGAATACTTCTTCTTTGCATCATTCAATTTTTCACTAAAATATGCAATAGGCTTACCTTCTTGGCTTAATACAGCCCCAATAGCACTACCACTAGCATCACAATCTACCTGGAAAACCTTTCTAAAACTTGGAAGTGCCAATACAGGTTGTTCTCTTACCTTCTTCTTCAGCAATTCAAAACTTCTCGCAGCTGTTGCAGTCCATTTGAACACTTTTATATCCCCTCTTATTGTATCAGTTAGGGGTGCACATATGCCACTGAAATTCTTAATAAACTTCCTGTAAAAAATAACTAGACCATGAAATGATCCTACCTCAGTAGCAGACCTCAGAGTAGGCCATTCCAAGATGGCTTTTACCTTTTCTGGATCCATTTTGAGACCTTCGGGTGATATAACAAACCCCAAATAGACTAACTCCCTTTTTGCAAAGATACACTTCTTCAAATTAATTAACAGTTTCTATTCCCTTAGCCTTTCAAGGACACTACGAATATGCAATAAATGTTCTTCCAAAGTCTTGCTGAAAATTAAAATATCATCCAAATAAAAAATAACAAATTTTCCCAAGAACTTCTTTAAGTACCTCATTCATGAGCCGCATGAAGGTGCTTGGGGCGTTTGTCTATCCAAAGGGCATGACTAACCACTCATAAAGACCCTCCTTGGTCTTGAAGGCTATTTTCCACTCATCTCCTTCTCGAATTTGTATCTGGTGATAACCACTCTTTAGATCTATCTTTGTGAAGTACTGAGCTCCACTTAAGCAGTCCATAAGATAATCCATCCTTGGCAAAGGAAATTGGTACTTGATAGTTATCCTATTTATAGCTCAAGAATCTGTACACATCCTCCACTCTCCATCCTTCTTTGGTGTGAGTACTACAGGTACTGCACATGGACTCAGGCTCTCTTGAATCAAGCCCTTCCTCAACAGCTCTTGAACCTATCTATTTAGCTCCTCTATTTCAATAGGAGTCATCCTGTGAGCAGCTTTGTTAGGCAAACTAGCTCCTGGAATCAGATTTATCTAATGACTGATTTGCCTTACTGGTGGCAATCCATCTGGAACATTATCAAAGATAATATCTCCAAATTCCCCTAGTAAATTTGAAACTTCAAGTGGTATTTCACTACTACCTTCTTTATCTTTCCTAGGAATCAAAGCATAGCACATATGCTGATGTTTCATGCCATCTAAAAACTTCCTTCCATCAACAAGACAAATCCTAGCACTGCTACATACCTTTTCACCTTCCTTTTTCATGGGCTTTAATTTGTGGTGAACTCCATCCTTTGTCAGAGAGTATGTGTTTGCATGCCCATTATGTATTGCATGTCTATCAAACTACCATGGTCTACCCAACAATAGATGGCAAACATCCATTGAAATAACATCACAAAGAACTTCATCATGGTAACTCCCAATTTTGAATTTCACTAAACATTGTTCACTTACCAAGACCTTATGATCATCTTTTACCCAAGCAATCTGATAGGGCTGGGGATGTTTCTCCCTCTTGAGCTTCATCTTAGAGACCATCTCTTCTGAGACCAAGTTATCAGTGCTACCACCATCAATGATCACATCACAACATTTATCCTCTTACTTGCATCTAGTATGGAACAAACTCCTCCATTGTCTGAGTTCAATCTCACCACTTAGTAGGACTCTTTCATATACCAAGGTCTCTCCTCTTTCTGCATCCTCTAAATGTGATGATTGTGCATCTTAATCCACATGAGCAACCCTAGCTTGGCCCTCAGCTCTCCTATCTGTCCTTCCTTGTCATTGAGGGCATTCAAAGGCACAATGACCTTCTTCATTGCACTGGAAATAGGTACCAGAGAAGCCTCCTCTTCCTTTTCCATGTCCTCTACCTCTTCCTCTTTGATTTCCAAAGTCTTGATAATGGGAGCGGTTGAAACCCTCATTCCTTTGGTTCCTGCTAGTACCCACATCTTCATTTTCCTTTTGGGTTTCATTGCGACCTCCAAATGATCTACCGCTTCCCCTTCCTCCTTGACCATGCCCTCTTTTTCTTCCTTCAAACCTTTTATTCAGCTTCTCTTCAACTTGTAGGGCAAACTGGTATGCCTCTTCAACACTGGTCATTCTTACCAAACTTAATTCCTCTTGGATGCTAGGTCGCAACCCACTGATATAACGAGTAACCTTCTCCTTGTTTGCTTCTGCATGCCCCGCTCTAATCAAGAGTCAGTAAAATTCCTCTATATATTCTTGGACTGATCTTCCTGCTTGCTTTAACCCATGCATCTTCTTAAACAAATCAAGCTCGTAGTCCACAGGAATGAACTGCTTCTTCAATTTGTCCATCATGCGATCCCATCTTGTGATCTTCTCCTTTCCTCTTCTGTTTCTTTCCAATTGAACCTCTTGCCACCAGATTTTGGCATGGCCTTTCAGTTTGGCCTTTGCAAACTTAACCCTATATGGGTCCCTGATATCCTCATACTCAAAGTATTCTTCCAGTTCATTGATCCAATTGATCAACTCATCTAATTTCAAATTTCCTGAAAATACACCCACTTCAATTGTAGGTCTTTTCCCAAACTTAATAATGGTCCTAAAAAGCCTTTCCTCTACATGATTTAGAACTTCCCCATCAAATTCCCCTTCTAGTCCCATTTCTTCTTCTTCATTTTCATCCTCACTGTCGTCACATGTGGTAACATTTGCTCCTCTATGGAGCTCCTCTTGCAATGCTTGTACCTACCTTTGGAGGGCTCTAACCTCCTCAGGATTAATAGCTCTAGCCCTTCCGCCACACTCTCTTCATGGAGGCATCTTCTTAACTCAAACCCACAACTACACAGTCCTGGTGCAAACTGCCTCACAGTCGGTGCTCTGTCTACACACTCAAGAAAACCTACTCTGATACCACTTGATGGGGACACAACCCAAGAATAGAATGGACACAATCGAAAAGGGAAATTGTATTAACTGAAAAATAAGCTAGTACATTTAGTACAGAGAAAATAAACTTCAAAACATTCCCTAAGGGCTTACAATAGCATAAATGTGGAGATACTTTCTCCTTTCAGTACCTCCTCTCAAACTCCACTCTGAACTGCCTTTTACAATGCCAAAAATCTCCTTAAATAGACCCCAGAGGGTTAAGGATTAGAGTACATTCTAGAAAGTGCTAGTAGGCATCCACCGACCAAATAGAAGGTTCCAGAAGCTGCATTAGAAGTCGACACAAATCTAGAAGAATCCAGAAACGGTAACGAAACTTCCGAGAGGCATAACTTTTGAACTGTAGCTCCGATTGATGAACCGTTTACATTTCCAAAACCTCTCAAAGCACTCTATAGCCCTATGGACAAGCTTCGTTCATCCCCCATTTTTCAGCCCTTTTCGAGGTCATTTAATGCCCCTAACTTAACTTTGAAGCATTCTTAGGAAGTCTCCAAAACCCAAAAAACTGCAATAACTTTCAAACCGTGGGGCCTTTAGACCTGATTCTTTTTTTGGAATGTTCTAAATCACAATTACATTCATCTAGAAAATTCACACCTTCTAGTTTACCAAAATGATGGCCCAATTACATGCTCCTATTTTTTCCAGATTTTCTAGCACATTGATAGTGGAACTGTGAGAGTTGGAACCTTTATTTGACCCAAATGGGTATCCAAAAATGAAAACACATGAAACAGAAACTAACTCTAAGTACATTTTTTTGGGTGACACAAGATTTCCCTAATACCTCTGGATGCTCCTGCATCACATCCTTAGGTAAAGGTTTTGTGAATATGTCAGCAATTTGTTCTTTTGTATGGACATATTCCAATCTGATCTCTTTATCCTACACCAATTCTCTAACAAAGTGATACTTTATTGCAATGTGCTTGGTTTTTGAATGCATCACTGGATTTTTAGATATATTAATTGCACTTGTATTGTTTCAATAACTATTTGAACTAAACAATATTAGAACAATTTACTGTTGTTGCAACATATTCTGCTTCTGGTGTAGATTGGGATGTACAATTTTGCTTTTTATTGGTCCAAGAAACCAACCTCTTTCCAAGAAAGAATTCTCCTCCACTTGTACTCTTTTTGTCATCAATGTTTCCTGCCTAATCTACATTAGCAAACACTTTCAAATCTGGATTACCTAAAAATTTGTACCATAATCCATAATCCTCAGTTCCTTTCAAGTATCTCATGATCATTTTTATTGCTATCATGTGATTTTCTCTTGATTTTTTTGAAAATCTTGCAACAATACCAATTGTAAGGGCAATATCTGGTCTTGTATCAACTACATACTGCAACTTTCCAATCATAGATCTATAGGATGTCTAATCTACCTCCTTTGATTCATCATCCTTGGTAACTTTTAGTCCAGTACACATAGGAGTCCCAACTAGTTTATAGTCTTCCATACCAAAAAAAATTAGTATCTCCTTGATGTATTTAGATTGAGTGATGTAGATGCCATTCTTACTCTATTGAATTTGAAGACCAACACAGAATTTGATCTCACCAAAAATTGACATCTCAAATTCCTTGTTCATTTGCTCTGAAAATTCTTTGCAAAGATCATCATTCCCTATGAACAAAGTATCATTCACAAATATTTCTACCAAAATAATCTTATTATCCGGTCCTTCCTTGATAAACAAGCTACTATTATCATTAGTTCTCTGAAAACCATGCTGAATAAGATAATTACGCAATCTTTCATGTCATTCTCTAGGGGCTTGTTTCAAACCATACAATGCTTTGTGTAATTTGCAGACCATGTCCTTCTTGTGTAGATCAACAAAACCTTCAAGTTGTTTAATGTAAATTTCTTCATCCAATATATCATTAAGAAATATTGATTTGACATCTATCTGATAAACCTTAAATCATTTGTATGCAACATATGCAAGTAGGGTCCTAACACCTTCCAATCTTGCAATAGGAGAAAAAGTTTCTTCGTAACCTATTCCTTCTTCTTGAGAATATCCTTTGCATACTAGTCTAGCTTTGTTCCTTGACACCTTATCATCTTCATTCAACTTATTTCTGAAAACCCACTTAGTTCCAATCACATTTTTATCTTTAGGCCTAGGTACAAGAGTCCATGTCTTGTTTTTCTCTATCTCTTCATTCATAGCCGCAATCCAACTTTCATTTTCTAATGCATCTTTGACACTTCTAGATTCAAAATCAGCAAGTAAACAAGTACCTTTCAACTTACTTCTAATCATAGTACATTCAAATTTGTCTCCAATGATCTAATATGGTGTATGATGTCTCCTAACATACTTGGCTAATATAGGTTCCTTGCCTTTTGAACACTTTGCATTCTCATCCTCTTGTATTTCAACTTCAGGTTCTAGCTGCACTATCTGTTGCTTGGGTCCTTCAGACTTGGTAGGCATTGGCTCAATAGCATCAAAATGTGACACTGTTTCCTATAGCTCAGTTTGAACTTCCTGCAACTCGGTTACTGAAGACTCAAGAGTAGAAGATTCTTGATTGACAAGTGTGTCTGGCACTGTATCAAGTTCAATGAAAACAAATCTCCTGTAGTCTTCTAGTTCCTTTTTTCTTTCTTCTTTAGTCCTTTCTACAAACTCATCAACTTTCACATGTGCACTTTCTATGACTTTGTGAGTAGACAAATTCAAACATCTATATGCTTTACCCTTGCAAGAATATCCCAAAAATATTCCTTCATCACCCTTCACATCAAATTTATCTTCTCTAGATTCTTTCAAAATGTAACATTTTCTTCCAAATATTTTTAGGTAACTTACATTAGGTTTATAGCCATACCATAACTTATAGGGGGTTTTGAATGAGTCCTTTGACTATACTCGGTTCAAGGTATGAACTGTTGTGCTGATAGCTTCCTTCTAGTACTTGATAGCAATGTTCTTTTCAATCATTAAAGTTCTTGCATAGTCCATGATAGATCTATTCCTTCTTTTAGCTATTCCATTTTTCTTAGGAGTTCCAAGTGTTGATACCTATCTTTTGATTCCCCTTTCAATGTAAAGTTATTGAACTCATGGGAGATAAATTCACCACCTTTGTCTAACCTCAAACATTTCAATCTTTTTTCTGTTTCCTTTTCTACTCTAGCCAAATACCACTTGAACTTTTGAAATGCTTCTTATTTCTCTCTTATGTACATGATAGCCATCATTCTTGAGTAATCATCAACAAAAAGAATGAAGAACTTTTCTCCAGTATAGCTTTCAATTCCAATGGGTCTACACAATTTAGTATGCACAATTTCTAACTCTTCTTCAGACTGGTAGTTCTTACTTTTAAAGCTATTCTTTCCCATATTACCAATCTAACAATTCTTGCATAGACCAACCTCGGGTTTCTTTATACTAGGAATGCCTCTTACTTTTTTAAATTTACTTATTTTTACCAAGTTATCAAAGTTCACATGACACAACCTTCTATGCCATAACCAACTTTCTTTAACTTGAGCAATAAAACATGAACATTCACCAAGTTCAAGATAGAACAAGTTACCTTTTGTTTGAATGCCAGATCCAATCAACTTTCCTTTGTCATCCAATAGTCTTTCTTTCCCATGCATGAATTCCACTTTGAATCCATTTTTGAGTAGCTATGCCACACTCAAAAAAAATTTCTTTAGTCCTTCTATCCAATATGCATTATCACATACAAGCTCTTTGGTTAGTGAGATTCTTCCTCTTCTTTTTATACAACAAGGTTCATTATTACCAAACCTCACACTACCACCATCCTAGTCTTCAAACTATTCAAAATTTGTTTTATCACCACTCATATGATGAGAGAAATCACTATCTATAATCCATGTACCATTTTTTCTCACATGAGAGATAAGTGCCATTTCCTCATCATTATCAGATTCATCTTTCATAGCAATGTAAACAATCGCATCTTCTTCATCATCATAATCATTAGAATCTTTAGCCATGAAACATATTTTCTTACCTTTGTCCTTGAATGATTTGAAGTATTTCTTGTCATTGCACTTGTGACCTTTTTTCTCATCCTTTATTTTCTTATTTAGGCACCTAGCAGCAATATGTCCAATTTCCTCACATGAAAAACATATTAGAGGAACCTTACCTTTGTATTTTCTTCTGCCTCTAGAATATTTCCTGGCTAGTAGAGCTTCAACCAGCTCAAGATCACTGTGAAAACTCTATTCTAAATCTTCTTCACTTTCTAACTAAGAATTCTTTATCTTCTTACCTTTTTCTTTGAGTGAAAGCTTGGCTTCAAATGCTGATTCAATGTTCTTGGTAGTTGGAACATAGTTATCATAGTTATCTAGCTCAAATCTAGTTAATCTTTTTTTTTTCTATTAGATATAAGAGTTTCAAAAAATACAAAGCAACCAAAGTACTACCACAAAAATTAACAAGGAGGCCAAGCCTCACCAAGTAAGCATAGACTCAGCTGTATAACAAAAAAAAGAGGACTATCTAACTAAGAACATCATAGTAACTGACCACCCAAGTAGTTCAACCTAAGGGACCTTCCATCCAAACAACACTTTTACGTTCTTGAATCTGCATCAGCCTGAGTAAATCTTCTTTTCTAGCATTCACTTTCTTACTAATTTCTCTATTCAGCCTAATGCAAGCTTGCTCATCTTCCTACTATGGCCTCTAAATTTATCTTATGATTTGCTTCACATCTTCTTTCTTGAATTGTAGAAACTCTAATTGCATAAATGGGAAGTAATGTCCTAAGAACTTTACTTACAACTATTTCCTCCTCAATGTCTCCTCCAAAAGCCTTGATTGCATTAACAACTACTTTGACTCTTTCAACATATTTGGCAATGTTTTCATCCTCTCTCATCCTCATCTGATCAAATTATCCTCTTAGACTTTCTGCTTTAGCTCTTCTCACATCATCATCACCTCCATAGATATCTTTTTGCTTGTTCCACATTTCAAAGGTAGTTTTTCAATCCTTGACATCATCAAATAATTCATAGCTATGGCAGATGCAATGTCTATCATCATGGTGTTATGAGTCTTCTTCTCAGCAATTTCATTTGCAGATAATGTGCCAGTAGGAGTTACATATGCTTCATCCAGATATTTTAGTCATGTATCTCCAATGGAAACCAGATGGAGTCTAATGAGACCTTGCCATGCTGAAAAGTTATCCCTATTAAGTCTTGGAATTTCCCTCTTGTAAGACATCCTAATCTTTAGCTTAGATCCTTGAAATTCTTCTTGCAAGCACCAAAAGCTCTAATACCAATTGTTGAAAACATAGATGGAGTAACTGAGAGGGGGGGTAAATCAGTTACCACAAAAAAAAATCCACAAATCCCTTAGATGTCTTAAATAACTAGTTACTGTTGTCACTCGATAGCCATACAGAAAAATGTTGTAACTTGGTAGATTAACTTGTTACTAATATTTAAGCATTCACAACTATTAAAACACATGCAAAATTAAATAACATGAACATGGGAGACACTAGATTTAACATGGAAACCTAATTTGGAAAAAACCACCAAGTAACTAGCTACCAATTTTCACTCTTCTGAAGTGAGCCCTGTTAGGAGCCAACCCTATTAAATGTTACAAAACACATTGTTAGGTGTGACCCTATTAGAGGATTCAATCACCCTGCTAGGAGTGGCCTTGCTAGAGGACTTTAGAACAATTCAATAGAACTATGCATCTTGTTAGAGGATTTATAAAATGGCTGCTAAACCAACTCTGTTAGGAGATTTAAAAATCACGACTACAATGATGAAAAGGTAACAATGAAGTGAAATCAATGAGATGCAACTGAACTTTTTTATTACAAATCTATGTTCTGCTTCAATAGATCCTCACTGATTAGATACGACTCTACTACTCCTCAAGGATATCTGATCCTTCTTCAAAATTCACTTACACTTCCTCTTCACACAATAAACTCACTTGCATTCTCGTTCATTACAATTAGAATCCACAACTTGACCTTTTATTTATACATTACAAATTATCAATTTGGCTCATTTACAAGTTACATTTACCAATAAACAATACATTAGTTAGCTACAAACATTACATCAAACAAATAAACTTTATTTCTCAAAATAAAGAAATCCTTCATTAGCCGACCGTACTCAGTAAACATTGCTCCAAAAAAGATTTCCAATGTTGACCAAGTCAAGCTTGATAAACACTGCGAACTCTACAAAATCCTTTGGAGATCAAGTGAACTCGATAAGAACTAATTTCTCTTCTTTGACCTTGTGAACTTGGTAGAAACTGTCTTCTGCCATATAATCCTTTAGTGCCCAAGTGAGCTCGATAGAAATTGTCTCCACAGTGTAATATTCAGGACTGCTTGGTAGACTCTATAATTCACTTTGCTAACCTTTTGAGCTTGGTAGACTCTATTTGATAATTGATATGACATTTGTGTAGTATCAAAGACAACACACAATTGAACAATTGTATCCAACAGATGACAACTCAGTAGAACTCATCTATATACTCCTAAACATATTTTTGTAATATCCCTTGCAATTTTGATTTTATTTTTTAAATTTTTTGAACTGATAATTTCATCAAACTCTTTGGACACAAGGAATATAATGTTGATCTAAATCTTGAGTGTTCCTAAATGCCAAACTAAAAGAGATATGCTTGCAAACTCCAAATGACTAACAATGGTGATGCAAATATGTTTATTTTTATTTTATTGGAACATATAAACATTGGTTAAAAATGAAAAAATATGCATCTTCAACAATGGAATTTAAGGCAATGCATGCTATGATTTAAATAATATTCTAATTCCTTTGAAAACTCCTAAAATGAGGCAAGAGCCTACAACGCATCAGTAAATTATGAGCCTCTCACTGGGGAAGTCTTGGGTTCAAATCTACTTAAAATTAAGACATAATAATAATTCATCTTAGCAATAATAATAAAATGAATAATAAATAATCTAGGCTTTGGTCGATTACCAATCAAAAAAAAAACCTGAAATGAAATTTGGATATAAATTAGTCTATGATCTTTCTACAGAAGATTTAAAAAACCCTACCAATGCCCTAAATATCTACTCTCAAACAATGCAAAATGTAATAGATAGAAATCTAGAATTGCTCCAAAACATATGAATTTTACTCTAGTGAGTCACTCTAGCAATGTCACTATAGCAACAATACTATAGCAATGTTATTGTAGTGATGGCACTATAGCAACAATGTTGTAGCAATGGTACTATAGAAAAGTTACTGTAGCAATACCCAACTTATTCCTTCAATCTTACTTCACAAGCCTGGCCCTAGGACACAAATGTGGCACAATTAGAAGACTGATTTGTCTTCTCCAACATCTAAAACCCTTCAAAAGATATTTCACCACCTCAATTATGAAAATTAATTGGAGTGTTTGTTCCCAATGATCAATGTAGCAACTGAAGAAATCCTTGGCTCCACAAGTTTTTTGGTAGCATAGATGGCAACACATTCGATGATCAACAATGAGGCTACCCTCCCTATTTATTCTTTCCCTCCACTAGATGGACCTCCTTCTAGAAGAAATGAAATGATATTTAATTCCTCCTTCTAGAAGATTTTTTTAATTTATTTATTTAACTTTAGTCACTTTTAATTAAATTAATTATATGTAAAGTCACATTTTTATTTTTATATATTTAAAGACTTTATTAGAAATTAATTTAATCAATTTCTCCCTCTTCCTCCATTTAGCCTTCAAATAATGTAAAGTCTAAGAACTCTACTAAGAGGCTAAAAGGATGGGGACATTATAGTTCACCCCTCTTGTAATTGCTTGTCCCCAAGAAATCTCAATTCTGGATGCTGTAAAAAAAAATCACTCTCACAAGTGGCATCTTCTACTGGGAAGTCCTTCCACTTCACCATGTACTCCTTGATAGTATGTCTCCTCAAATTTCTCTCCCTAAACTCAATGATAGCCTTTGGTACTAAAACCAATTTCCCCTCATCGTCCAAAGTTGAAGGCAATTTAGAAGGACCAAGACAATGTCTTAATGCCTTTTTGAGACATAACACATGCAAAACGTAATGAACTTTTGTCTCTACCAGAAAATCCAACTCATAAGCCACCTCTCCAACTCTCTTGATCACCCTAAAAGGCCCATAATAACATAGCTTAAGTTTCTCGATGCTACTCTTTTTGAGAGTGGACTAGCAGTAAGGCTCCAACATCAAATATAGCATATCACTTACCTCAAAAGTCTGCTTAGTCCTCTTCTGATCAGCATACTACTTATGCTAAAAAAAATCCTTAGTGATTTTCTCCTTAAGAGCCTTTACAATGCCCTAGCTCTCTTATAATAAGTCTCTAGCACTAGGCACTATACTATTTGATAGCAACAAATCCATGAGACAAGGTGCCTCGTATCAATATAATGCCATAAATGGTGACAACTAGATAGACATTTGATAAGTGGAATTATAACAATACTCACATAGATATATCCACTTAATGCAAGCCTTATGTTGTTCTGCTATGCAATTCTAGAGGTATTCCTTCACCCATTTGTTTACTATCTCTATTTTACCATCTGGTTAGGGATGCTAGCTTGTACTTAGAGTGAGCTCTGTTTCACACAATCTAAACAACTCCTACCAAAAGTGACTCATAAACTTATTGTCCTTGTCAGTGACGATGCTCAAAGGTAATCCATGCAACCTGAACACATCTCTAAAGAATAAATCTTCCACCTTCTTAGCAATGTATGTAGTAGTAATCAAGAAGAAGTGAGAAAAATTTGTAAGCCAATCAATAAAAACATATATACAATCTCTGTCCTAGTCTCTAAGTGGTCTTGTAATGAAGTCCATGGACAAACACTCCCACTTCCTATCAAGAGTTGGAAGTGGTTGATGTAAACTGATTGGGTAAGAGCCATCCTATTTATTTTTTTGGCAAGTAGGACACTCTCTAACATACTTAAACACCTTAGCTTTGAGCCCTTTCTAAGAAAAATACTCACAAATCTGTTAGCAGGTTTTGTAAAAACTTGTATGTCCTACCACAAGTGAGCCATGATAAACTCTCAACACCATCTTTCTCACCTCTGACCCTAGAACCAAATAAATGTGCCCTTCCTAAATGATGAGTTCATTCATGGGGGTGAAATCACTATTGTGGATTAATCCATCCATGAATCTTAATGCTCATGTATCATTTTCATAGTCTACAAGGATCAAATGTCTCCAATTCTTTGATATATTTATCATCAAGCTCAAGTGGGGTCTTCATGACAAGGAATTTGCTACTAAATTTTGTGTCCCCTTGAAATAGGTAATATCAAATTCACATGCCTATAATTTACTTGCCTATTTCTACTTCCTATCATTAATATCTCACTGCCCCAGGAAATGTTGTAGGTTATTATGCTTATTTTTTATGCTGAATTTTCTACCAACTAAATATTGCCTAAATTTGGCCAAAGCATGAATTATGGCCAACATTTCCTTATCATAAATGTTGAATCTTCTCTCAATTCTTCTAAGCTTCCCACTCTCATTTGAAATTAGGTGTGTGTCCTACATAAGCAACTCTCCAACAACTTTGCCAAAGGCATCACAATGAAGCTCGAAAGGTTTTCTAAAATCTAGTAATGCTAGCACTAGACAAGAAGTCATCAACTTCTTGAATTTATCAAAACACTCATGTGCCTCAAGATTCCATAAGAAATCCTCCTTTCTTATTAAGTCCATCAAGGGTGTTGCATGTCTGGAATATCCACTAGAAAACCTCCTATAGAACTCACACACTACCAAAAATCTTCTCAACTGTGTCAAGTTCACTAGAGTAGGCCACTTAATAATAGTATAAATATTTTTAGGATCTATGCATACTCCCTGAGCACTGATAATGTGACCCAGATATAATAACTTTGATAATCCCAAATCACATTTGGACTCCTTTTCATACAAGGACTCCCTACTTAGAATGGTCAACACAATGTCTAGGTTTCATACATGTGCATCTCATATCCTACTATACACTACGATGTCATCAAAGAAGACTAACACAAATTTCCTCAACTAATGTTGAAATACCCTACTCATTGTGAACTAAAAAGTAGTTGAAGCATTATTTAACCCAAATGGCATAACTGCAAACTCAAAATGGCCACAATAACACATGAATTTTTTCTTCTATATATCCTTCTCTCTAACTCAGATATGATGATAGCCTAATCTCAAATCAATTTTGGGGAGGAAACATGCTCCATGTACCTCATCTAATAACTCATCAATCTGTGGGATGGGGTACCTATTTTTAATTCTTCTTCATCAGGACTCTATAATCTATGCACATCCTAAGAATTCCATCCTTCCTCTTCACCAAAACCATAGAAGAAGTGAAATATGACTTACTTGGTCTAATGTGCCCCATAGAAAGTAGTTGCTTTATAGTTTTCACAATCTCATCCTTCAATCACTTTGGATGCCTATGGGGTGTGATATGTTGATATTATGGTCAAGTTTGTTTATTAGTGACTCACACTTAGTCAATTGTTTACTAGCTACTAAGCTTATCCTGTAGTTTATAGTCTTAATCGAGAAATAAAGTGTCTATTGAGCTTTACAATTGCTACCAAGTTTTAGAATCTAAATTTAGTTCATGTCAAGTAGTATCTACCAAGTTCATCAATAACAGTACAAACCAAGCTTCATAGTACTAACTGAGTTGCACAGTGTCAACTGTGTTCTCTAATATCTACCAAGTTTGTAATGTTAGTGATGTAAATCTAGTGTTGACTGAGGCAAGGACTATCAACCAAGTGATTCAATTTATACCAAGCTCACAGTATTAGTGTTGAACTAGCCATGTAATATCAACCAAGTGATTAAAATTATAGGTCAAGTTTTGTAGTGTTCACTAAGTCACTAGTACTAACTGAGTTCAAACTACTTAGAAGTGATTAGTATAAACTGACCTTCTACACCTACTGAGTGCATGATGATGCTGAGTGTTGAAAATGGTTTCCAAGTAGTAGAACCTCACTAAGTTTTTCTTCATAACCAATGTGCCAATAGTTGAGCCGACTTTATGTAGTTTGGTGAAACTTGTGTTGTAGCCAACTTTGTTGAATTGGTATATATTTAATGTATTGTATCACATCCAAATAAGAAGATAATAATGAAAAGAAAGTATATGAGAAAAATTATGAATTAAGTAGGCTACAAGTAGTATAAGGGATGATAAATATTTATCTATCACAACAATGTGATCTTTACATTTCAAAGAGATCTCAACTAGAAAATTAGAAGTTGTAGATCAAAGATCAGCCATTGGTTTATCCTAATAGGTGTATCAACTAAATCCTTTAGAAAGGTAGAAATAATAGACCTTTTTAAATCTCTTTACTGAGTGCATACTTCATTTTATGCTTTGTAAATCCTTTCACAAGGTGAACCTAGCAGTCCTTATTGCTTCTAACAAGGAAGATCATCAGAAGTGATCAATTGTAAGACTTAACCAACCAACTTTATGTTGTACTACTAAAGCTTATGGGTATCATCCCCACCCTAGTTTTAGTTTCTATTTGGAAGGTTTCTGGGTCACCATATCTTGTGTCAAAGTGTTATGGATATTTTAATGCTTTGATTCTTTCCTGCATGCAATTAGATCAGAATATTATATGAAGGATTAATTAATGAAATAAGTTGAAGTTTTATTGGTTTCTGATTCACCCCTCCCCCCCCAAGTAACCTTGCCTATCTCATATTTCCAACAATTGTTATCAGAGCCTTGTGGTTTTTAGAGAAAAATTTTAGCAGTTTGAGCAAAGATTAGAGGTAGTGTAGGTATACAAGCTAGATAAGGTTATTGACAATGAAAAGTTGGATTTTGAATTAGCCATTAGTCATCTAAAGAAAGAAAAGGACCAACTCTCTCAATCATTGGAAAGAAGAAAAGATCTTGCAATACAAATGAGAGGTAATCTTTAATTTTAGATTCATGATTTCTTCATTTACATTAGTAAGTTGATCAATGAAGTCTTCCTGCGGAAGGGATATATGTTAAATTTCATTGTTCTTACCTTCTATCTATTCCTTGGAATAAGATACATAGAAGAAGGTGAATTATCCAAGCAAGAAGCTCAAAATAATCAAAGGTTTACTTCCAATCATTGTGGTAAGTTAGGTCATACATCAAACAAATGTTGGAGTAATTGTAAAGTAAAATTCAATGGAAAGTGTTACAATTGCAATAAGTATGGTCATAGACCAAGTGAATGCAAGGAGAAACCTAAGTTTGAAGGTAAATGTCACAAGTGCCATAAACAAGGACACAAATCTTCTGAATGCAAAACTAAGATATTGAATCCAATAGAATAGATTGTGAAAACTATATTTGGATGGAACTACAACACATGGTGTAGATGTCACTACTATGGAGAATTCGGGTACATTGGATCAAATTGTGTTAAACATCACATGAGAAAAAGAGACACCACTACAAGATGTTTTATTTGTAAAGAACTTGGATACTTTCCAAGAACTATATGAATACTGGAAGAATTGAAGATGAAAAGGATTCTAGAGCTGACAATATTAGAAAGTAGATGAGGCAACAGTGGATTCCAAAATCTTCTAAGAATTCTAGTCCAAGTCATGAAGTAGATGCCACTCAAGAGTTGGGTGACTCAAGAATGTTAACTTGAATTCCCAAAAGAATAACTAGAACTGAGACTCTAAAGTAAACATCTCACATTAGTTCCATCTAGCAAGAAGAAGAGATCCATATCAAAATTCAAGTTGCAAAGGGATTACTAAGTGATTATAGAAATTCAAGACCTTGCCATGATAGGTTAGGTTGCAAGACCTTGTTGAGCTAGGTCAAGACACACTGAAAACATTGTGTGGACACCGAGCTATGAATGACTCTATTGAGCATTAATTTTGAACCAAGTGGAAGATAGTCTTTCACCAAATGAGTGATCACACCAAGTATTTATGGCACCTAAAAAGTAAAAAATTGTTAAAAGGAAGGAAAGAAAATTCATTTTTCACTATGAGTTTTTGAAGAGCTATTCGAAAAGAGTGGTTTTCGTGCTTCCAAGTGATCTATGTGTTTGTTTTTGAAGATTTTTGTGTTTTCATAAACCCTACCAAGCCAGGTATCTTCTAGCAATAAAACTAGGAAAGGATCTAAGATGTTGATTCATGGAATTGAATGGAAGGAACTAGACTTCAAGTTGAGTCGAGAAATTGTAGAAGCACTTGACTAAACTAGAGCTCAATCATAGATTTCACCCAAGGTATTACTTGTTAACAATATCTATTCACATTTTTGTTATTTTATTCAAGAACTTAGAACCCTAGAGATGGATGAATCTTTGAACAATTTATATGTTAATGTTGTGTTGCAACCCGAGCATCAACATTTGGAGACCAAGGGTTTAACACACATTCCACATATGCCCTAACATTTTCAAATTAAATAGATCAAGTTTATTCTCAACCATGTACACAAAGGGAAATTACAGTTGGAGCAGCCTATTCAAATCAAAAAGAAAATGATTCACAGGATAACAAGGCTCCTGATGTTGAACAAAGCTAAAACTACCAAAACCCTAAGTCGGGTAGAACTAGAAAATAAGACTCTTGATAAGTGGGATGGAAGAGGAATGAAGATTAGCAATGTAACTAACACGGAGCTAAAATTTGGAATTCATGTGATCGCCCATAAGATCTATAGCTCTAGTCATTTTAATAGTGTCATGTGAGGCAATTGATCTGACTCTAATGGTAGTGTAGAAGAACATGTCCTTTGACCTTGACGAGTTAATGTTGAATTAGTTCAACAAGAACATGGAGAGCATCAATATTTCAAAGAATAATCTGTGTAAGTTTGGTTCAATCTTTACTTTTTTATTCTTCTTTGTGCAAAATTTTTTCCTTTCTAAAGGTTTAGTTGTATGGAGAAAAGATGTACCAGTATTATATCAGATTAATGAATATATAGTAGAGATGGGTGAGAACTTTGTTAGTATCATGGACAAGTATTTTGATTCATTTAAGGAAAAAATGAATAGAAGATATAGAATTCTAAACAAACTTGTAGAAGATTACAAGGATGATGTTTGTTTTATGGTAGATTTTTAAAAAGTGTACTTTCAACTAGTCAAACCTAGAGTGGAGTGGGTTACGCCTCTTGTAGGGCCCATTTGCCATTGCACCAAAAGCCATGACTGTTAGTGAACATGGAACACCGCATAATTAACCACCTGTGGGCAGGGGAGCGCATCGCATCACCCAACAATCTCCCCCTCCACGCGCATACCAGGTGCTTACGCGGGTCGGGAAGGCACCGGGGAGATTTGAACCCATGACCAGGCCAAAATCAAGCTCTAATACCAATTGTAGGGCCCATTTGCCATTGCACCAAAAGCCATGACTGTTAGTGAACATGGAACACCACATAATTAACCACCTGTGGGCAGGGGAGCGTGTCACATCACCCAACACCTCTAAGCTATGAGGTTAACATTGATGAAACCAAGGATATTATTGAGGCACTATTAAATAAACCTATGGATTTGAAGGCCACATATTTTGGTACTTATGATGAAACCAAAGCTAGAATAGAACTTGAAATCAAGCTTCCTCAAGCAGTCAACAAAGGAAAGAAGAGGATAGCAAAGTTGAGGTAAGTAAGTTCTACTCTCCTATTGACTAAAGGAAAATAAGATGATGTAGAAGAAGATGAATAGAGGATGAAGCAGAAGAAATGAGTTTGAAGAAGAAGATCCAATCACAAAGAAATGTAAGGTTATCATTACTAGACCTACCAAGTCATCTACTATAGTATTCACTAGAAAAGCATCAAGGTCTAGAAAGAAATTAAAGTTCGGTGAGGAGGATGTAGAGGAAATTATTTTTAAAAAGCCTTTACCTACATTCCAAGAAAAGTTAAATGAGGAGTTGGAATGAAAAACTTCAAGGCACTTAGATATTAAACTAGGTCTACAAAAGAGAAAAAACAAGTTGAAGACATGATGATAGCAAAGTTGGGCAAATGGAAATACTCTCTTCATCAACTTGCACAACAAATTCCAAACGAGCTTATGCAAAAAATCAAGCCAAGATGGGAAAATGCTAAGAAAGCTACAAAGGACATCTATGAATAGACTTTGAGGCAACTCATATTGAGTTTGAGTAATAAAGAGGTAAAAGATTCCATCAAGAAAAATATGGAGAAGCTCACTCTAAAGTTCAATACATGTCTTTTATTGATGAAAGGCATAGAATCCATAGTGAAGACAACTACTACCACATGGCAGATCATTTACAACCTTCATCAACCAAGTGACTTCATTGTTCATGTTAGTGAAATGAGGATGAAGATGACAAGGAAGATGATGACATTGATGATGATGAAGATTTCAAAATAAAAGATGATGTAAATCTAGATGATGAGGAGCAAGAACAGGAAGCTACCAATGGGAATCTCCCTAAGATTCAAAGTATTGAGGAAATTGACCCAAAAAAGATAGTAGCAATAGTTATGGCCTCATTTCCTCACTCTTTAAGAAGAGCTTTACTATCATCAAGCTCAAAGAAAGCTTCTACCAAGTTGGTTGAGGTAACCACTACAACACCTAGCACCCAACTAGTCTTTGCACCTATTCAGCTAAGTACCATATTGACTAAAGTGATCAATACTTCATCTACTGAGTAGCTAGTACCTCCACCTTCATCAGATTTGGCTACCCAAAAACAATGTATTTCTATTGTCAATGCAATATCTACTTTTGTTTATATCCCCTATATTTCTATTGTTGTTACAATTCTAAGTGTACAAATAACAAGTACAAGGACAATTGAGAGAAAGCCTTAACTGAGTACTAAAGTTTCTAGTAAGGATAAAGGTAAAGAAGAAAAAATTGATCTAGATGAGGATATAGTTATCCCAAATTGGGATATCTCTACTCTAAATCCTGATCAAATGAACATCATGGGTGAATTATTGCAAAAGAGAGCTAAGCAGCAAAAGCTTAGAGAAGAGAAGAGTAGAGAAAACCAAGTGTTTGAAGATACAAAGAACATACTTGTACATGCACTAAGCACTAAGGTTGATACTAAACAACCTATTTTGTTTCAGTTAGAAAAAGTTGTCCAAAAATTTAATGAAGATCTAAATGGACAAGAAATGTTTCTATAGAGAGTAGAGAGGAAATTTGTGAACAAAGTATTGGAGCAAGTTGCACAGAAAATTGCAATAAATCAAGTAGAATTGTCTACTATTCTTAGCTCATTAGAAACCTCTACAAATAATGTTACTTCATTATTCAATAAGTTGTGTGATACATCTATCTTCACTCAAGAAATCAAAGCTAAAATATCTAAGATAGATGAAGACTTGAAGGCAAGTGCACACCAATTGTCACTTGACCCAAGCTATAGTTCTACTCACTATTTAAAAGAAGATATCTAATAAATTTGCAAGAAAAATAACTAAGGGAAGAAGCCAAGATAAGGGCCATGATTGCATACATCCAAGGCATGATTCTCCCAAACATGGATGCATTGTAAAAACACATTGCACATGCCAAAACTCCCATCCATGACAATAACTTCTCCATAGTTGATCACATGATGGAGCTATCAGTAGAAGTACAAACTATATTTCATGAAAGTAAGGTGTTATAGGAAAATTGGGACAAGACAATGACACTAATTTTAAAGGTACATTCTAAATTCTTGTCACATTTTGGCATCAACATGTATTATACACCTTTGGCATTTATGTTAAAAAGGGGGAGGAGATGTGTATATATAAAAGAGGGAGAAGATAAGATATAAGATGAGATATATATAAAAGGGGAGAAGTATTTATATATTGAGAAAAGTATAATATGTGTATATAATGTGATATATGTATAGGGGCGCAACATAATACTATACATATATGTGTACAGATAATTAGAAAACATCTTTTACAAAAGCAATTTTTGAAAAAATTCAAAAATAAATTATGTTACCAAGTTGAAGACACATGATGGAGCTAAAAGAAATGTTTTAACCTAAAAGTTTTGAGAATTTAGTTTTGGATCGATAAGTATTTTTATCACTAATGCCAAAGGGGGAGATTGTTGACATTATGGTCAAGTTTGTTTAATAGTGACTCACACTTAGCCAATTGGTTAGTAGCTATCAAGCTTATATTGTAGTTTATAGTGTTAGCCCAAAAATATAGTGTCTACCAAATTCTAAAATTGCTACCAAGTTTCACAATCTACATTCAGTTCATCTAAAGCAGTATCTACTGAGTTCATCAATGACAATGCAAACCAAGTTTCACAGTACTAACCGAGTTACACAGTGTCAACCATGTTCTCCAATGTCTACCAAATTCATAGTATCAGTGATGTGAATCTAATGTTGACTAAGGCAAGGAGTGTCAACCAAGTGTTTTAGTTTATACCAAGATTTTAGTATTAGTGTTGACTGGGCCATGCAGTGTCAACCAAGTGATTTAATTTATATGTAGTTTCATAGTGTTTACTGAGTCACTAGTGTTGACCAAGTTTAGACTACTTAGAAGTGATTAGTTTGAACTAACCTTCTATTTCTACTGAGTGCATGATGATGTCAAGTGTTGACAATGGTTGCCAAGTATCAAAACCTCACCAAGTTTTTCTTTAGAACTTGTCTACTAGTAGTTGAGCCAACTTTGTTGAAATGTATTTTGGATTGGTATATATGTAATTTATTGTAATACATCCAAATAAGAAGATAATAATGAAAAGCAAGCATATGAGAGAAAATGAAAATTAAGAAGGCTACAAGCAACATAAGGGATAGAAAATATTTATCTACCACAACAAGGTGATCTTTACATTTTAGAAAGATCTCAAGTAATAAATCAAAAGTTGTAGATCAGAGATCAACCACTAGTTCATCCTAATAGGTGTATCAATTAAATTCTTTCACAAGGTAAACTTAATAGTCTTTTCCAAATCTCTTTATGGAGTGCATAATTTATTATATATTTTCTAAATCCTTTCACAAGGTGGCCCTAGAATGACAGATCATTAGAAGTGATCAATTATAAGCCTTAACTAGCCAACTTTATACTATAGCATTAAAGTTTGTGGGTATCATCCCCACCCTAGTTTTACTTTCTATTTGGAATGTTTCTAGGTCACCATATATTTTGTCAAAGTGTTATGAATATTTTAATGCTTTGATTCTTTCATGCATGCATGCAATTAGATCAAAATATTATATGAAGGATTAATTGATGGAATAAGTTAAGGTTTTATTGGTTCCTGATTCACCCACCCCATACCGCCACACCCCCTCAATAACTTTGCCGACCTCCTATTTCCAATAGTGATCATGATGGGTTTACCACTCTCCTCTAACTCAATAATATACTTAAAATCTCTATTTGGAGATTTGCATAGTGGTATTTCACTAAAAACCTTGTAGTGCTTGATTATTAATTCCTGTATGTCTGAGTGATATTCTAATTTTTTTTGCCCCTGTGATGGCATTAAAGTGCAATAGGTTACCCACTCAACCTAGTCATGTCTCAACAAGCTCTCCATGTGTCTACAATAAATTAGTATATGGGTCTTCCCTTTTGATTGTAACTTCATCTCCATATCTCTCAAATTGATAGTGAACTCCCCAATATCATGTAACCAAGTCATACCCAAAACAAAAATATATATCACCCATGTTATTACATAGGAATATGCTTTTAAATCAAATTTTTTGATCTTTAGGGGAAGACCTGTAATCTTCCTATCACATTTGAGGATGTATCTATTAGCTATGCTCACTCTCAGACCCTCAAACTGCTATGTCTATATCTTGCACCTATCAATTAACCTGGAGTCAGTAAAATTGTGAGTAGCACCTGTATCAAGAAAAGTGATAACTCGATGACCATCCAATACCCCTCTCATCTTGAATGATCTCTCTTGTTGTACACTAGTGAGATATGCCTCCTTAAGTCTACCCTTAGTCTTCTCATCACCTGTAGCCATTTTGTTCAACTTTTCATCATTTATGCCTTCCTTTTCTTTAATTGATTCCTCATTTTTAGATTGTAGGTCTAAATTGTTAGAATTAGAATCCTCATAATAAGCCCACATAAACTTCTTGGCTTTCCACTTTGGCCTCACACTATAATCATGATTCATGTTAGAAGGTACTTTGCAATAAAAATAGAGTTTTTTCTGCCTTAAATAATTCAATGTCTCTCTCTCTGAGGGAGAAAACAATTTATCTTTATTTTTAGCCTTTGTTTCATTCCTCTTAGCTTTCTTGAAGAATGGTTTGTTGTCTTTGCTAGAAGGTGCTCCTTTGGACTGAAATTTATTTGTTGGAGTTGCATGCTCCATGCTCCTAGCTTTTCCCATAGCCTCCTACAAAGTGAAAGGATCAAAAGCCTTTTGCCAACCTATCAGTGATTCAAATAAGCCTTCAATAAATAAAACTATTAACCTCCTCTTTGATATATCTGGCACCATAACTAAAGACGGATGAAACTCATTAATGAAATGCTCCAAATTCCCCATCTTCTTGAGCTACACCAGGTCTCTAAAGTAAATCTTTGGGTCTTTCTTGTTAAACCTTTCAACCAATCTATCTATAAAGTCCTAGTTAAAAGTCAATTGATTATGTTGAAGAGTGATTAACTCATGATAGCACCAGTTGTTTGCTACTCCCTCCAAATGTAAAGTCACGTATTTTATTGCCTCAATCTTTGTCATAGGCTTTAATGCTAGAAAATTATCAAGCTTGCGCAGTCAATCTACCACTACCACCAAAACTGGACAAAGTAAACTTGCCTATAGCATGATTCAGTTCATTATTTTGTCTCTTGGATCTATTGTCCTATTTAACTGCATGGTAGTGTTATCGTCTTTCGTTCACAAACCTCTCAAAATTCATTCTCTCTTGCACTTATGGTGTCAATATTTCTCATTTATCATTAGGAGTCATAAGAATCTATGTAAATTTCTCACCCTTGGCTTCCTTTGTTGGCTCTTGTACTAGTACCTCTCTAAAAAAGTTAGGACATGTGGGCATGCCTACTATTTTGGAAATAGTTCTATGAGTTTCAGGTGATCTTACTACACTCATGTTATCCCCTTGTTCCTAATTTTGTTTGTCTTGTGGGTTCATGCACTCAACCATGGTGGTGAGTGCTTTCAAATTCTAAGCCATTTGCTCATGTCCTATAAACATTGCTCTAAAAAAAATCCCATATTTGCTAATCCTCATTCCTATTGTCTCTTAGTGAGCTACCCTCTTGCCTGTCACCCATGGTGTTCAGTTGCTTGTCAAATTCTTATTCCTTATAAAATAAAGCTTCCTTGCAAGTGTAAAATATGTGAGAGCCAACCTTAGGTAGTTGCATGTGATTGCTAAATCCTCAAGATGGAAGGATCTAGCTATGATACAAATTTAATATCACTTGCAATTTTGATTTTTTTTTTATTTCTTGACCTGAGAATTTCATCAAACACTTTTCATACAAGGAATATAGTGTTGATATAAATGTTGAATGTTCCTAAATGCCAAACAAAAAGAGATATGCTTGCAAAATCCAAATGACTAACAATGGCTATGCAAAAAAAATTTGTATTTTATTGGAACATATAAACATTGGTTACAAATGAGAAAATATGCATCTTCAACAATGAGACTTAAGGCAATGCACGCTATGATTTAAATGATATTCTAATTCCCTTTGACAACTCCTGAAATGAAATTATGATATAAACCAGTCTACAATCTCTCTAGACAACATATTTTAAAAACCCTATTGATGCCCTAAATATCTACACTCAAACAATGAAAAGTGTAATAGATAGAAACCTAGAATTGCTCCAAAAAATATGAATTTTACTATAGTGAGTCATTGTAGAAAATCACTATAGTGGCAACACTGTAGCAGCATCACTATAGAAAATCATTCTAGGAATGACATTGTAGCAGTGGTACTGTAGCAAAGTTATTGTAGCAATCCATGACTTATTCCTTTACTCCACAAATTTAACTCTAGGCCACAAATTTGGCACAATGAAAAGACTAATTTGTCTTCTCCAATAGCTACAACTCTTTGAAATATTTTTCACCACTTTAGTTATACAAATCAATGGGAGTGTTCATTCCCAATGATCAATGTAGCAACTATAGAAACCCTTGGCTCCACAAGTTATGTGGTAGAGTAGGTAGCAACATATTCGATGATCAACAATGAGGCTACTCTCCCTATTTATTCTTTTCCTCCAATAGATGGACCTCCTTCTAGAAGAAATAAAATGATATTTAATTCCTCCTTCTAGAAGAACCTTTTAATTTATTTATTTAACTTTAGTCACCTTTTAATTTTAATTTATTTAATGACTTTATAAGAAATTAATTTAATCAATTTCTCCTTATTCCTCCACTCAACCTTCAGAGAATGTAAAGGCTAAGAACTCCACTAAGAGGATAAAAAGATGGGAACATTACATACTTCCACTTACTTCAACCCTTGCATTTTATTTAGAAGATAAAGCTCATAATTAATGGGAATGAATTGCCACTTCAATTCATCCACCACTCAATCATTTCTGTAATGGAATTTCTTGCCACTAAATATTCATATTGCCCTTTAGTTTGGCCTTTGCAAACTTGACCCTATTGGAATCTTCTATATTTTTCATACTCAAAATATTCTTCTAATTCATTAATCTAGTCAATCAATTCCTTTGGATTAAGATTTCCCGAAAATGTGGGCATTTCAATATTGTGTATTTTCTACTCTTGGAAATTTCCCTAAAAAGCTTTTCTTCCTCTTGGTTCCTAACATATTCTTCTCCTTCCTATCAACATTTCTTTCTTCCTCAAATTCATCCTCACTTTCATCTCTTACCACAATATTCATCTCTATGATCTCTTCTTGCAATGATTGCACTTGTCTTTGAAGGACTCTAAAACCTTCAAGTGTTACATCTCTAGTTCTTCCACATTTCTTTTGTGGAGGTATTTTTTTTATTATCACTAAAACCCTAAACCATGGTCTTGGTGCAAAACTATCTCACAATTGAAAATCTACCTACACACTCAGGAACTTCCTCTCTAATACCACTTGATGAAGGGTGATACCCTTAATACCACAAACACATAATAGAAATAGACAAATAAAAGCAATTTACAACAACAGATTATGGGCTTCTTATTATCTCCAAATGTATGGAATTATAGATTTTAGAAATGCAACATGTGAAGCCATGTGGACATTTTCCTTACAATAGTTTGTAAGATAGTGCCACCAATAACCATCCAAGATCACCCTAGAAAACTCTACATGTCTTCCTTGTATATACAAATTTTTACCATCTAGGAAGGTTCTAGAATTTAGTCCTAACCCTTAACAACAAAAACCCTTCAATTATTTTATTTTTCACATTTTATTACATTACGATCATCTCAAAATAATTTCAAATTATAATTTCAAGAAGCCCAACTTCAAAAGGCCATAACTTTTTAGTGATAGCTTCGATTAGCTATTATAAACACTTTGCAGAAATAACAACTTTTGACCTACAATGCCTTGATTGTATAAGTTCTATTAGTTATGGTTTAACCTCAATTTAGAGCCTCTAAGGTCTTCAAAGTTGAGCTCATATATTTTGTACCAAAAACCCTCAATAATTTCACCAATACATATGGAGTGGAAATAAAATTCAATTGGAAAATTGATATATCTAAGATGAATCTCCAACTATGAAATCAGAACATTCTAAGCTTGTATGACCAACTTACTAAAAATTGTAAGTTTCCACAAATAGTAACTTTGCATTGAAACCACCCTTGTTGAAAAAGATAAACATAAATATTTTTAGGCGATGCAAGATTTCCCTTACAACCAAGATGATCCTCGATCAGTTTTTGTGGATATTTGGATGCATCCTCAATTATCAAATTGTGTGACTTAAGGTTTAAAGATGTTTAATTTTGTGAAGTTTGGACATAATTGATTCACATCACTCCCCCCATCCCCTCATTTGTGTGAGATCTCTTTTTTGTCACCTTAATAACAATTCAATGACTACATAAATAGTTGTAGTGTATGAAAACCATCTCCACAATATATGCATAACTACATACCAAAGCATAAAGAACATTTACAATGATTTGATGAGTTATGATATACTTCATTAATATGATGATTTTGAACTATTCCTTGTTCAATCAATTTTCCATATCCTATAATTCTTATTGTATACATTTTTTTTCACTTATATCTAGGATATTTTTCCTACATTATTTGATGGAAATCCATGCTTTAGTGGATTTCATACTCTATTTGAAAGATTCCTTTTATGCACAGGCTGAAATTTTTAGAGAACTAGATTTGTGCATATGAATTTCTATTTTAGGGGAAAATCCTTTATGTTTTTATGAATGATCATAATCCACTTCCATGCTTATATGTTGGCACATGCAATGAGTACTAGAATAAGTTATTCAAAATTCCCTTGTCCCTACAATAGCGATTCTACACACAAACAATGAGGATAGACAAAATATTACTCAATTGGATTCCTATAAAAATCAATAATCGTTAACTCATAGTTGGTCTTTTGATCAATTTTTCCTAGTGAAGTATATGAATCTGAATAAACTATATTTTATTTTGAATTTAAAAAAATCATCAAATGAAGTCATTAGGCCTTAAAAATTCATGTATAGAGGTTAACCAATACATTTAAAACATAGTAAAATATGAAAATGTGCAAATATGAAAATGTGCAAAAATGCATATATCTTAGTTCAACCTTCAAAATAAATTCTTTAAAAACATGGCTCAATTGACCATGGGAGGATGAAAATGGACAAATGTACTCAATGATAATACGTGAGCACATTCCCAAAGCATTTTCTTATGGCATTTAGTGAGCTTGGAATTATTGCCTCTCAAACCAAGTCATTTAGACAAATTTTTGTAGGCGTGTTAATAAGTGTCTTGTCAAATTTTCAGCATGTAGACATCAGATTTCTTGAAATTTTGAAAGCACCAACATTATCCATAAAAAACATAACCAGAAGTGATATATTTGTATTGCCATAGATGAAAGTTCATTTATTAATTTTGTGAGTAGGATTAGTCTAAAGAGTGGATAGTAAATTATAACTAGATATGTGTATGACTTGAAAATTGCAATCAAGAAAAAGGATAGGGCATTTGAGTGACTTGTTAGGATATTTGGAATAATAATATACCAAGTGCATTTATGAGACTAACAAGAAATCTTGAAACACTTTCTTGAAATAAGTTTGTTATTATTTATTTTGATGATATATTTATATTTAGTAGAATAAAACAAGAATATTTGATACATCTAAGGGTTGTTTTGCAAATATTAAGGAAAGAAAAGAATTTGTTCAATTTTCAAAGTAGCATTCTTGGATTTTCAAATTTTCCAAGAAGATTTTCAAATAGACCCATGATAAATTAATGATTGTTATTAGATGACCATTACCAAGAAGTACATTTGAAGCAATAAGTGTTATGGTTGTCTATTTTCTTATGAAATATGATCACAAAAAAATTTGGCACTCATATTTGAAAAGTGAAACATGAAGGGTGGTAGTAGAAAAAAATTGGACTAATATAGTAGAGAATAAATTGTAACTTTTGAAGGGTAAAGTAAAAAAAATAGAAGTTTTTAACATTGTAGATTTCAAGTGGACTATGAATCAAGTGGGATACTGATAGATGTAGTTATAAGTTAAAGAAGGTAAGCTTGTTACATTTTTCAATGCAAGGTAGAATGAATCTAAGGGAAATTATGTAATTTATTTTATTTTATTTTGCACACCTATTCATGCATTGAAGTAGAAACACTACTGTACCAAATGAATTTATTTGATTCATAAATTATCGAGAATTGCACTTTATTAACAACGAAGATAAGTTAAGTCAATGACATATATTTGTTTGATTTTCTTCATAATTATCCATTTACTTTAAAGCATCAGACTTATAGATGAATAGGCTTGACAATGGATAGACTAGAGAATGCATTTTATTGAATGGGATGAAAGTGGAGGTTGTTGGATTTAATTCCATGAAAGATTCATACGAGGATAATATGCATGTTAAGGAAGCTAGCATAGCATATGGGAACTCCATAATATGGATAAGAATCTATAATTAAATTATTTCATATAGGTGATTTTTCTATTTAAAGGAAAATAATTTTGAATACCTCATGGTTTAGTGAGGAAGAATTTGCTAACATAGAAGCAAAGTGAAGGTCTAGCCAAACTATTAAGCACCACAAAAATATTGGCCTAACAATATGATTCATTTCATTGACAATATAAGTTCATCAAGCTTATTCCATCATTCATTGTCTTATAGTATATCTTCGATAGAAGCGGTTTTACAACTACATAAACCTTGAAAACATCACCAAGAATCTGCACAAGATTAGTGTTTCTATGTGAATGCTTCTAGACATGACCATTGTGGTAATGGATAGTAAAGAGAAAAACATTTAGTATATGAATGGATTCATAATTCTATCTAGAGCATGTATACTAAAATGGAAATGGACGATGGTCAAAAAAAGTAATCAACCCACATAAACATCATCAAGAAGCTTCACAAGTTTAATGTTTCTAATTGAATGCTTTCACACATGGTGGTTATCTTAAAAGAAAATAAACTTATCGAAAAACATATCAATATATCGAAAGCATTCATAATTCTATCCAACACATGTATATTAATATCAAATTAGATACTAATACTCCAATTGTAAACATAATATTTCATTTATTTATTGTTTCATTCATATAACAAATATTAGTTTCCTTGATTAATATTTGTTTTGGTAATATTGCATTCTAACAATTATACTTCATAAAAACAATATCTATTAATTTGAATTAATCCTTATTTTAACTTTATAAATGTGTAAATCATGTTGTATTATTTTTTTAATTTAAAACAAAATTTTACTATAAATATATATTATTTATTCTCTACAACATTATATAGAGAATAACATTATATATATATAATGGAAGGGTAGTTGAAAGTTATAAAAACTCTCACATTGATTGCCTCTAAAATAATAATTAAAGAATAGCGTACCTGCTAACACCAAAATTTATTGAGTTTTGGTTCAATGAATTTCCACTAAATTGCTTATTCCAAACAAAGATATAAACTAAATTTAGTATTCTATCTAGAACTCAACATCCCTATGGTATTTAGTCAACCATTGCTTTCAAAATGCTTGTGGGGTTGAATAATTTCTAGCAAACCAAACCTGATTGCATGACTTAGCAACATCATTGCACTCACTTTCAATGGCGTGGATTTTCACATTTGTTCTTATTCTTACACCATGTCTCAAATTTGTTTGATTCCCTCACAAATTAAATTGTTTTGTCATACTTTAGAATCTTCTTTAAAATGCAAGAAATCGCCAACGCTCATTGTCAATCTATAAGAATATCTTATGACAATGGAAAAAACAACTAACTAATTGTGAAATTTGTCACTTACTCTAATTAAAGTGGAACAAACAACAAATTCATTAAGAAATTTTGTAAATTACTTAAGCTTGAATGAAGTTGGACCTTCTGACAAAATTCGGAGTTTGTCAAGGACGGTATAAATACCAATAGATTTGGGTTTTGTTAAATGGTTTTAAATCTATTTTTTATTACAACTAATTGGTTTATTAAAAAAATTGTTGGGTATTGAACATTATTGAGTAGACAAGTGTGGATGGTTCCAAGGTGAGGTTAAGATTATTATGTGGGTGAGTTTGATTAAATAAGTATTAGGTAAATCTTAGACATTTAGTTAAAGAAAATAATAATTGTGTAGGTAATGTGCAATTGTAATAACAGAATTAAAGGATTTTAGTTTTGAATTCTCTAATATGCATAATAGTAAGTTGATACTTAAGAAAAATAAAATATTTGTCTATAAATTTTCTACGTAAATTAATTAAATTAGGTAGTAGTATTTTTTAGTGGATAGATTTGGATGTTTCAAAGGGGTGAGGCTAAAGATTGATGTGTGGGTGATTTCGTTCGAACGAGTATTCCTCAAATCTTGACTCTTCGTGAAAGAAGAAGATAATTTACGTGTACTATTACAAATGCAAAAATAGTATTGGAAGACGTTTAAAATCCTCTTGTACAAACAATAATAAATTAATACTTTTTAAAATAAAGTATTTGTATATTTAAATGATAGAAAAATTAAACCTAACATAAAGAGTCATTACTAGAAATAAAATGTAATACTCACCTCTCAAAATCTAAATGGAGGAATATATAATTAGAGAAAGAGCATCGGTTACTACCCAAGTTTCAATTACTTTTCACTCCTTTGTCAACCAACACTCCAATTACTCACTTTAAAGAAACCAAAAAATGATAACTAGAAGCCCATTGAGAAATATATCATATACCAATAGCCACAAAATTGTACCTCCAATAGTAAGAATTTTTAATGACTATTCAATTTTTTTACATAAGTACTAACAATTTTTAAATGACTATTGGGACATTTACGTACAAATATTGACAATTTTTTTGGTGGTTGTAGAATATGGTTATTGGGACATATTTTGTTGGAAGTCTTAATTGGACACCAAGATACTAAGGGGGGGATGGGGGTGAATCAGGATTTGTAACACTTATGTATTTTCAACAATTCTATAATGCATTCACCACATTTACCATCTCATATCCAATTGCTTATGCATGCATAATTTATAAAACCAAATTATAATAGCATATAGATCTAATCAATCATTGACATGAATGAAAATTAATCACATGACACAAATATTTTGGTTACACAGAAACACTTTAGAAAAAGGGTAAAATTAGTGTGGGGATGACACTCACAAATCTTCACTACTACAGTAATAAAGTTAACCCGTTAAGGTTACAATGTTTGACCATATCAATGATCTATCTTGTAAGGGTTCTACCCTATTAAAAGCTTATTAGACTATTAGATATCACCGTGTTAAAGGATTTCACACTTATTACAATGTAAGGACTCTGTTAGCATATTTACAAAGATCTACTAAGACCACTCTATTAAGAGATTTACCCTAACTCAATTTGTTAAAACTAAGATCTATTATATTTCCATAATCCATAATAATGCTTTTTGATTTTTGGATTTGACTGTGTCTAGTTTTTTTACATCAATGTTTTGGATCATATTACATGATCCATCATCAGGATGCTAGAGAGAAAAAAGAACATGGATCATGTAGTATGATCTGAAACATTGATGTAAAAAAACTAGACACAATCAAATCCAGAAATCAAAAAGCATTGTTAAAACTAATTCAGTACCTGATCCTAGGTTTTCTCTAATAAGATGACATTAGATCTCATCTTTCGAATCTGATCTGATCTCTAATCTGATAAAGCTTTATTGTCCTTCACTTCTTGACTATGTCGCTTGCTCTATTTTGGAATAACAAAACTCTTTGGCTCTTCTCCAATGTGCACACATTCACACTTGGATTGCATGAATAGCTTGTTTGCTCCTTCATATCATCACACTCTTCACCACCATCTAACTATATTAAAATAGGTCAAGCTTTTCCCTATTTAAAGATTTCATAAAGATTTTTCTAAATGCTTCCTTGTTTTGCCTCTCCATTAGATTCATTCATCACAAAACATAGGGATCTGTGATCCACATCATAAAATACAAAAAACTCTCTGTAAAAAACTCTACAAATATTAAATATCATGTCCATGTTGGCTTGAAACAATTTACCTCAAAGTTTGTATTATTCCTAACTCAAATGTAAATATTGTGTTGCTCGACACTTACTATTTCTGACAATTAGTTGACACTTGGTACCTTCTATATTACTCAACTTCAATATGCTTGAACTACTTGACCAACATTAGATTTGGCTTACTTTGAGAATACTTGGTGACCACATACTTACTCAGCTCCTATAGAGCACAGTATATACAAGTTTATATACAAGTCTTTCTTATGACTCAACCTATATAGAGTAGCTCAATCGCAATGATGACTATTTGTCTTTGTCTAGTAAATGACTAAGTGTTTGACACTAATAGACAACAACATTTAGAGATACCAACATATTTAAGTATATATTGAGTGACACTTTGAAAGGACCAATTTTTGACCCTTGTGCACTTAAGAAATCTCAGAATTTGTGTCATTACTACCAAGAAGCAAGAACAATAGCTACAAGTAGTACAGTCATATACGAAGACAAAAAAAAATTATATTGAAATACAACATACTATAAGGATTCTAGGTGAGGAAAGTTAGGTATAATAGATATTGGTACACTTCCCCTAAAGATGCCAAGATCAATTAGCTAAAATAGAATAAATGATCAGTTTTAATGAATACATTTCAATCTATAACCTAGTTGTATTGCATTTTATTGCAAACTTGTGCCTAGATGAAATTTAGCTCTATATTTATACTAGTGAGATCGACACATCAAAATAAACCTAACTCATGAAAGTAATATGGAAATGTTTTGGCAACTATTATAAATGCATCTTGCCTTGATGTGCCTATGTACTTGGATCATGTTTGTGTTTCCAAATATAAATGAATGGGAAATATGGGGATCAAAATCAATTTTTGACTCATGATATGGGCATGTACCTATGATAAGGTTATAAACCAATTTTAATTATGATGCAAGAGCATCTTGGGTGTAAGAGAAATCTTGCATCACCCAAAAATATTTTTATTTCAGTCTTTTATATTTTAATAAGGACTAGTACAAAGGGGGGTTGCTATTTCTAAGAGCTTGCTATTTTTAGTAAGTTTGTTGTATGAGCCTAGAATTTTCTCATTTTCTACATGAAGGTTCATTTTAGAGTTTTAAGCCTACCATAAAAATCTCATTGCTCAAGCTTATGTATCAAAAAAGTTATTGTGGATTTTTGGTGGAAACATTTACTGAAAAATCTTCGGACTCATTGTTGGAGGCCTTAGAGGGTCCAGATGAAGTCCAAAAACTCAACGAAAGGGTACTAGCATAGTTCTAAGCCTTTAGATCAAGAGCTAGCATTTTTGAAAAGTGGTTATAATAGCCAATTAGAGCAATAGTTTGATAATTATGGCCTTCCAAAGTTGGGCTACCCAAAATATCTAAAAATCTGAAAGATGAATTTGGCCGACTCTATATGTATTGTTAGGGTTTGTCCACCCTAGGTATTAAGTTTCAATGTCTAGAACCTTCCCATACGACATAAATTGCCTATTTAAGAAAGGCTCGAACATTGTCTAGGATAACTTTGGGCGATAGTTCACAGCTTAGTCTTGCAAGTTACTATAATGAAGGTGTCCATGTGGGTTAGCATATTTTAGTTATGAATTCTATAATTCCACATTTGTGGTGCAAATAAGAATTCCATATTTTGTTCTCACATTTGTTTTTGTTTCTTTGTTTCTATTATGTGTTTATGGTATTAAGGGGAGACCCCTTCATCAAGTGGTATCAGAGCTAGAGTTCTTGAGTGTGTGGACAAATTACTAACTGTGAGGTATTTTGTACCAAGACCGTGGTTTGGGTTGAGCATGTAGATAAATCACCAATTGTGAGGCAGTTGCACTAGGCTTTCAGCAGAAGCATGAAAATGCCTCCACGAAGAGATCATGGCAGAAGAGTTGTAGGTGTTACACTTGAGAATTTTAGATCCCTTTAAAGACAAATGCAAGCATTGGAAGAACAAATGCATAGAGGAATAAATCTTCCTATAAGAGATGAAAGTGAGGATGAAGATGAAGTAGAAGAAAATGTCAAAGCAAAAGCAATTCTAAACCTAGAGGAAGATAGGGTTTTTAGGGCCATCTAAAAGATTGGAAAAAGACCTAAGTTTGAGGTTCCCACATTTTTTGGAAATCTTAACCCAGAGGAGCTGATTGATTGGATCAATGAACTAGAAGAGTACTTTGAGTATGAAGATATTGATGATTCTAATGGGGTCAAGTTTGTGAAGGAAAGACTAAAGGGACATTTAAAGATCTAGTGGTAGGAGGTTTAGTTGGAGAGAAATAGAAAGGGAAAGGAAAAAAATATTAGATTGGATTGGATGATAGCTAAACTAAATAAAAAATTCATTCCTATCAATTATGAGCTTGACCTATTGAAGAAGATGCAAGACATGAAGCAAGTAAGAAATTTGTTCAAGAGTATACCAAAGAGTTCTACTGAGTTCTCATCAGAAATGTCCTTAGAGAAGCTGATAAGGAGAAAGTGGCTTGTTATCTTAAAGGGTTAAGGCCAAGCATTCAGGATGAGTTCAGTCTAGTTTGAATGAATAGTATTGAGGAAGCATACAAGTTTTCCCTAAGAGTTGAAGAAAAATTGAACAAGAAGTTTGACAACAAGAATAACGGAAGAGACCATGGTGGAAGATCTAGCAGACAATCTTATGAAGGCCATAATGATGATTAGAAGAATAAGGATGAGGTTGGAAGTAGTAGTCAAAAGCAAAGGGGAAATAATTCCAATCATTTCCATTATCAGAACAATAGAGATCATAGAGGAAGAGGCAAAGGACAAGTATCTAGAAGAGGAGGCTTCAATGGGAAATGTTTTTACTATCGAGAAGAAGGGCATAAAGCATTTGAATGTTCCCAGCACCAAAGAAGGATAAATTGAAGAATAGAAGGCCAGGCCAGAGTTGCACATTTTGATGAAGATGCCATATCATCACATTCTAAAGATGCTAAAAGAGGAGTCCTAGTTAACAGAAGAGTCCTATTGAGTAGTGAGAATGAACCTGATCAAAGAAGGAGCTTATTTCACTCAAGGTGTACATGTGAAGATAAGTGTTGCAATGTGATCATTAATGATAGAAGTACTGACAATCTGGTGTCAGAAATGATGGTCACAAAGTTGAAGCTGAAAAGACATAAACACCCACATCTATACCATATTGCTTGGATGCAAGATGACCGCAAGGTCATGGTCAATGAGTAGTGCTCAGTAATGTTCAAGATTGGAAGCTACCAGGATGAGGTACTATATGATATCATACATATGGACATATATTATATGTTTTTGGGTAGGTTGTGTTAGTTTGAGAGGCATGTTGTACACAGTGGGCAAGCAAACACCTACATCCTGACCAAGGATGGAGTGAAACATAACTTGAAGCCATTGAAGGAGAAAGAAGAAAAGGTATGTCATACTACCAAAATATGTTTTGTTCATGGAAGAGAGTTTCTCAAAGGTATAAAGCATGAGCATGTGTGTTTTGCTATAATTCCAGAAGATAGTAAAGAAGAAATAGATGGGGTACTTGTAGAAGTTGCAAATATGTTGGGAGAATTTTCTAATATTTTATCAAATAATGTACCTGATGGATTTCCCCCAACGAGGAAGATCAATCACCAGATGGATTTAACTCTAGGAGATAGTTTGCCAAATAAGGCAACGCATAGAATGACACCAGTGGAAAGTGAGATATTATGATTCTATGTGTTGTACCAATCATATTAGCACCGAAGAAGAATGGAGAATGGAGGATGCGCAGAGATTCTTTCACTATCAACAAGATCACAATCGAGTAAATATTTCCATTGCCAAGAATGGATGATATTATGGATTGTTTGAGTGGAGCTGAGTATTTCACAAAGATAGATCTAAAGAGTGGGTACCATCAAATTCATATCAAAGAAGATGATGAGTGGAAGACTACTTTCAATAAAAAAAGAAGGATTGTATGAGTGGTTAGTCATGCCTGATGGGATAACCAATGCACCAAGCACTTTCATGAGGCTCATGAATGAGGCACCAAAGGAGTTTCTAGGTAATTTTTTCATTGTTTACCTAGATGATATTTTGATCTTTAATAAGACATTGGAGGAACATTTGATCCATATTTGCTAGGTGTTAAATAAGTTGAGGGAAGAAAAGTTGCTAACAAACCTGAAGAAGTGCAATTTTGTAAAGGAGTTCATGTACCTAGGATTTGTAGTCTCAGTAGAAGGTTTGAAAAATGGATCCATAGAAATTGAAAGCTATCCTTGAATGGCCTTCTCCAAATAATGCAATTGAGGTAAGATCTTTTCATGGACTAGCTAGTTTTTATAGAAAGTTCATAAGAGGTTTTAGTTGTATTTGTGGACCCCTAATTGAAACAATGAGAGGGGATAGGAAAGAATTTAAGTGGATTGTAGAAGAAAATAAGATTTTTAATCTATTGAAACCATAAGTTAATGAGCAACCTATTTTAGCACCCTCTGATGTTAACAAGGTGTTTCAAGTAGACTCTGATGCCAGTGGTACTACAATAGGAGCTATTATGAGCCAAGAAAGTAGACATGTCACTTATTTTAGTGAGAAGTTGAATGATGCAAAAGGAAAATATTTTGTTTATGATCAGAAATTTTATGCTATAGTTCAAGCATTGAAGAAGTCAAGACACTATCTTCTTCCTAAAGAGATTGTTTTGTATATTGATCATCAAATTTTACAATATTTGAATAGTCAAGAAAAATTAAACCATAGGCATTTGAAGTGGGTTGATTTTTTGTAGAGTTTTTTTTTTTTTTTGAAACATAGGAGTGGGAAGTCTAACAAAGTTATAGATGCTCTTAGTACAAGACAACTTTTACTGACAAAAATGCAAATAAAGGTGACTAGGTTTGAGGAACTCAATACTTTGTATCCATATGATCCTAATTTTGGTGAAGCATAGAATGCTTGTACAAAACCTGTTACACTTGATAGGACAAAGTGGTTGTATTTTATTATCGAAGATAGTATGTTGTTCAAAGGAAGCTAGTTGTGCATTCCAAGAAGTTCAATGAGATAATCTCATCAAAAAGAAGCATAGTGGAGGATTGGCTAGAGATTTTGGTAGAGATAAAACTATTTCATTAGTTGCTAAGAATTATTATTGGTCATAGTTGCAGCAAGATCTAAAGAAGTTTGTACATATTTGCAGAGTATGTCAGATGATGAAAGGAGTAAAGTAGAATATAGGGTTGGATCAACCATTACCTGTACCAAAGAAGTCATAAGAGGATGTCAGTATGGAACTTTTTCTTGGATTATGAAGGACACAACATGGGCATGATTCTATTTTTGTGGTGCTTGACATCTTTTCAAAGATGGCATGTTTTATTCCTTGTAAGAAGACTAGCGATGTTGTTCATGTAGGATAATTGGATTTTAGAGAAGTGATGAGACTACATGGTTTTCCAAAGAGTATAGTTTTAGATTGAGATACCAAATGTGTTGGGTATTTCTGGCATAATTATGGAAGAAGTACAAGGAACAAAACTTATGAAGAATACTTGGTCAAATGGAAAGGGAGGCTAGTATAGGATTCATCATGGCTAGCAAGGGAGGAGGTTAACCATCTTGGTTTTCCTCTAAACACCTGAGACATGACAGAGTCACTTCTCAAATTACCCCAGGTTTCTAACATAGGAGCATCCTAGGTATAAGAGCAATCTTGCATCACCCAAAAATATCTTTATTTTAGTCTTTCCTACTTTAATAAGGACTAGTAGACTGGGGGGTTTCCATTTCTAGGAGCTTTCTATTTTTTGTAAGTTTTTCATAGGAGCTTAGAATATTCTCATTTTCTATATGAAGGTTCATTTTAAAGTTGTAAGCCTACCATAAAAATATCATTGCTCAAGCTTACATATCAGAGAAGTTATTGCAGATTTTTGGTGGAAAAATTTGCAGAAAAATCTTCAAGCTCACTATTGGAGGCCTTAGAGTGCTTGGATGAGGTCCAAAAAATCGATGGAAGGGTGCTAACATAATTTAGAGCATGTAGATCAGAAGCTGGCATTTCTTAAAAGTGGTTATAGTAGCCAATAGAAGCAATAGTTCAAGAGTTATGTCCTTCTAAAGTTGGGCTACTCAAAATATCTAAAATAATTGTCAAATATATATTTGGTTGACTTCATATGTATTGTTAGGGTTTGTCATCCCAAGGTATTCAGTTTCAATGTCTAGAAGCTTCCTGGGTGGCATAAAATTTCCTATTTAAGAAAGGCCCAAACATTGTCTAGGACATCTCTAGGTGGTAGTTTGTAGCTTAGCCTTGCAAATTACTGTAATGAAGGTGCCCATGTGGCTTAGCATATTGTACTTGTGAATTCTATAATTATGCATTTGTGATACAAATAAGAAGTCCATATTTTGTTCTCGCATTTTTTGTTGTTTCTTTGTTTTTGTTATGTGTTTATGGTATTAAGGGGAGCACCCTTCATCAAATTAAGTATTTCTCCAATTGTATACTTATTGGTGCATAATGGAAAATCTAGTCAAAAAGACCCAAAAAGCAGAAAATGACACATCGTTAGAATAAAATTTGAATTACTTTGAATATTTTTATCCTAAGTATGACATTGCACACATAATACATATGTATTCAAGTTTATTTAAGGAGGTTAAAGTATGTTTCTGTGCATTGTCATTTTTTCAAGAGACTATTCATTTTCCTTTTCTTCGCACTTTTTAAAACTTTGACACAATTCCCTACATTTCCTTGTCTAATTTTTATTTTCATCATATCTAGAAACTATAAGACTATATGCATATAATACTGTTTCCTTCTTGTTGAGTAATCGAGTTTTTTTGATTTCACAACACACACCTTATTTAAAGAATTTGTACAAATTGGACACATGATTATTTCCTTTCTTTGGTCATCTTTGTTTGGTGGCCTTTTCTTTCTTAGTGTGTCAAATTGTATCACCTTTTAAATATTTTATGATAGTTAGGTCAAGTGTAATGCAAATCCTAGTCAATTTTGGTCAAAGTAGTTTTAACGTTTTTATTTCCTTTTTATTCTTTTTTCATAGGTATTTTATTTTTTATAAACTTGCAGACTTGGTGGAGTTGTGATGCTCTATAACCCTACAATGTCTAAGATCTTGGGTTTTGACCCAAGAGTTCCTAATGCCTTCTTGAGTGTCTAAGTCCAAAGAAAGTATGGAAGTGTCATGCTTGCAGAGGTGTCATCTAACATCTCTGATGGTTGATGAATCCAAAGCCCAACTCCATGTGGGTTTGTGGAGTTGCAGATGTCTATAAACTCTAGGAAGTTTTTGACTCTACATTTCTGAAGGGATGACATCATCTTTGATTAACAACTATAAGAGAACATTGGGGATTCATTTTTTGCACTCATGGCTTTCACTTTTTTTGAGTTTTTGCTTATGGTCTTTGAGCATTTGAGATAAGATTGTTTATTTGTAGTTTCTTATATTCCTTCATTTCATCATCTTCCTCAAACATTTTTGGATGAGTCCTACTTTTGGTATTTCTCTCATGCCCTATGGTTTCACTTCCTTCTTCATTTTGAGTCATAGAGTTTTGGTTTTAGGATCATGCATCTAGGATTATGTTAGTTCAGGATTTTTCAGAGTCCTCATTTCTTTGGTTTCTTTTTATGATTCACTCCTACTTTAATTATTTATTTTGAACCATTGGTTCTACCTTTCTTCAGTCTATTAATTTGAGATGCAATATACAATTTCTAGTGGCTCATAAATAAACCTTTTCCTAACAATATATTTCTCTCTCTTTGTCTATTATTGACCAAGTTTGACACGTAAAACCTTCATGACAAATGTATTATTTTTGCCATTTCAAAAGGTTAAAAGTTTCTTGAAGTAATCTTGAACCACTTTGTACCACTCTCAAATGGTACAAATTAGTTCTAATCCTCTTTGTACCCCTTGAATCAAGTTCAACAGGTGAATGGTTCCTTTAGTTCAACTTATCTTCAGTTCTCATACAACACTTTATGGTGAGCCCTCACTAGATGTGTTGCAAAGTTGACAAAAAAATTGCACTACAGCTAGATGCCATTCTGGAACTGACATACTCATATATAACTTGATCATTTGTGGAAAGTTGATGGATAGTTAACATTTTGAGATAGGGTCATTAATAATTGTGCCAAGATGTTGATTAAGAGAATAAAATTAAAGATTTGGTGCATTCAAAGGAAAAACATCATTTGATTTTCTTGCCTTGTAATTAATGCTAGACATCATAGTGGTCTCATCCTCTATTTTCTCATAGCATGTATGGATTCATTATACTTATATCATAATTAATGGCTTGTCCTTGTTTTGAAGTCTATATGAGGTAAATCATCCTTTGCAAAAAAAAACCATAAGTTTCCTTAGGTGATTTAAAAACTTATTGCAAAAGTCTAAAGAGAGAATCAACTTTCATATTTTCTCTGGTTGCTTTTCCTCAATTAAATTTTGTATTTCCTAATTCCTTATTCCTTTCATTATTTAATGGAAAGGGTAGAAACTACTTCTTTCATTTCCAAAAGAGATATTATGAGTCATGAGGTCTACCCTAAATATGTTTGGAAATACTTGTAGCTTATGTAGTAATTCACTTGTCATATCAGATAAGAACATCCTTTGGGTTTGATTTAGGGGGGATAACAGAGAAGTTATGCGAGGGACTTTTAGAACCCTTTTCCACTAAAGTCTTGGATTGTAATTTTCTTATGGCTTCCACCTTCCCACCAGCATGATGTATTCAAAAGTATGATATTCCTAGAAAGAGTATTTTAAAAAATGATGGGAGTGTATTGCTAAGCATCACTACAAAATTTGTGTCTAAATTGTTCTGTCTTGAAGAACAAGATATTTCCACCTTGACTCCTACATCATCTTTCGTGAACTTTTCAGGAACTTCAAACATCTATAGGAATGTCATGGAAAAGAGATGGATAATATCATTTTACAAAGGTGGTTCTAGGTTTCTGAAAACCATTAGAAAGGATCATATGTATCCACGAGTTCATGATGTAATATTTTTTCTAAACAAAATATGTGGTTCTCTAGATGTGATGTTATTTGAAGATTGGATGTATTTTTACATCTAGATAGTGTTGAAAGGGTTGCAATTTTTAGACTAGGCTAAGTTAATTGCTAGCTCTTTGAGGTACCAACTTAAGTGGGCTTTGAACCTAAAGAAATATTTTTATATGTCCTCATATTTGATGTATATGTTAGCTAGTACACAAGTTTTACAATCTTTACCTCATGAACCCTGAACCAAAAATATCAATGTTTATAATTATAGTCTTATGTTGTGTAAGGATAAAACTTTGGAAAATTTTAGAAAGGTCCATGATACTTTCTCTGGGAAGCTATGTTTTGAAATGATAGGTTCTTCTCATCATAGATTCTCTTCTAAGTCTCAAAAACTTGTTCAATATTATGGAAGCATGTTCATTCACCATCCTAAATTTACTTATTTGAGGATAGGTGGCTTTGATGATGAATCTATGCAACCTCCCAGATATTAACTTGATTGTTTCATCTTAGTAGAAGTGTCACGACAACTAGATACTATCATAAAGAAGTTTTCCACTAAAGACGCATCAGATATTATATTCCCACTTAAATTAGGAAAATTAACTTATAGAAGCATGGAAGATGACATATATATATAGGTTTTAATTTAGTCAACTTATGTTTTATCTTATATCATGTTAGGCCTGATTTTGATAGCAAGGAGATATTTCATAACCTATTTGGACCCAATTTTAAATTTTTTGCCTATTTACAATGTTGAAGACTTTTGGGCGGATTGTGGACATGAGTTGGAAGTATGGAAAAGAGAATCTTCTAGGTTTATCGTTTCTCAGATTAAGTTGCATCAACTAAGTATGGATGTGGACACCACAAGTATGAAAGAAGATAAGTGAGATCTTATTGACACTTAAGCAGTTGACTCTTTGACTTCCAAATAAGTTGTAATAAATTGGGATTTTGAAGAGGAAGATAATATTCTTGAAAGAATAAAAGGTGTCCCTGAAAGAATGAAATCTTGGCCAAAGATGTAAAAGGGCATACATGTTCAAAAATCCATTGATCCCAAATGTTCTAATGCTTCCCTAAAACTTGTAGGTGATAGGAGATCTTCAAGAATTAGAAGTGTGAAAGGTACTAGTACTTCCTCAATGTGGAAAACCCATTCCAAGAGTAAAGCCATGATGTCAACAATGGCAGGATCTAATAAAGCCATTCAAGTCAATAGTGAACCTAACAAAGAACTAGTTGACAAACTTATTGACAATTGTCAACAAGTCCATATGATAGTGGACACATCTCCTTAGAAAATAAAAATTATAAATACTTGAGCCAACAACAATGAACCTCAAAAAAAAATTGGTTCCACTCCAAATTGGCTAGTCACTTCATTAAATAACAAATGAAGATTAGTACCTATTTTCTTTCCTGTAGATGATATTGTGAGCAAGTACACTACTAGGACTCCAAAACCTAAGAGAACTAAGAGCACCATGAGGATAGTGTCTAAGAACATGATAGGTAAAAGAATTATGGAAGTGGCTACATATAATCACAATGAGGGTATAGATGAGCTTCATCTGAGAAATTTTGAAGTTAATCCCATGAACCTAGGAGTACTCAATTGTGAAACAAAAGAGAATTGGGTGGAAGCATTGACAAAGAAATTTTTTTTGCAATCTCAAAAAGATGGAATTGAGAAGAAAAATTTGAAGGCAAAAATAAATGCAATAGCTGAATATATAAGTTCATTGAAAGGACAGAGTTTGACATATAATGATCAAACATGACTCACATTTTAACCAAGTGCACCTGAGAATCAGCAATTGATTAACAATTTGAAAAAGGGGAAAGTTGTGATCAATTTTATCCATATTTAGATTGATCAAGTGGTAAGTCGGGTTTCTAACACAAAATATTCACTCTTGTTGAGGTCATTCTCAATGAATCTCATCTTCAAGTGACAATCTAGAAAATAGAAGTCGAAAGGTTGTTACCCATGGTCACCCAATTGGTAGAGGTAGAAGAATATAGTTGAAGAATAATCCTAGAGGAGAATTTGTTGTAACATGTCGATGAAGGGTTCATTTATGTTTTATGGAAAAAAATAGCTTAGAGGATGGTTCAGCCATCTCTTATATGCAATCTTTCAAGAAAGAGTTCAAAATTGCACTAAAGAGTGTGAATAAGGACTTTCAAACAATCAATTCAACCAATTTTTCACGTTTCAAAGAAGGATGTTCTAATGTTGAGACTTTAATTAAGTAGTGTAAAGAACCCATGAACCTAATAAAAGCAATTTTGGTCTTTCCACATCTGATCTTACTAAAGTATCCAAGGTTGAGGCAATGATAGACGTGCAATCAACAACTTCTAGAGTACCTAGACATTGTGACCATGATGAAATAGGAAAGGACACATGGAAGAAATAGCTTCAAAGTATAAAAATTCCAAATATGACTACAATGTTTGAGTTCATGGGAGCATTCATAGTATGGAAACTAGCATGAGGACCAATCAAACCGGAAGATGACGAAAAAGAAGAGAAGCCACTTCAGCACCAAGTAAATGAATAGCTTTCAAAAAGTTTATTTCCTAATGTTCATTTGAAATAAACTCTTAATAGTTAGTTTTTGGGTTTGCATACCCATGGATTGGTTATTTCAACTACTTTCTTAAACTGTCTAAAACTTGAGCTTTAATGGAGATTCTCGGATAATGCTCTATATATGCATGAATCTTAGTAAGAGTTGGCAGTTTTTGATTGATATCAAATTGAAAACTTTATTTTAGTACTTAATTTTGGTTTTCCTATAAGTATTTTTAATTATCAATAACATACAAAAATGGAATGATTTTTGAATGAATGAAAGATCTCATAAACTGTTCAAAGATTTTATGCATTGGGTTATTCTTTGTTGGTTTATTCTTAAATCAATATTCGACTATGGAGTTACTTTTTGTTACTATATCCATAAATAATGCATATTCCATATGTATTTAGTTAATCTAATATTATTTCTCTTGAATGCATGTGCTGATGGAAAAACTATGTATTTCCATTGTTATATGTGTTGATCATTTTACTTCATTTTTATTTATTTGATTTTTCCCTCTATCCAATAATAGACAAGATGCCTTATTGATTTCTAGTTAAAAGTAATTCACACTTAAAAGTACTTCTATTCAACATTTGACAAGGGAAATGAACCTTAGTAAAATTCATAGAAGAGTTAGAGAATAACAATTCTTCAACTATTGGAAAATTGTTTTTATCTTGAGGATTAGGCGCAAAGAGTTTTGATCATTTATTTTATATAAAAGACAAATCCATTTACCAACAAGTTTGAATTCAAAGTTGGGAAAGAATCATTTTCTTTATATTAAGTCATTATTTTTAAATCCTTCACTCCTTCATTTTCCAAGGATTTTTGCTTGTCTCATTAGAATAATACATTTGTGGAGGTTTGCAACTCTACAACCTCTACACTTCGTATAGTTGTCCTTCAAAAAACTAGCAAAGTCAACAACTTTTGCAAACTTTTTGAAGTGTTGAAATCCATAATAATTGTAAACTTTGAACTCTTAAATGTTTGTAGTCCCTTGACTCTTTTAGACCCTGACATTATGGAGATTTTAGGTCATGGAGTCCTGCAACTCCACTATCTCTTCTTCTCTATAGTTCTTCATTGTGTACTTTGTTTTCCACAAGGCATCCAAACCTTAGATTTGAAACCATGTAAAACCCTGATAAGTCAACAACTCTAAACTTTGCTTCATCTCCTCAATGCTAAAGTTATAGTGTTTGAGCCAATTTCAAGTCCAGCCTTCATTTTTATAAGTTGTGTCTTAGTCTTTTAAGGTAATTTTTTCTTTTTTAACTTTTTAAGTATTTCAATAGTTCAAATGCAAGAGTTTAATAAGGTTACTAAAAAAATTTCTTTCATGTATATAACAAGATGGAATCCTCTTCCAAATTAAAAGTGGCTCCTCCCAAGTTGGTTCAATATAAGCTCCAAGGAAATCCATTGGTGTCTAAGTTTGTGGACAAATATGCTAAGGTCACTACCATAGACCTAGGAAATATTGATTAGATCTAGTTTTAGGGTTTATGCAACAAAAAATTGAGAGGTTGGACATGATTATCTCTACGGTGTTGGTAGGCTAGGTACATGTTGTGTCACACCCAACATCCATTCATTCATTGGTTTCATCATGACATTGGATCAAAATTATGTCTCTTAAAAAGTGGTGAATAATTATGTGGGTGATGTAGTTCTTAATATTCACCCTAACATTATTGAACAAGTCTTTCATATCTTAGCATAGAATATCTTCTACAACATATCATTGGAGATTTTAAGAACATGGTATGCAGATAACAAAGAGCTAGATAAACGGTTGGTACAAGATAACTATTAGATTATGCCTACTCCTTAGTCCAAGCCACAAAAGGTACATATACAAAAGGGGTACATGATTATAGATATTTGTTACTATATTTTTATGTTGAGTAGAATTATGGGGTCTCCTTCATTTAACTACCTAGAACATTGGATGGTGCATTTTATTGAGAATATCAAGAGTAGAAGGAACTAGATTAATTGGGACACTATCATTAGTCACTCCATATACCAATAGTTTATCTTTGTAAAGAAAGATCTTAGGTCTTATATGGCCTCTTATGTGGTATTCTTTCTAACTACAAGGGAAATGTATATTGGATTAATGAAATGAGGATCTCTAAAAGAAGCAAAGGAAAAGTTCTATCCTCAATTGGTCAAGAAGAAATTAAGGATGATAGTCCAAAGTTTCATATAATTAATTATGCTTTTTTTTTTTGAATCATCTATCACATAAAGAGTTACTTTTCTAAAAGGTTACTGGTAGAGGTTTCTACCAAAGTAACATAATTGGATGCCTATTACATATAATTTCTAACATTCACTTACATCAAAGTCTTTGGT